>JARHVA010002164.1:1070000-1462500 GCA_037957365.1 Torreya grandis
TGAGCACCCATTCACCAAGTGTCATAAATGCCAACATAGAAAAATGGGATTTTACATCCTTCCCCCCTTAAAAATACATTATCCCAATGGCTTAGTCAACTTAGGATTTTTTATAAACACAAAATAAAAGTCTCATAATTGTCCAATTATATTTGTGATTAAGTATTACCTTTGGAAAACATGATTTATTTTAAGAAATTGCTTTACTGCCATTTGACTTCCCATCAATGGAAACCCATGAGTTTGCTTCCTTAGTAGTATTTGGTTCAATTTTTATATTTATTATCAATAAATGCATAGGATTATAAAGTTTTATATAAAATTTATTTATGTTTATCACCTATTTCAATTAGGGTGAAGAGTAACAACATGTCCTATAAGTTTCCCATACCACTTACACGACACATTATCACAAATCATATAATCCTGTCTCATTAACCATGCATATATATATCATCATAAAATCCAAAAATAAATTGATAGGGAGAGTTACATAAATCCTTTTATCCCCTCTTCACACCTCTCTCACCTATAAATTATTTTTCTCATTTCCAAGAAAAGTGTCATAAAATACACAAAGGACTATGTGTATATGCCAATACTATTGCTACTCCATATAGCTCCTAATAAGCAATACTGGTCAATACTATCACTACTCCATGTAGCTCCTAATAAGTATGAATTTAAATATGAAATGGAAATAATGAATATCCAATGTATACAAAAATAAAATATTAAGGAATAAACATTCCACAATATACATGTGTATGGTCATACAACTAAATTTGACAAGTCCCCCTTGCCAAATCTTGGATTTGAAAAAAAACCCCTATCAAATCCAAACTCAGTAGCTATAGATTCAATGTGAGACTAAATAATATTCCCTCCCATATCTTAGTACTCATTTTATTTATTCATCACTCATCCCTTAGGTCTACCTGACCTATGATCTCTAAAAAGTGTATATGGTTCAATATTTCACACAACATTTCATATTACTTATGTAAGATGATATTTACTTATATTACTAATAACATGTTACAATCCTTTGAAATATTACTTTTCAATTAAATTCAGTGAAAACTTCTTAGAATTCAATTATCAATCCTCATCACTCCATGTGATTAAACTAACCTAGGTCTATTCAAATTATGCCTTAACATTTTTAGAGTTTCCCCTCCTTAATCATGATGTTCCACACATCATAAGAATATGTTAAATATGTTTTTAAATAAATTATACCTAAGATAATTAATAGAGGCTAGTTTATTACTAGGTCTACTCATATAATAATCGATGACAATATTAAAAAAAAGGCAAAAAGACATCATATAAGGATACAAATGACACTCAATTAATTCATAATTTTTTTAATTTGTAAAATTTACCCTCATAGGTAAAAAAAATCCCAAGAACCATGGATTTATAACACCTGATCTTATCATCAAGCCATTCACAAGCATCTCTTAAGACTCAAAACTCAAATCATGTGTGTGGCATAGTTACACAAATGATGTACTACAAGCCCAAGATGTAATTTAGTCATCTTGTAAGGTACTACATGCCAATATATTCTTCATGCATTATGCAACATGTAATATAAAAAATTATTCAATGTCCAACACAAAAATATAAGAGTCACCTTAAAAGGTTGACCATAAAGGTTTAAATATCACAACCCATGCTAAACGACATGTTTTATGAAAACAAATATGAAACTTATAAAAATTAAAAAACATAGTCTTATCTTGAGTATGTTTAATAAAGAAAAACTACACCCACTTAGGTGTAATGATAACTCTAGATCCAAAATAAACTTCTATTTCATTAATGTTATCCATACATTGGTCAACTTAAAATGTTGCAAATATAGGAAGGTATACACTAACCTTCTATCAAAGAGGATAATAGATCATGTCTTCTCAAGTATCCTTATTAACAAGGTTACCTTTGAACCACCATATATTTGATACAAAGATAATATCTATATAGATACTACAAGGAAACAAAATCATAACCTTTAAGGGGTTGTTGACCATAATGGTTGGGTATGCATGTCCAAACTAGAAATGTATATCTTAGTTATCAAGTAAACATGTTAAAAGAGGTAATAAAGCCACATTAACATAATCATTACCTTAATTGTGTCAATTATGACACCTTATTAGTGCTAAGATGCCATAAAGTTTATCATTTTCCTCTCCAACCATCATTGATGTCAAAATCTAATGGATAGTCTCTATATTGTGAACCTTAAAAAATTCATCTCAATACAAAAATAAGACAAAATTTATTCACCATAATGATCAATAAAAACCAAGTGACCCATATGATATTTACAAACATGGTCATCCACATGGTACCACCAATCCATTATTTAAAGTGAAAATAATAGCTATAATGCCCTTATGTATATGGATAGGTATCAAGTGGAATCCCTTATGTGTAATACCATGAAACTATTAGTCCCTCATGCATAACTTAGTCCTTTAAACTAATATCAGTCTAGGTTTTAACCCAATTAGGTTATACTTTAAAAACATATTTCCTCAACATTATGATTCATAGACTCATGAATGAGCACATTAGTTTGAGTGTTGAACCTAGAGCTCTAATACCACAATATAATAACCCCTCTAGTCAGGTACTAAAAAAATGTACTAGATTTTTTTAAATTTTAATATAAATTCTCTTGAAGGGTATTCTTACTTATCCTTTCATGAAATTCAAACAATATGTGAACCATTATAGTTCACTGATGTTTCCATTGAACATGACAATAAAACATAGAATATCATACAATGATGAATGTTTAATATCTATTTAGTGTCATTAGCATAATGAAAATAAATGTATCCATAATTGACATGCCAAACACTAGAACCAATTAAATGATCACAAGGTTGGTATGCAACCAATCTAACCCTAAACTAGCCTAAATATCTGGACCCATTACCCCCACTTTAACTTAGGAAGCCTACATATTTTTTCCTCATAATTAGGGTCTAATGTAGTTCTCATTTCACTTTTGATGGTCTCCTCCATGATAAATAATCATTGAAGAGGTTGGTACTCAAAGCTAATAGGGAATATAACATGTACACTTAAATGAGATACTAATATTTCATCACCTAATCAAAGAAATGACATAACCAAAGGTCACTAGACATAAGGAACCTTGACATACCAAATGTATATGTGATTACCTAAAGAACTCTCACATAATTAAACAAAAAACTAACATGACAATGAACCCATGTTCTATTGATCCAATAGGACCTAGAACTCATAAATCAAAATAATTACACTGCTTAGAGAACCTCTATCCCCTAGGTTAATCAATAACATTGGTCTGGCATAAGATAAGGCAAAATAATATCAAATCCCAATAAATAGTAAGATTCATTAACCCATAATAGTAAGTGTTACTTATATATAACAAAAAATAAGATTCATGTTAAATCAAATAATCTAAGGGTTAGATATACAAGCACACGTTCCAAATAACAATATAAGGTTAGTTTCTAAGTTTCCACATAACAAAACATCCTAAGGATTCATTTCCTATGCCCATACTCATTGCTAGATCTTTCATACATATCTATGATGATCCCCCCATGTGTGGAATCAAGACCAAATGTAGTTCTCCAAAACTACTGAAGGTATATATGCTTACTCATAAGTATTATCATGGAAAATTAGATACAAAAAAATAAGAATAAACACATTCATTAATTAAAAAAAGAATATTCAATAGTCTTTACAACCATATCACTCACATCAAAATGTGTGTATTATATGAATAATTATGAACATCATCATACTCATTTCCTCATACACTACCACACTCATGGCTAATTTACATATATGTGAGTTATCTATCCATAGATTAAATATGCTTTTTCTCTTACAACTATACAAATCAAGAGTGATTATGATATAATACCTCATCTTTACCCCAATAAGACGTTATTGAGGTTTATAAATAATATACATAAAGTTATAATTAACCTTGAGCATATAATAGTATCACTAAGAAGTAGAATGATTTTAGGGAAAGTCATTTCAAACATATCATCATAGATATTCATTGAAATCAGACATATATGCCACATTTCTTACTATACAAAAGGTCAAACTACACTTTTTATCAAATAAATACCATGAATGGTGCTCTATTAACACAAGTTCATTTCTAATATCATTTGTCTTCTCATTAATGGAATTGAGTTATATTTTAATGTTCATGCATCTAAGAGAAACTAGGAATCAAAACTTGCTCCATAAAGTTTTTAGTCAATACATTTTCCCAAGGTAAACAATCCACATTGTTTCTAAATTTGAATTATAATTTCATGTGACTTTGGACCAAACTATTTCCTCATAATTCCAAGAGTCATTCAAATTATTATTTTCTATTATAGATTGAATCTAATTATATCTTCCTATATTTCACATCAGCTTCCTCCTTCCATAGCCACTCTATTGGTTTAAAAGATAAATCTTATGTTAATTTCATTTTATTTTTCACTTGTTAAAACCTCTATAACATGGATCAAACAAATCTTATTAATTTCAATAAATCATAATGCATGAGTACAATCTTCTTAATTTCACATGAATACTAGTCTTAACACTCTATACAATTATGTATATGTACTTTATCTTGCATAGAAATGCATTGTTAAAACTAGATTCTTTGTTAGTTACCACCATATATAGAATTTCCATCGTGAATCATTTTCTAATGTTTTATTTAACTCATAGGTTCCAAATACTATTTAATAAATGGTATTTGTGTTATTTACCTGAAAAGGGTTTCTATATTTTATTACAGGCATCACCAGATAAGCTATATTATAACAAATGTATCTCTTAATTCAAAATAAGGATTGAATCATCCATCAATTTAATCCAAGTACAAACATGTTTCACAAAACATTGTTTATAAAACCCTTAAAATATTGATGTTTATGTTCATTATAAAACTAAATGGAAATAAATTCAATCTCTTATGTGAATATTTACTATGAAATTATTCACCATTATAAATAATAGATGAATAATTATCATTGAAAATGGGTCAAAATTTTGCAAGATTTGTTAAGAAAACCTTATGTCAGGATGTTCCTATCATGAATTAATAACTTTAGTAATGTTTATTACATAGTATATTTGGTTTCATGGATGTTATTAAAATATTTCACTCATTCATTAAACCATAGTATGCTATGCCCTTAACCTTTGGCATGTCTATGGATATGTGTGGCTAACTTGTATCTTACATACCTCTTTTATATTCTTGTTACATTTCTCTATGTTCTTAGTTAGGTTGGCCTATGGAATAACCATGGATCAGTAGAATATATATAGGAGGTAGGGGTTAGTCTTTGATCACCATATTAAGTATTCTTCTCTTATTACATTATTGTGGATGTTTCCCCCTCTAAGTGGATCTACTATATTATCTAGTATTTTATTCTGGTATCAATTATTATTGTGAGATATATTATCTTTTCTTATTCTATGTGATATATAATTATTATGTTTGAACATATACGTAATTTAATTACAAGTGGTATCATATCTTTTATTTGGACAAGTTTTCTATGGCATTTTTTCTTCAAATCTAGCAAGGCATGACTTCTGTGAGTAGAAGGAGCAAAAACACATAACTTGCAATTTGGGAAGAATTAATTTTTTATGTCAATGTAGTATTGTTTGAAACATATTTAAAAAAAATACTTTAAAAATAAAGTCTATAAAGAAATTCCCTTCACACATTTTTAGTCATTGGATTCATCTCAGTGAGACGATCACAACAATATATTCTATCGATACCACTTTTTTGGTGCCAAAAGTTTTCACCCTAATATGCAAAAGTTCATTACATTCATCTTGGCAAAGTGATCATAATGGTACCAACTCTTACTACACATTTTTTGGGGAAAAAACCCTCCCAGGGTTTGTGTATGGTGGGCCCTACTATTTAAGGAAAAAAGGGGGGGCAAGAAAATCCTAAGACTCCTTTTAGGGATGACATGGAATATAGAGCTTTAGATCTGATGATTTCTCAACTTCAAGATGACGTAAAGGTATTGGTGAAACATGATGTATTTTTTGTAGTTCAAATTTATGTTTCAAGGATGCACAAAGAGATTAATAGGGTGAAAACATAATTACATCAGATCACTATACAATTGGTTATCATTTAATCTTAGTTATAGATAATAAAACCCTCCACTTCATCATTTAGGTCCACCTCTTCTCAACACTAATAGCTCCAATCTTGCTATGAAATTGATGTTTCAAGAAGTGGACATACTTAATTTTGATGGTAAAGATCCTCTCACTTGGATTACCTAAATTGAAAATGTATTTGATTTTCACCAAAATCCTAGTTTGTAGAATGTGATAGTGGCATCTTTTTATCTAGAACTTGAGTAGTTCATTTCGTATCACTAGTTTTGTGCTCAAAATAAAAATAATGGTGATCCTATTACATGGTCTATTTTCACTAATGAGTTATTATCTCATTATCAAAATAATGTCTTTGAGAACTACTTTATCTAGTTAGCCAAACTACATCAAATAGGAACTATACAAGATTATATTCATCAATTTTAAAATACATCCTTACATGTAGAAGACATCACTGAGGTAAATTTGACTGACTTTTTATAGTTGGACTCAAATATAGCAGCCAATTAGAGGTTTAGATGTTTAATCCATTGTCTTTATCAGAAGCTATCTTGAGGACATGCATGGTAGAATAAAAAGAGATGGTCATATAGAAAACTTTCACTACTATTTGTGATCACACCTTTCCAACACCATCATTTCCTCAACCCACTAGATTGACACCTCAATAAAATGAGAAGTGAGACAAAGGGTTTTGTTATGGGTTTGATACCAAATGGAGAAAATGACATTACTATGCTGAAAAGAAGTTATTTTAAATCAAAGGTGCTAATGAGGATGCAGATGATGAGGAGGCAGTTGGTGAGGATGCATAAGGACCTGAGGAGGAATCAAAAGACTCTCATCCTACTATTTTATTATCATGCCTTTTAGGTATTATTACTCCCCAAAATATTAAGTTGGTGGGTTTCCTTAAGAAATAGAAGGTCACTATATTGATTGATTCTGGGAGCACACACAACTTTATCAATAGTAAGTTGGTTACTCATTTGAACTATTTCATTTATTCCACTCCATAATTTTAGGTCATGATTGTATATGGTGGTATTATTGTCCATTTAGGAAAAATCCATAGTATTAAGATGTCCATGGGAGACTACCTATTATATTCTCCTATATTTTCAATTCTCATGGGTGGAGCCAACATTGTTGTAGGAGTACAATGGCTCAACATTTTAGGCACTATTAAGGTGAATTTACAAAAAAATATTTATGTGATTTAATTATAAAGGAATGACATTTGAGCTAAGGGGATTAATGGTTAAATATAGACAACTTGTTAGCTCCCATCAAATGACCAAGATTCTTTGAAAGGGTGTTGAAGGATTTATGGCTCACTTATTTTCTATTGAAGTGCAACCAACTCAGTCTTCTACACCTCTTAATGTACAAGTGATTGATGCCCATTTTATTATTTTTTGTGACATGTTGAAAGGACTTCTACCTATTCTCATGCATGATCATGCCATCAAACTTATTATTGGTAGAAAACCACCTAAAATTAGGCCATATATTTATCCCTACACCCAAAATAGTGAAATTAAAAATATGGTACAAGAGATGTTGGATGTAGGAATCATTTGCCATAACCAAAGAAAATATTCTTTGCTATTTGTCATAATGAGAAAAAAATATGATACTTGGAGGATGTGCCCTGACTATAGAGATATAAAAAAGTAAACTATCAAATATAAATTTCATATTCATGTAATTGATGATTTTATAGATAAATTAAATGGTGCTCTTTATTTTACCAAGTTAGATCTACATTTTGGGTACCATCAAATCTAGATCCATGATGAAGACATACCCAAAGTAGCTTTCAAAACTCATGAGGGATATTATGAGTTTATGGTTATGATTTTTGGTATAATAAATGCACTATCCACATTTTAGAGTTTGATGAATACTATTTTTATGTTATTTATGAGGAAATTTGTTCATTTTTTTATGATATCCTCATTTACAGTAAAAATTGGGAAGACCATTTACAGCATGTGAAATAGGTACTCTCAATTCTAAAATAGCATTAGTTGTATGCCAAACCTTCCAAATGTATTTTTGGAGCTAATTAAATGGAGTATTTGGGTCATATGGCTTCACATAAAGGAGTGAAAATGGATCATAAAAACATATAAGAAATGGTAGATCGGTCAGTTCCTAAGACACTAAAGCAACTAAGGGGATTTATAGGACTAAGTGGTTACTATCATAGGTTTGCCAAAAAATATGGTAGCATTGTAAACCCACTCACCTTTTTATTGAATAAATACTCCTAGTGGATTGATACAACTACCAAGGCATTTGAATAATTAAAATTGGCTATGTGCACCACTCCAATGTTGGCCACTCCTAATTTTTCTAAGACTTTTGTGGTTGAATGTGATTCATCTAGATAATATATGGGTGTTGTGCTCATGCAATAAGGTAGACCAATTACATTTGAAAGTCACCAACTAAAGGGTAAAAATCAGCTCAAGCCCATCTATGAGAAGGAAATGATGGCCATCTTACATGCATTCAAACATTGGAGACCTTATTTGATGGTTCATAACTTTAAGGTAAAGATTGATCATGATAGTCTCAAATATTTTTTGGAACAATGGTTGTCATCATAAGAAAAAAAATGGGTAACTAAGACATTAAGCTATGATTTTAAAATAGTCTATAAAAAAGGCAAGGAAAATGTGGTGATAGATGCACTATCCAAGAGGGATGAATTAGTTGAGGCATTGCTATGGGCCATGACCATTTGATAGGTAGATTGGCTAGAGGAATCAAGATTAGAATGGGAAAATGACAATGCTACCCATGATTTGATTCAGAATCTTTAGCAAGGTTTGAGTGGATTTGAAAAATTCACATGGTCTGGTAATTCATTATGGTTTAAAGATAGATTATACCTATGTATGAATTCTCTTCTCAGAAAAAAATCCTTTAGGAAATTCATGAAACTCCACTTGGGGGTCATTCAAATTTTTTAAAAACCTATCATAGAATCAAGTAGGATTTTTTTGGTAAGGATTCAAGGGGGATGTCTATAAATATGTGGCTGAATGTATGATTTTTCAACAAAATAAAGGTGAAACCATCAAAACCCTAGGTCTTTTATAACCTTTATCCATCCCTAGCCAACATTGGGAAGAGGTGTCTATGTATTTCATTATAGGTTTATCAAGATCTAATATTCAAAATGTTATCATGGTTGTTTTGGATTGTCTTAGTAAGTATGCTCATTTTTTTCTTTATCACAACCCTTTGTTGTTATTACAATAGATTTTTCTTTTCTCAATATAATTTAGAAACTGTATGATAGTCCTAAGATCATTGTCAGTGATAGAGATCTCATTTTCACTAGTAATTTTTGGACTAAATTATTTGCATGTTTGGGCACCAAGTTGGATCATAGCCCATCCTATCATCCTCAACAAATGGATAAACTAAGGTAGTCAATAAATGTTTAGAAGGATATCTCCATTATTTTATTTTTAATAAATAAGATAAATGGGTTCATTGTTTGCCACTTGCTAAATAGTGGTGTAATACTTCTATTCATAGTTCTTCCTAAATGTCTCTATTTGTATCCTTGTATGGATAACACCCTCCATCCATCACTATAAATAAGATAAATTGGTTCATTGTTTGCCACTTGCTAAATAGTGGTATAATACTTCTATTCATAGTTCTTCCTAAAAGTCTCTATTTTTAGCCTTGTATGGATAACACCCTCCATCCATCACTTTAGCCTCGAAGGTACAGGTCCATCCTAAGGTTCATGCAGTTGCAAAATATATTCACCATCAGTAGGAAGTCTTTGAAAGTTTACATGAAAATTTAGACATGGCATAGAATTGCATGAAGTAGCAAGTAGATCAACACATGATTAAGAGGCATTTTGACACTGGTGATTGCATCTTTGTTTGATTATATCCATATAAGCATATATCCTTAAATCAATAGAAAAAGGATAACAAGTTGTCCCCTAAGTATTATGAGACTTATCAGATCTTATATAAAATTGGTAATGTGACCTAAAAGTTAGAGTTTCCTTCATCCACTCACATACATCTAATATTTTATCTATCATGTCTTAATAGAAGCATTAGACATAGAGTTTATACTCAAATTGAGTTACCAAAATTGGATGAGGAAGGGAGTGTTATTCTTGATCATGAGGTGATCCTTAAAATGCACACTAAGTAGTTGAAATCTAGAGTGATTAAGGAGTCCCTGATCAAATGGAAGAATTTTCCATGTGAAAATGCCACCTAGGAGGATGAATCCTTTGTACAAAAACATTTATATTTAATTCAATGTTGAGGACAACATCATTTTAAATGGCAGGGGCATGTTACACCCTTAACCTTTGGTGTGTATAGGGATATGTGTGGCTGAATTATGGCTTACATACCTATTTTATATTCTTATTACATTTATTTATGTTCTTAGTTAGGTCAGCCTATGTAATAACCATGGATAAGTAGACTATATATAGGAGGTAGTGGTTAGTCTTTGATCATCATATTAAGTATTCTAATCTTATTGCATTATTATGGAGGTTTCCCCCTCAAAATGGTTCTACTATATTATCTAGTATTCTACTATGTTTTCAATTATTGTTGTGTGATCTCTTATCTTTGCTTATTTTGTGCGATATATAATTACTATATGTGAACATATAAGTAATTTCATTACAAGAAAAGGGTTATTTCATTAGAGGTTCCAAAAATTATTTGATAAACTATATTCATGTTATTTACTTGAAAAGGGTTTCTCTCTTTTATTACATGCATCACCAGATGAAGATATATTACAAAAAATGTATCTCTTAAGTCAAAATAAGGATTGAATAATCCATTGATTTAATCTAGGTGAAAAGACATTTCATAAAACATTATTTATAAAACCCTCAAAATCTCAATTTTTGTGTTCATTCCAAAACTAAATGGAAATAAATTCAATCTCTAATATGGATATTTACTACCAAATTATTCACCATTATAAATGATAGATGAATAATTATCATTGATAATGGGTCAAAAAATTGTAAGGTTTTTTAAGGAAAGCTTGTATCAAGATGTTGTTATCATGAATTAATAACTTTAGTAATGTGTATTACATAGTTTACTTAGTTTCTAGGACATTATTAAAATCTTTAATTCATTCAACTATAGTAGTGATGCAATCAAATAAAAAATTTCATATCAATTGAATAATTCAAATGAAATAAAATTTATAATAATTCAAATATTTTAATAGGAGTAAAATTATACTTATAGTGATTTTTAGTTTAATGGATTTAAATAAATTTTAATTATTTAAATATACACTTAATGGAATATATATATATATATATATATATATATATATATATATATATTCTTTTATGGTAAAGAATAACGAAGCTTCTAAGATGTCATTATTAAATTCAAGACACTAGACAATACTCAAAATTCTATGATGATGCCTCCTATAGAAGAACAATGATGTCACATCCTTTTATTTTATAACTATTAAAATGTATGTCAATGTTTATTTATAAGAACAAATCATTTTATTCCTTGATTAATATTAAACCAAAATTGTTTTATCATTATTCCACATACTATAAAAATAAGGAATGTTTAAAAATTTAGCGTAATGCAAAATTCATATTTCAAACATTGACCAGAGTAGGAAGAATAACTAGGAAACAACTAATCACTAAAATTAGGATAATCTCATTGTTTCTTAATGAAATTTTATGATTCAAAATTTTATAAAAATCACATTTCAAAATACATCAAACCCATTAATGGTTTCATTATATTATGTCCCAATTGGGAGCATCACATCAATTTCCATTCAAGTTTAAATAATAATTACCAAGTGGAACATGGGTGAAGTGAGAAAACAACCTTTTTTTCACCCATAAATATTTAATACTACCTTGAAACCAACATCACTTCTAATGCATAGGTTAAGACAAAAATAAAATTAAAAAAAGGATTTGTCACTAAAATATATATATATATATATATATATATATATATATATATATATATATATATATATATATATATATATATACACACACACACACACACACACACACACACACACATATCAGTTATGATCCAACCATATCTATATGATTGACAAATGGAACACCTTACACCTATCCATTAATAATTAACTCAAATTCCATATATTATTATTTAATGTATAAATACATATCTATATTTTTAATAGAAGCACTACACCTAAAATCTTAAGAGCTAAAAATTCAATTCTTTTGATACACCTATGCTAGTAAAACCCTAGATGTTTTACTTCTTAAATTCATTAAAATTTAATTTATTTTTTTAGGATGGATATTTTAAATAATAAAGGCCATATACTATATTCATATGACCAAATATGACCCTATTGTTAGTCAAAAATATTTTCAAGCATATGCGATTAGCACCTAAGGAAAATATCTTAGTCTAATCATTAATATTACATGCTATAGACTTTTTCCAATCTAAAATTAATCCTCTAAGAATTTAAGAATCCTTCCCTAATAGGTAACAACATTAAGATACTCATCTTTGTTTTACATATGAATTAGCTGAAATAAAATGACACTATATTTTAAGTATTGCACCTAGGTTTTTGGGCATAATTGAGCCTAAGATTTTATGAACTTGCATTTATTATTTTTTCTAAAATATATTTTTGAATGGGTAGGTTGAATTATATGTGGCCCTAGAATACATTCCATAGGATCATTACTTTGACTATGTATTGCACCCCACTCTGATACTTACTAAAATTTGAATTGATCTTTTTCTTAATCATCAAATCGATAAGTTTGTATACACATAATAATTTCAAAAAAATTAAATTACTAATGTTTTCACTCTTTTAAGAACATATTGATTCTCATTATATCAAAGTTTACACCCTAAGGGGTACATAAATAAAGGAGTGGGAAAACTGTTGGTGTTTCTTTAGATTGTTGTCCGTATAATACCACTTGTTATCTACACAACCATCTCCTAAAACACTCCCATAAGATTTTCTTCCTCTTTTTCACCCTCATCTAGTCATTTTATTCTATCATTAGCACTTCACTAAGCCTAAAACCCTTTCCAATGGTTTTCATTATATTATCATCCCTATCGACCCTATACTCTAATTGATAAAACTCATTTAGGGTCTAGGTCAGCCCTTGATTGACCTAAACCAAGACCTAATGTGTTTTTGTTAATAATGATAGACTCAATTGGGCTGACCATGTCAAAAAAATTTTTATAAAGGTTTAGCATTAGATTCATCTATATATACACACTCATTTCATCATTTGTTGAGGAAGATAAGAAGAATAATATTATATTATGCACATGCTTATCCATCATTCTACTTTAGGATAATAATTTAGGGTTTCAATAATTTATTTGGAGATATGGATCTTGTCTTGTAGATAATTATTTTATATGCATAGATAATTTGTGTAGCATAGAGCTGACTTATCCTTGTTATCCTTACATACCACAACAACATCTTGCAAAGCACCTTGGCTAAGAGACAGATTGATGCTCGATGCATATCTTCAAAGGTAACTATTCCTAACTTTGTTCTTCCTTTGTAAGAGTAGATATATTTGCATTTTTACTTATGTCTCATGCATTAGGATTTCCTATACATTGACATTCCTAATTTTTATGTTTATTACCCCCACTTTTGCCATAAGCTTTTGTGAACACTAGATTAGATTTTACTTTACTTTGCATATACTTTATAAATTTGAAAACATAGTACCTATCTAGGGTTATTGTATAGTGTTACTTGAATAGAGGCTTTAAAACCCTCTCTAGCTATGTTATTGTGGTACAAGATCCCTTGGTTATGTCTAATAGATCCATCTTGATCATGAACCTGAATATCTAATGTATCAATACTCAGAAGTGTAAGTAGGATTTATCTTCTTTGAGATAATATTAATTAATAGATCAGTTGCATTTCTATTTGTATACATTCTAGTGAATCCAACATGAATATACCCCCTATAATTTTTCTTTCACACCATCATTTTTGTTATTATATTATATTTTTCTATATTTACAATACTGTATCAAACTAGTAGGTATAGTTCTAACTTTTTATGTGTAGGTTTAACACACTTTCACTTGAAAACACATTTATTATATCTATTCAAGTCTTCATCATATATAATTTATTATATCAATCATTTAATCATAATATTATTCTTTAGCTCTATATTCACATACATAATCAAACTAGTTAACTTTGTTTATTATTCTCTTCTATCAACATACAAGTCTATAAACATAGTCAAACTAGTTGACTCTATTCACTATTTCTTCTTTAGTATATAGGGTTTTTTAAAATTTATTCAAACCATTAAAATTATTTAATTATCATTAGAACATCAAAACATAAGAATTTACAATCTAAAACATCTTCAATCCCATCAAGGTTCCTTACTTTCTCTCTTTATCATTTCAATTATTCTTTCAATACCTTTTTCACAAGTTTGTAGTTTGTAAAATTACAGCCCTATAGCTAACCGGGTCGACCTGTTCAACAAAATTATGTAGCTTATTTTCTATTTAGAAGATATAATAGAACCATTAAACTATGATCTTATATACCTTACTTCTGTAGAATAGTAGCGACCTAGTCAACTTTATTCTATATTGTTTGCATACAGTGTCACCTTAACTGACTCTGTGCTATTCTCAATCAAGGAATTAAACTATATATTTTAGTAATTAATTCACCTTTATTTTTTATTTGTTTACATGCTTATAGTAATTCACATAGCTTAAATATGTGTTTTTCAAATTATCATTTTAGTTACACTATCTTTATTTTTGCACACACTACTAAATCACTTTTCATTCAAAAAATATTAAACATTTGTCTTTCTAAGGCCTAACTACTTGGATTTCATCACCAAGGGGGAATCCAACTTGGTTTTATAGCTAGGTATAAATACATTGTTGATGGTATATATTAGAAAAGCATCTGACACCATTATTACTATGGGATTATGAAGTCCGAGGGTATCCCCAATACCATCACCAATATAGATCCCTTTCAACCCAAATGTCTTGAAACCAACCTTAGATTTTTTTATAGTTTCTTATTTTATCCAACTTCCCTAACACATTAAAACTAAAACTTTTTTATAACTTAATAATTATTAAGATGGCCAATTAGTTAGCATTTATTTTCAAGTTACTACTTGCTCTTTACTCATTGTATTTTGTATTGAAAAAATTACATTGGCCAGTGTTGGTATAAGGTTTGTGATGCATTTTCCAATTGGTTTAGTCACTTTGATCTAATTACTTGTGTGTTTAATTCCATTTTACATCAAATTTATCTTACAAAAATTTTCTATATTTTAGAACACTATCATTTTGGTCGATACGATCTCTTATAGACTATTTATCCATCATTCATTTATACATAGTTGACCTACACAACTATGTATCCTTGTCTCCCTATTTAGTATTACATCATTGGCTTGCATGACTTTGTATATATGTCTTCCTATTTTTCACCCCAATTTATAGAACACTATTGACCAATTCAAGTTTGTATCCCATAGTCTAATTTTGTCTTTGAATCACTCTTTTTAGCCTCCCTCCCTCATCATGAACTTATTTTTTGAGGATAAAATAGAGTTAAACTCAATAAATATGATGATATTTACTAATCCCAATAGGTTTCCTCAAAAATATATTGTGACTTCTACTTTAGATGAAAGCAATGTACATGTGGCCACTCACACTACCAATTATGGGACTCCTCATTAGTTCATAACACTATTTTATCCATATAAGATCAACCATGATTAGATTAGATTCCTAAAATGATTTTATTCATTAATGAGTTTCCTAAAAATAGGGGAAAATACCCTTCAAATATTTACAATCTCATGATAAGTGCTCAAGTAGAAGAACCCCGTTCATGCTCCCCTACATTCTCTTATGGATTTGGGGGTAATACCTTTTTTGATTCTCAGTCTCTTTATTTTATCTTGAATCCTTCTCACACTATGACCTCTTATTATTTGATGTATTTAACCTCGATGCCAAGTTTCTCTACTAACATGGTAGGTTCAACATCTAGTGAGCCTTTTCCATGTCCCCTCCTCCTAAATCATTCCACTAGTGCACCATTTTTTACCAATGATAATTATTCCATTAGTGCTTCTTTTTATTCTAATGCCAATCCTTCTACTAGTGAATATTTCACTACACATGATAATAATGCTAGTAGTGCCTCATTTTATAATAATTCTTCTCAAGTCACTAGTGCCAATCATGCCTCTACTCATAGTGCAACCCAAGCCACTAATACCAATGCTAATTCTTTGCATGTCATGTAAATTAGTCATATTACCACTCAAACCCATCAAATATTATTGGAAACTCTTAATCAAATGAATTAATTTCAAACTAATAATGCAAATCAAATGATGTAAATGTAAAATCATCTTATTCACCTTCAAAATCAACCTCAATATGTTCCATGGGGAGTGCAAAATAAAAATACCCCGACTCCCACCTTAGAGATTCCCATGGTAACCTCATTCCTCAACCATGACTTGTTAACAAAATGATAAAACATCTTAAAATCAAACCTCTTACACTTCAAATTGACAATATAGACATAGGAGGTATCACACCTACCCTTAGTTACAATGGGCCAACCGATCCTACCTTACATTTAAAAATGTTGGGTAATCTCTAAAAATATTGGGTTAAATTAAATAATTTTTCTACTACCAAGATATTATCAAAAACACTCTCTAGAGATGCTTAAGATTGGTATAATCTCCTCAAATTTCATTATATCACTATCTTGGAAGATATAGTTAATTCCTTAGTACAAGAGTTTCAGACTAGTGACCTCTATGAGAATATCTTGGCTCACTTTATCAATTGTATGTAACTTGAAATAAAAATAACACAAATTTTCATCAAATGATGGAAGACCTTATGTAATAAGTTTGAGCATAACATGGCAGAAAATAATCTCTTTCATCTATTAACCAATGTTCTTTATCCCAAGTTAGAATATTAGGTTATGACTCTCTCTCCTAGAACTTTGGAAGAAGCCCTCAATGAAGCCAAATTCCAATATTTTCTCATGCACCAATTTGAACCATCCTAACCTCCCATGGGAAATTACATGCTCATTAAAAATAAAATAATCATGCTACCAATGATGGTGTCACCAATTCCTATGATACCATTCATAATATTTAATACAATGCTCCCAAAAATGTTATAGAGCATGTTCCCCCTTTAAACAAAACCCATAATCCTTAATTTTATCAAATAAACAAGATCAATGTTCATAAATCATTATCCTTAGTGGAGCTCCAAAATCATCTACCAATGCCTCTACCATGAGATATTGACCCCACTCATCAAATGAAATCATGGTATGATCCAAACAAAAAAATTTGGTTTCATGTAAGTTTGGCCCACTCTCACAAGATATGTAGGCAATTATATAATTTAATGATGGATTTACTTCATATCATAATTTTTCATCATAATTAATTCATTCATAAGTGTCAACAAGCCTATGATATTTCCAAATCTCATAAAACACAAAAATAATTCAAGATTTGAACTAGGTTAATGCTCATTTTATCATATATAAAGACACTATTCCCAATCATTAAGACAATAATGACAAGCCTACTCCTTGAACTAACAATTTTTAAAGTCTTATAGATTAAAATCTGGAAGATAATGTTGTAAATATGACTAATATGTAAAGGGTAGTTTCTTTCATTGATTATAATCCTACACACTATCACCAAACATCCCAAACATTCTAAGTTATCCAAGATTCTTCTCCATCACATCTAATAGAGTTAGGGTAAGAAGACCTTATCTCTTTAAAAGAATCAATTCCAACACCTCAACTAGATAATACCTCTCATACTATTTCTATAACTACCCAAAAAACTACATTTATTGATAAAATTATTCAACATTCTAATAAATATTTTTTCAAATTAAGCACTAGACATACCTCATTCAGTTATCCCATCATCTAAATATAATCAACTAATTTATCCTCAAATTAAACTAACCATGTCTTATAAACACAAGTTTAAATTCACTTCTAATCCTCTTTCCTAATACAACCTCTAATATTATGCACCTTTATCTAGTAGTCCCCCCATGGGTTATGATGAATGGGACCCTATTTTAGAACTTACCAATATCCCATCTCAAAAACCCTTTCTTAAACTCATGAAAACTTATCTGCATCATCACAACTACCTAATGAAACTATTATATGAAATCAACACCCTTCATCTTCCATTACAAGGATGTGAATCTATCTTATCCAGGTCAAAATATAGTATCTTAAAATAATGTGAAGAGATTCTATACACATTGATGAAACAATGGATACTTCTCTCTCCCTATAATTTCATATTGCTTCCATGATCGTAGATGGGATTCTACTTCATGTGGATGATCATCCACTATTTATAAGCATTAAAATCAGTGATATCTAAGTCAAGCATGATTTTATTGATGAGGTTTTAGGTACTTGTTTCCCCTCCCTTAACTTACTTAAAATTCTTAAATATTTTGTATGTAGTCTTAAGTCCACATGTAGTACATGCCAAGGTTATGATAGAATGAAAATTCCTCATTTAGGTTGTGTGTAGCTTCCTATTACCATACCTCTTATCACTATCTAAGTGAAGGTTATAATATTTAACTTTCCCCTATCCTATACATCTAACTTGGTAGGTCTTAGACTCATCACATGATGGATGTCACCTCTTTTGCCTACCAATTTGTCAAGTTTCCCCATAGTGATTCTATCTATAGTATTTAATAAGACATAAGCCCTTGTAATTTTGAACAATTCCAAGAACATGGTGTATTCAAAATCTCAACCATTGAACCCTTATCGAATGTTCCATTTAGAGAATCTCAATGTTTCAATTTCCCATCAACTCTACTTGAGGTTATCATGGTCACCCCAAACTCATTAGGAACATACCACCTAACCTCTTATATTTTAATGATGATGAGCTAGATGAAATCAAACTCAAGATCTAAACTTCACATTTATCCCCCCATCTCATTACCTAGCTTCCACCATCATTAAAGTTATGTTCCCATCAACCACTTATCAATGATATACATATGGTAATAACCAATATCTGGAATTATATTCATCATGCCATTTTTGATAAAAATATCATACCGACCTATACCATAGACCTTCATACAACTTATTATGATGTTGGTTAGACTTTAGATGATCCATTTCTAGGAGGACTTGTCTAGGATAAAGATGCCAAGATTCTTTGATATCATTCTTTTTTATTTTAGTCTTTTTTTTCATATTATCATATTCCTTATTTTATATTTCCTAATTATAGCATTATTTTTCTTTTTCGTAGGATATATATGGAGTGCTTTCATGGCATAACTCTAGTTTCAGTATAGCCTCTTACAAGTATACTCATAGATCATGCTATAACTGGTCCTTATCATTTTACTAGATACTAAGATCCATATAACTTTCTTCCTTCAAAGATGATTGATACCAGCCTTAGTACCTCTAAGTGTCCTTTCCCCTGAGCTAAGCTTAGTCTATTTCCTACTCATAATCTACCTTTAACTGAGCCTCATCCTATATCTGATCTTACTTCTCCTTTAGATGATCTTAATCTAATATTTACATCATCCCTACCTTCCCTTGGTGATGTCCTTCTTCCTTTGATACAACTTGATACCCTATCTAACCAATGGGATGATCACCCTTACTATTATATTCATAGAGTTGTCAATCATTGGACTAAAGACTGCCAGTTATATTAGCCTTCCCTAATTTCTACTTCAAATCCTTCTAGTAGACCCCTAAAGACTAATAACAATCATATATATTGATTTCATGGGACATATAATCATTCTTCCCCCCATTGTGGAAGGCATTGATAATATATCAACACATTGAGTCCCACCCTTCCTCAGCCTAAAGATAAGGCTATACCTCCTCCCAAGTTATTACCTAAGTATATTCCATAATATGTAGAGGTATATTATTTTTGGCACTAGTATGGTACCCATCATACTAATCATTGTCACATCCTCCAATATCATCTTCATGATCACCTTATGACCATTCTTGTACCCAATGTTCCTCCTCCCATAGGTCATTAGCATAATAAGACTACCCCACTTGTGGTTCCCACTCCACATGTGGTTCGTTCTTTAACTATAGATCCTGTGCCACTTGTATCTTCTCCCCCACCTGTGGTTTGTTCACCATTGGTGGTTCTACCTCCTTATCCCATTTTTCTCATTCCTATTACAACATCTATTCCTCTTATTAAGTATTCTATGCATGAGAGCCCTTATGAACATTATCCTTTAGCTATACCTAATTTATTATTGAGGAGATTCAATGAGAGGTGTTTTCATAGCTTTCTTTTAGGATTTATGAGACTCTTGTTTCAGCTAGGATTTATCTTCATAGAGATATATCAGATGTTATGGATAATATTTATGGATAGATTTACTAGTATTTGTGAACTCAACATTGTGTTCTTTCACTTTTCATTATGGTTTTGGATTATACTTGTGATCTACTTCCATTTATATCTTATATAATTTGACTTTGTGTCCAATTTTACTTCAATTATCTATTGCTACCTTTTTACTTGCCCTTATTCATTATTTTTGTGAATTATGCCAAAAAGATAAGTTCACCCGCTTATCACCTTTTGTGTATGAAATTTTAAAAAGAATTGAACCTTTTGGTTGAACTTGAACTATCCTCAAATTTCAAAAGTTCAATGGTTCAATAGGTTCAATGGTTTAATGTTTCTCAAAGTGAACTATTTATCCCTTTTTTATTTCAATCATGACTTTGAAGCTTTCAATTGAACTTGAACCCTTTTTCGAATTCAAGAGTTTAATGGTTCAAGAGTTCAACTATTCAATAGTTCAACAGTTCAAGAGTTCAATGGTTCAAGAATTCAATACTCAATGTTTTGTAAAAAGTCACGTCTACTCAGTTCCCTTGTATAAATTAATATATCATTAAACCTACCATTTGAACCTACATATCAGAGTTCAAGAGTTCAATGGTTCAATGTTTCAAAGTTCAAAGTTTCTGGAAAGGTCATGTGACTATTGGTTGGTCTATGTAGTTCATCTCATATCTTTAAACCTTGAAGTTGAACCACATTTTCAAATTTTCAAAGGTTCTATGGTTTAATGACTATATTCTCATCTCACCCCAAGGCTTTCTTTAGGTTAAAATTAGTGGGAGATTTAGAGGAGAATATATCTGAAACTCATTATAAAGGAAAAAAATTTAAATTTTCATGAGGTTATAGATAATCGTTATTCATAAAAATCATGCATAAAAAAATGCTTGCCATTAATGCATATGTCATAATGCATGTCTTATCAAGCATTTTTAGCACGTATTGTTTTAGTTTAATTATTTGATCTGGTTAATACCTGTATCAAGAGATAACAATTTAAATTTAGCAAACAAGTATACTGGGCAATACAAAGGAAAACAACATAGGTGGTATAAGATCTTTATTTCTCAAATTCATAATGATTTTAGATAAATTTAAGGTGATTTTTACTCTTACTATAAGCTATTTCCATTACTTGGTTGGAAAGAAGAATCCTTTTGAGTTTACAACATTATTTAAGAAGTTTAAAACTTTTTATTTTCATTATATCCTCCAACCTATAGCCATGAAATATACATGTCTTGATTATGAGCATGGTCCTAGTCTCATATGTTCTCCTCCTAAAATTGGGGACACATCTTTGGTCCAATATGACTTTGAAGATTTTAAGGAAAGGGCTAGAAATCTTGTGTTAAATCCTATGATGTAGAAGATAGTAAAAAGTGGCTTGGTTGAAGCTGCGTCCTTTCCCATAGCTGTACAATGCCCTGAATTAGTTCTAGAATGCATGAATAGATATGAACCTCAGAAGAGGTGCATCGGGACTAAAGATGGTAATGTTATACTATATATCAATAGATAAACCCTAATTTCTATGATGAGAATTCCTCCCAAGGAACCATATAGTGACCTCAATATTACTTCTTCTTATGGTTATTTATCACTTCATAAAATAATTTACAACAACATGATTGAAAGGAATTGGCTTTGGAAATTCCAAAAAGAGGGTTCAAGACTACCCAGACCATTAATAAGAAATCACATGATTCAAAAAGTACAAGATATTATAGTATTACTACATAGGCTAAAGGGCAATGGTCATGCATATTATTGGGAAGATTGGATGTATTTTTTCATAGAGGTGATCCTCGAAAGAGAGCAATATCTGGATTGGGTAGAAATTGCAGTTGAATGTTTGCATCTGGGTTTAAGTAATAATTTAGAAAATAAAGAGTTTTATATATCTTCATACCTCTTCTATTATCTAGTGTCTACAAGATAATGGGTAGGATTACCTCATGTGCCCTTGGCTGAAGTTAGCAAAATTTATGACTATTACTCACAATTACAAATGCATAATTTCTATAAGGATTATAGTAGGGTTAATGATGTTTTTACTATAAGAATGACTTCTGAACTAATAAACAACATTAATAAAAGGTTTTCTAATGAAGCTATGCAACTAATCAACATTTATGGTAGTTTCTTCATTCAATTTTCTAAGTTCACTTATATCAGAGTTTGGGGTGTTAACAGTGAACCTTTGAGGTTACCTAGGTATGTTTTTGACCAACTTATGTTAATAAAAGTTTGCAAAAAATTAGCATATGTGGATAAAAATTCCCAATGAAGAAGAAATTTGGTATATCTTATCCTATCTAACTTGGACATTATTCATACAAGTCAGTATCTAATGCTTTGAATTTAGAATTAGATCTTAAAAATTCAATTTTAAATACTTCACAGTCAGATCACAATTTGATAGCAAAGGTTTTGATAGGGATAACATGGATCTTGGAACAAGGTTTTCACATATTCCTCAATTAGAGGATTATTGCAAGGATTGTTTAGATGAATTCAAGGTCAAAAGAAGACTATGGTCCATGTTCTCCCTAGGGCAAATTATTACCCTTAATTTAAATATGGACATTTCTATAATTTTTGACAATGAAGAATAGGTGACTGATCCACAATTTGAACAAATAAAATAATCACCTATTCTAGAAATTGACTAGGATAAAAATGAAGAAGATCGAATTGAGGTTAAGACCCTCTCAGTGATAAGGAGAACTAAGAAATGGTTGAGAGAGTAAAAATTGGGGGAAGCTTGAAACAAAGCTTCTCAATAATGTACATTAATAATTGAATCACCATCCCCAATAAGTTCCTCTAACTACCTTCTTGATATCTATGATGCAAGTACTTCCAAGTCAAAAACTAGAAGGGATCCTATCATCAAAGGATCTGAGAAGGCCCTTATAACTACTCTGCCTCCTTGTGCCACCCAAGAAAGAGTTAGATTTCTAAAAAAGTAATTATGGATTTGAATTCTTAAGAGGATTCAAGAGAAGCCATAGGTGATAAATAATTTTATTCACCAATGGTAGAGGAGGTTAGTATAGATCAACAAATAAAGATAGCTTCTGATTCTGCTAACTTGATTATTTCAAATGTGCCTTCCAATTAACCAAATCTTCTGCACCTAAGTGGTTGGAAAGCTCAATCATCAACAAAAGGAAAATAATACCTTTTTCTTTTCCCTTAGAGGATATGGTGAGCAAGTGTTTAGGAAAAACTCCTAAATTTAAGAAATTAAAAACAACATCCAGGGTAGACATCGACCCTAACACAGGGAACTAGAATGTAGAAATAGCCTGGCTAAGAACCAATGAGGAAGTTCAAGATCCTATAGTTCAATATTTTACAATTGAAAAGGTAGATTTTTGGACTACATCACGTGTCATAGATGTGCATCACCTTGAACCATCCACCAAAAGTATAGTCAATAGAACCTAGAAGGATGAAAAAGATAAAAGGGAATTAAAACAAACCATGCAGTCAATGGTTGAATACATCAATGCCATTCATAATCCAGATCCATAACCAATTGCCCAATTGCCCATATCTTTTGATCCAAAATTACCTGTCAATCAAAAGATGTTGGATCAAATACATATAAGCAAAATGGTTTCCAGGGTATTTGATAATTTGTTAGATGGCATCATCCAGAAAGGTATGGAATACATTCATAAATTGAAGAATGTATATGATCTAACCACAATTACTATTGAATATTTGAAAACACAAAATGCTTTGTGGATAAAAGATGAAAGAAAATGGATGAGTGTGATGAACCAAATTGATGAGGTACAAAAGTATGAAATAACAAAGTTTTTGTCAAAAAAGAATTTGATAGGACTAGATGAAGATATATTATATGTAAGTAAGAAAAACATTGAATGGAGGAATTCAATATCCTGAAAAGGGTGAATTGAAATCACAAAAATCTTATGATTCAATCATTTAGAGAAAATATCAACATCATTAAATAAAGTGACAACTTATCAACTAAATTTTTTTCTTAGATTTCAAAGGTATAATCACTTCTTTGTCACTGCATCGACACACTCTCAGAGCATGCAGAAAAGATGGGAAAAATTAAAAGGTAAGAAAATATCTAGAAGGAAAGAATAAAGCATGTTAGGATTCCCAATCTCTCAAAAATTTAGGAGTTTGTTACAAAATTTTAGGAGTGGAAAGCTCAATGTGTCTACGCAACCAAACACAGCAAATTTGGAGATCATAATCTGTCACTTTAGTAATGATTTTACTTACACAGTTTATTTTATTTAGTTATTTAGTTGCTTTTCTATTCAAAACTTGATCTTTAAGCGAATTTGTAAAAAAAACTAAATCCCGTATGGGTCAGTGTTACTTTAACTTGGTTTAGTTTGAAAGATTGATTAATTATGGAAATTATATATATATATATATATATATAGTTATAAAAGGTAGGGGAGAGAATATAGAAAATAAAAAGAGTTAGGAAATTTTAGAACTAGACCACTATTGTTGACAATATATGTGATGTTTGTCTAAAACATTTTTCATCTATGAATGAAAAGGATAATCAATTACTGCATACTTAGATCTGTGTGTTTGATTATTTTAAATTGGGTTTTCTATGAGAATCTTCTTTCATATAGTAATTTCTCTTCCATTAGATAATTCATTACATGTGTTTTATCCCTTACTGGTTCACAAAAATTTATGTTTATCTATTTATTGTTATTAAAGATAGAATTTATGTATTCTATTATCCGTTGTTATAAAATCTCACATTCATAGCATGATGATGTATGGATGTTAGTTTACCTTTAAACACTTTTTGGTTAAAAGTGTATATGAATATTTGAATTCATTAAAAATATTAAAGGGAGATATACCTTAATTCAAAGGGGAAATAGTCTTAATAGTTCACCCATTTATTATTTAACTTATTTTTTCTTGAAACAAGAAGGGCATGGAGTCAAAATAAAACATTTTTAGATAAGGAAAAATTTGTTAGCCAACAATTTTTACCGACTCCACTGGGGAATCAAAATTGAAAGCTTTAATGAAAGATTAGTCGCCTT
Organism: Torreya grandis; assembly: GCA_037957365.1. NCBI lineage: Eukaryota > Viridiplantae > Streptophyta > Pinopsida > Cupressales > Taxaceae > Torreya > Torreya grandis. Next base: position 1,095,822 of record JARHVA010002164.1, read on the forward strand.
AATATGAGGCAATAATGGTGATTCCACATGAAAATATTATTATTGTTTTTCAACTTAATCTTGGTTTTCAAGATGAATAGGAAGATATAATTAGTCATTTACATACTCTTGTTTGGCATTCTCATTGAAATATTAATGATTATAAGATAGCAAGCAGAATATTAGAAAAAGAAGAAGAATTAGATGATAATATGAGATTGTTGTTACTCAAGAAAAGGAGGAAAGAAAAAAATAAAAAAAAGGAATTAAACCTACAAAAGTATGAATTTAATAGTTATAATATCATAAGCTAGATTCTAGAAGATACACAAAGTCTTTGAGAAGAGAAGGAATTGAGGATTCTACTTTTCAAGCATTGCAAAGCTTAACTTTTCCTTATATTCTTACCCACATTGGAAAAGCTATAAGTATACCTCCTAGCCCTCCTAAACCCTCTACATCCTCTATCTATCAATCCTTAACTCTTTCTGGTACTATCTTTCCTTCTACCATAAGTTTTCTTCCAATGGCCCAACCTTGGGGAGTAGCCATAGTACCTCTAAATTTAGGGGTCAACCTAAATCCTTTGCCTAAAAACATAAGGGAAAATTTACCCAAATTTAATGGAGATGGAAGATAACCACCAAAAGAACATCTGAGTGCCTTTATAGTAACATGTGGTGTGTTAGGTGTGCAACATCAAGATTTAGCCATAAGGATTTTCATGCAAACTCTAATTGATATTACAACACAATGGTTTTATCATCTAACTGATTCCTCAATCATAAACTAGAATGATATGAAAACTACATTTGAAAATAGGTTCAAAAGCATAGAAGATGAACATTCCCTTCTTGCTCAATTGACTCAGCTCAAGAAGGAGATACATGAACCCATGAGGGAATTTATAGCCAAATTTAATAGAATTGTGCACAAGATTCCTACTACTAAAAGATTAACTACTAAGAATCAAAAATGTTTCTTTATTAATTCTATGCCTCCCAATATAAGTTTTCATCTCAGAAGAGGTGCAATTATCAATTTAATAGATGCACAATCATTGGTAGTTGAGTTAGAGGATGATCTTATTATGGCCAAAAAATGGAAGAAAGAGGTCCAAGTATCTAATACTTATCCCTCATCCTCTATGGATCCTATAGTTCAAAGGCTAGTCAATGATAAGATTGCCCTAAAAAGATAATTACCTAAGGCTAGTGCTTCATTCGAACAACCATATCAAGATATTGGTAGGAGAAATCAATAAGAAAATGTTGGTAAGACATTACCACTTGCATCAACACAACCAAGATTGATAATTGAATCCCCTCCTAGAAGAAGTAACATGTCTATCTTTCATTTGACTACTAATCATGATGGAAATTCTTATCTAGAGATGCTTAGATATACTCAAATTACTACTACTCAAGATGTCTTAAGGGAGATTACTAAATAAGAAAGGAGATTTTAGATACCTGGTGACTTTGAAATACACTTCCTAGAATATGATTCATATTCAGAAAAAGGAGGTGAAATATTGGTTATTATTAAAGATCCTTCATGTGATGTGCTTACCAGAAGTCAAAAGAATCCAATATTTTCTAATACTCAAGAAGTGTCCATTAAAGGTAAGGAACCTTTTACCAAAACCTCTTATGCTAATTTGAAGACCCAAGAAAGTAAATTGTTACATAGAAATGATTGTGAGACTTGTTTTGATATTTTAGAATTTTATAAGTCTATAAAAATTTAAATATCCCCTACTAAATACCTCAGGTTGAAAACCAAAGAAATTGATAAATTGGTTAAATATGTCAAAAATGGCCCTACACAAGTTGAACCTGAAAGTCAATTAAATGTTAACATTAAGTCTCCCATTGCCCAATTATTTACTTCACCTGAATCACCTACTCATACTTATAGAATGACCCTCAATTCATCTGATGATACTCCTTATATGGTTGATATGAAACCCAACCCATTTTATGTTTATTTATTCATAAATGGTCATAAACTCAACAATTATATCATAGACTTAGGTGCTTCTAATAATATAATGCCTTCTTCTATATCCAAATCCTTAGGCTTATCCCTTACAAAAAAAATTTGGTAGATGTTATTCCATGGATGGAAAAATATTTCTTTGCTCTGACAAATTAAAGATGCATGAGTTGCTCTTGTAGCCTATCCTAATAAAAAGGTGAAGTTAACTATCTTGGTAGTAGATATCCCTACTAGCTATGGGATGTTGTTAAGAAGAACTTTTTGCAAATATTTGGGTGGGTAGATTAAATTGGATTGTTCAGAAGCTAAAATTCTAGTGGGAAAGAAAAAAGTTAAACTAGAACCTGAACCTAAATGCAAGTTTATGGTATATCCTTCTGATGATCCTAAATCTCAGATTTTATTTGAAGAATGTGAATTTGGTAACTATTTTCTCTCCTTTAAAGATTTAAAGGAAGAATCTGTCCCAAAGTCTGTTCATTAAAATGATTTATAGACCATGTAATTTGACAATAGTTGTGCTACCACTGGTTTAGGAGTAGGGGTTGTATTGATCTCACCTGAAGGTAAAAATTTTCCTTATTCTTTCAAGTTAGAATTTAAAAACACTAATAACACTACAGAATATGAAAATTTATTACTTGGATTAAATGAAGCTAAAGGAAAGGGTGTAAAAATACTCAAGGCAAGACGAGATGTTGAATTAATTTTTCAAACAAGTGAGAGGCATTTTTTGAATTAAAAATGATAGATTAAGACATTATAGAAATAGAGTTTGGGATGAGATAGAATGTTTTGATGCCTTTTCTATTGAAGCAATTCCTAGAGACCAGAACACTCAGACATATTCTCTATCAGTATCAACTTATCTTCTTCTCCCACACCCTAATTTTGAAAGGGATTCATATATAATAGAACTAATCTATCATCCTAATATCCTAGATAATACTAAAAATTGGCAAGTTTTTGAGAGTAATAAACAGATCAAAAAAATTCTAGAGAATGTTGATATGTTCCTAGGGACTTATTTTGAAGGTTTTGAAATAGAATGTAAAGAATTCAATCCTAATCTAGGGATCAATCCAAAAGATGATGTAATTAAATTAAAAGGAAACAAAATCCTTAAAGGATTGGTCTCTCTAGAATATTTGTTCACTAGACAAGACAAATATACTAAAAGAAAAATTGTCCAAAATCCTTAAAAAATATAGGATTATGAGAAAATCAACATTGGAAGTGAGACTGACCCCAAATGGATCTCCATTGGTAGGTGTTGTTCACCAGAGGAGAAAATAAAGATGTCTTTGCTTGGTGCTATGATGACCTTAAAAAGATTTTAGATGTGGACAGTTTCAACATCATATTCCTTTGAAATCAAATGTAATTCCATTCAAGTAGAAGCTAAGAAATTATAAACCAAAATTTGCTGAGGAAATCCTTAAGGAGATTGATAAGATGTTGAAGGATAGGATTATTTATCTAATTCATCACTCTACTTGGGTGGAAAACATTGTTTTAGTATGCAAAAAGAATGGAGAAATAAGAATCTATGTTGACTTCAAGAATTTGAATCAGGCTAGTTTAAAAGATAATTATCCCTTACCTATGATGGATCACATCTTGAAAACTATTTTTGGGGAAAAAATGATGTCCATGTTAGATGGGTTCTCAAGTTATAATCAGATAAGTGTGGTTACAACTAACCAACATAAAACTACTTACACTACACCTCAAGGAACTTTTGCTTATAACTATATGCCCTTCAGTTTGATTAATGTTGGTGTAAATTTTCAATGGGTGATGGATTCATCATTTAAAGATTTGAAAGATAAAATTATTATCGTTTATCTTGATGATAAGAATATTTTCTCTAGAAAAAGTGAGGATCATCTGAAGGATCTGGAGATCATTTTACAAAGATGCCAGAGTCATGGGATATCTCTTAACCCTAAGAATTTAGTCTTCTATGTTGCAGAATGGAAGTTATTAGGATACCTAGTTTCAAAAGGTGGAATCAAAATTGTTCTAGAAAGAGTTAGATTAATATAACAGTTAAGCCTTCCTTCTAATAGGACTGGAGTTAAGTCTTTATTTGGCTAGATGAATTTTCTTAGAAGGTTTATTCCTAATTTTGTTGAGATTACAAAACATATTGTGGGGATGATGAGTGAAAAACAAACATTTAGATGGAATGAAGCTACTAAGAAAGCATTTGAAGATATTAAAGAGGTGATTGCACAAACACCTACTTTGGTAAATCCCAATTTCCAAAAAGATTTTGTTAATTACTATTATGCTTCAGAACATACCATTTCTAGTATCTTGTTATAGAAAAATGAATTAAATATAGAAGCCCCAATAGCTTTTATGAGTGTTCCTATCAAGAAGCATGAACTTAAATATTCTTTGGCTGAGAAATAAGATTTTGCTATAGTAAAGGCTGTTAAACAATTTAGATATTATTTACTTGATTCTCATTCAGTTGTATTTCTTTCTAATTCAGATGTGAAAAGAATTCTGACTCAACAAGATGTTGGGATGAACAAGAGAGAAACATGGGTTGATAGAATTCAAGAGTATGACCTAGAGATTAGGCCAACCAAATTAGTTAGAGGTCAAGGTTTGTGCAAATTAATAGCTAAAAGTAAAGAAGAAAAGAATAACTTCTTACTATCCTATTGGTGAGCTTACAAGACCCATGGTTCCTAAATGTGGCACACTATCTTAATTATGGATACTACCCCAATCAATTATCCCCTAAGGAGAAAAATAATTTGAAGTTAAAATCAACAAAATATGTGATTTTGGGTAATGTCCTATACAAAAAGGGACTAGATGGGACTTTTCTAAGGTGTGTAGATAAAGAAAAATAATAAAAACTATTAAAAATTTTTCATAATGAAGCCTGTGATGGACATTTCTCTTCTTCATTCATAGCATTCAAAATCCTTAGAAATTTTTATTATTAGCCATGTATGCTCAAAGATTCATATAAATGGATAGCTAACTATGAAAAATGAAAATTATTTTTAGGAAGACCACAACTTGCAACATTACCTCTATGACCTATCATTATTATATAACCTTTCAAAAAATGGGGATTATAGTTCATTGGGCCTCTTTCACCTCTTTTAAGTGCTGGTCATACACACATTTTAATATCTACTGATTATTTTATGAAATGGGTTGAAGCAGCCCCTGTGAAGAGAACCACTTTAGAAGTGGTATGTAATTTTCTCAAAGAAAATATACTAGTACATTTTAGTGTTCCTCAGAAGATTATGGTAGATAATGCTACCATTTTTTCTTCAATGGAACTTACTTCATTTTGTTATGAATATAGTATCTCTCTTTCTCACTCATCAGATTATTACCCTCAAGGTAATGGACAAGCGGAGTCTAGTAATAAAAAATTAATATACATCATGAAGAAATTGGTAAGTGATAAACCCATAAATTGGCATAAGAAACTATATGAATCACTTTGGGTTGATAGGGTAACCCTAAAAAGAGTAATAGGAATGGCATCATTTGAGCTGGTTTATGGTATAGGAGTACAATTATCATTACCTCTAGAATTATCTGTAGCTAAATTACAAAATGTTATTAAAGATTAGTACTTTCAAGATTATTTAGAGAAAAGAGTTATGTACTTAACTAAGATTGAGGAGGAGAGGAATGAACTAGTTGATCATATTACTACTCATCAAACAAGGGTTAAAAAGATTTTTTATTAGAAAACTAGACCTAGAAAGTTGATGGAAGGAGATGAAGTATTGTTATGGGATAGAAGGAGAGAACCTAAAGGACCACATGGAAAATTTGATTCAGTTTGGAAAGGGCCTTTCAAAATTCATCAGGTACTTGGTCCTAATTCTTTTAAATTGGAATATCTAGATGGAGATATTTTAACCTTATCTTATAATGGACAAGATCTTAAGTTGTATCGACTATGAAATAGGTGTCCCCTATTTTGTACATAGCCTTTCCCTTGTTGTCACGTTTTGTGTTTTCCTTCCCCATTTTTGGTTTATCTTTCTCCTTTTCTTCTGTCTCTATGTCCCAGTCTATGTAACCAGAGTTTCTGAGTTCTCTACATTTTTCCATAAAATGCAGTCCCTAGTCAGAACCAATGTTACCTTTTGAGTCACCCTTAGTCATTGTTTTTTATGAATTTTGCCAAAAAGAGAATTTCACCCACCTATCACCTTTTTGTGTATGAAATTTTTAAAATAACTTAACCTTTTGGTTGAACTTGAACTATCCTCAGAGTTTAAAAGTTTAATGGTTCAATAGGTTCAATGTTTTACAAAGCAAACTATTTATCCCTTTGTGTATTTCAATCATGACTTTGAACCTTTTGGTTGAACTTAAACCATTTTTAAGAATTCAAGAGTTCAACGATTCAAGAGTTCAATGGTTCAAGAGTTCAACAATTCAAGAATTTAATACTCAATGTTTTGTAAAGATTCATGTTTACTTAGTTCCCTTGTATAAATTAACATATCATTGAACCTACCATTTGAACCTACCGCTTGAACCTACCATTTGAACCTACATAGCAGAGTTCAAGAGTTTAATGGTTTAATGTTTCAAAGTTCAAAGTTCTTGGAAAGGTCATGTGATTATTGGTCAGTCTATGTAGTTCATCTCATATATTTAAACCTCGAAGTTGAACCACATTGCAAAAGTGCAAAGGTTCGATGCTTCAATGACTATATTCTCATCTCACCCCAAGGCTTTATTTAAGTTAAAATTAGAGGGAGATTTAGAGAATATATCTGAAGCTCATTATAAAGCAAAAAAAAAAAAATTTATGAGGTTACAGATAATCATTATTCATCAAAATCATGTGTAAAAAAAATGATTGCCATTAATGCATATGTCAAAATGTGTGTCTTATCAAGCATGTTTAGCATGTATTGTTTCAATTTAATTATTTGATTTGGTTAATATCTATATCAAGAGATAATAATTCAAATTTAGCAAACAAACATACTGGGTGATACAAAGGAGAATAACATAGGTGGTATAAGATATTTATTTCTCAAATTCATAGTGATTTTAGATAAATTTAAGGTGAATTTTACTCTTACTATAAGCTATTTCCATTACTTGGTTGGAAAGAAGAATCCTTTTGAGTTTATGGAATTATATAAGAAGTCCAAAAAAATTTATTTTCATTATATCCTTTAACCTGTAGCCATGAAATCTTCATGTCCTGATTATGAGCATGGTCCTAGTCTCATATGTTCTCCTCCTAAAATTGGGGACACCTCTTTGGTCCAATATGAATTGGAAGATTTTAAGGAAAGGGATATAAATCTTGTGTTAAATCCTATGATGTATAAGATAGTAGAAAGTGGCTTGGTTGAAGCTGTGACCTTTCCCATAGCCGTACAATGCCTTGAATTAGTTCTAGAATGCATGAATAGATATGAATCTTAGAATAGGTGCATCAGGACTACATATGGTAATGTTTTAATGCATATGAATAGACAAACTATAATTTATGTGATGATAATTCCTCCCAGGAAACCATATTTTGACCTCAGTATTACTTCTTCTTATGGTTATTTTTAACTAAAGAAAACATTTTACAAGAACGTGATTGTAAGGAATTGGATTTTGATATTCCAAAAAGGGGGTTCAAGACTACCTAGACCATTAACAAGAAATCACATGATTCCATAAGTATAAGATATTATAGTATTACTACATAGGATAAAGGGTAATGCTCATGCATACTATTAGGAAAAATGGATGTACTTTTTCACACAGGTAATCCTCCAAGGAAAGCAATATTTGGATTGGGCAGAAATTGCAGTTGAATGTTTAAATCTGGGTTTAAGTAATTGTTTAGGAAATAAAGAGTTTTAAATGTCTTCATATCTCTTCTATTGCTTGGTGTCTACAATACAATGGGTAGGATTACCTCATGTACCCTTGGGTGAAGTCATCAAAATTATGACTATTACTCATAGTTACAAATTCATAATTGCTATGAGGATTATACCAGAGTTAATGATGTTTTTACTAGAAGAAAGACTTTTGAATTAACAAATAACATTAATAAAAGGTTGTCTAATGAATCTATTCAATTGATCAACATTTATGATAGTTTTTTCATTCAATTTTCCAAATTCACTTATATTAGAGGTGGGGGTTTTGACAGTGAACTTTTGAGGTTACCTAGGTATGTTTTTGACTAGTTTGTGTTAATAGAAGTCTACAGACAATTAGCACATGTGAATAAAAAATTCTCAAAAAAGAATAAATATGGTATATCTTTTCCTATTGAACTTGGAAATTATTCATGGATGTTAGTATCTAATGCTTTGAATTTAGAATTAGATCTTAAAAAAATTAATTTTCAATACTTCACAGTCAAATCACAATTTGATAGCAAAAGTTTTGCTAGGGATAACTTAGATCTTGGAATAGTTTTTTCACATATTATTCAATTGGAGGATTATTGGGAGGATTGTTCAGATGAATTTGAGGTTAGAAGAACATTGTGGTCCAGGTTCTCCATAGGGTAAATTATTACCCTTAATTTAAATATGGACATTTATGGAATTTTTGACAATGAATAACAAGTGACTGATCCACAATTTGAATAAATAAAATAATCACCTATTCTTGAAATTGATTGGGATAAAAATGAAGAAGATATAATTGAGGTTAAGACACTCCTGGTGATAAGGAGAATTGAGAAATGGGTTAGAGAGCGAAAATTGGGAGGATCTTGAAACAAAACTTCTCAGAAATGTACATCAATAATTAAATCACCATCCCCAATAAGCTCCTCTAACTAGATTATTGCTATCTATGATGCAGGTAATTCCAAGTCAAAAACTAGAAGGGATCCTATCATCAAAGGATTTGAGAAGGCCCTTATAACTACTCTGCCTCTTTGTGCCACTAGATCAACGACTCAAAGCAAGAGAAAGAGTTAGATTTCTAAAAAAGTAATTGTGGATTTAAATTCTAAAGAGGATTCAGGAGAAGCCATAGGTGATAAAAAAATTTGATTCTCCAATGGCAGAGGAGGTTAGTGCAGATCAGTAGACAAAGATTTATTCTAATTCTGCCAACTTGATGATTATTTTGTACCTTCCAATCAACCAAATCCTAATAAAGAAGTCTCAATATCTACACCTAAGTGACTGGAAAGCTCAATCAACAACAAAAGGAAAATAGTATGTTTTTCTTTACCCTTAGAGGATATGGTGAGCAAGTGTTTAGGAAAAACTCCTAAATCCAAGAAATTAAAAACATCTAAGATAGACATTGACCCTAACATAGGGAACTAGAATGTAGAAATAACCTAGCTAAGAACTATTGAGGAAGTTCAAGATCCTATAGTTTAGGATTTTACAATTAAAAAGGTAGATCTTGGGACTACATCACATGTCATAGATGTGCATTGCCTTGAAGCATCCACCAAAAGGATAGTTAGTAGAACCTGGAAGGATGAAAAAGATAAAATGGAGTTAAAATAGACCTTGTAATCAATGTCTAAATATATTGATGCCATTCATAGTCCAGATCCACAACTAATTGCCCAAATACCCCTATCATTTGATCCAAAATCACCTATCAATCAAAAGATGTTGGATTAGATACACATAAGTAAAATGGTTTCCAAGGTATTTGATAATTGGTTAGATGGCATCATCCAGAAAGGTACAAAATACATTCTTAAATTGAAGAATGTATATGATCTAACCATAATTATTGTTGAATATTTGAAAACACAAAATGCTTTGTGGATAAAAGATGAAGGAAAATGGATGAGTGTGATGAACCAGATTGATGAAGTATAAAAGTATGGAATAACAAAGTTTTTGTCAGAAAAGAATTTGATAGAACTACATGAAGATATATTATTTGTAAGAAAAACATTGAATGGAGGAATTAAGTATCCTGACAAGGGTGAATTGAAATCACAAAAATGATCAAAGAAATAACTAAATTAATTCAATCATTACAACATGATATATAGTGTATTGATGTCAAATACATAAAGGATGATGGAAAAATAAAAATGGAAATCAATACTATGATTCAATCCTTTAGAAAAAAGATCAAAATCATTAAATAAAGTGACAATTTATCAAATAAAAACTTCTCTCAGATTTCAAATTTAGAATCACTTCTTTGTCACTACATCAATGCAGTCTCAGAGCATGCAAAAAAGATGGGAAAAATTTGGAGGGAAGAAACTATTTAGAAGGCAAGAATAAAGCACGTCAATATTCCCAATCTCTCAAAAATCTAGGAGTTTGTTACAACATTTCAAGAGTGGAAAGCTTAATGTGTCTACTGAACCAAACATAGCAAATTTAGAGATCCTAATCTATCACTTCAGTAATTATTTTACTTACATAGTTTCTTTTATTTAGTTATTCAGTTGTTTTTCTATTCAAAACTTGATCTTTAAGTGAATTTGTAGAAAAAAACTAAATATCATATGGGTCAGAGTTACTTTAACTCTAGTTTAGTTTGAAAGATTGATTAATTAGGGAAACTATATATATATATATATATATATATATATATATATATATATATAGTTGTAAAAGGTAGGGGGAGAGAATATAGAAAAGAAAGAGTTAGGAAATTTTGGAACTAGACCACTGTTGTTGACAATATATGTGATGTTTGTCTGAAACATCTTTCATCTGTGAATGAAAAGGAGAATCAATTACTGCATACTTAGATCTGTGCATTTGAGTATTTGAAATTGGGTTTTCTATGTGAAATATTATTTCATATAGTAATTACTCTTTTATTAGACAATTCATTGTATGTGTTTTATCCCTTACTAGTCTAGCAATATATATGTTTATCTATTTATTGTTATTAAAGATAGAATCTATGTATTCTATTATCCACTATTGTTATAAAATCTCACATTCATAACATGATGATGTATGGATGTTAGTTTACCTTTAAACACTTTTTGGTTAAAAGTGTATCTAAATATTTGAATTCATTGAAAATATTAAAGGGAGTTGTACCTTAATTTAGAGGGGAACTAGTCTTAATAGTTCACTCATTTTTTGTTTAACTTATTTGTTCTTGAAATAAGAAGGGCATGGAGTCAAAATAAAAAAAATTTAGATAAAGACAAATCTATTAGCCAACATCTATCTTACATGGATATTTATATTTCACATTATGTGTTATATATGGTTTCATTTATTTAATCTTCTCTTATGGATTATTTTCATGCTTTCCATGATTACATGATTATATTTATGAGTTCATTTATTTTCATGGATGTCTTTGTATTTTCTCATGTTTATTTTCTACCTTATCTTAACAATATGGATAATTATTATTGTGACTTGGTTATGTAAATCTTGATCCCCTTAGTAATCATTCTTTACCATGTGATTAGTTAGAAAATAACTCATCCCATTGTAATCCTATCTTACCAATCCGCTTTAGATATCCATTTATTCCTTTATTTCCTTTTGCAAAATAAGCATACACGAGGTTGAAACTTGAGATAACATATTATATCATAGGCAAGCCTGAGTGTTTAGTCAGTCATGTCTTTAGATACTAAGATTCCTTTAGCCAAATTCTAAAGCTCATTTGTGTGTATCACTTTTATCCCTCATGTTGGTTATTCAAAATCAGTATGGAGGAGGAATCTTGCCATAAAAATTTAAAATATAAATCATTCAAACAAAAGGCAATTCTAAAAAAGGAAACATTCAAATATCAAAAGTCACATCACACTAAAAGACATGATTCATAACACATCTTGTATGCAATCAGAAATGTATCATATCTACAAATTAATCCTAGCTTAGAGAAGATATATCCTACTTACACTTCTAATTGGGGATACATTAGATAATCAAGAACATGACCAATATAGGGATCTATTCAACCTAATTAGGTGATCTCTTACCACAATTATAATACTAGGGTGGATTCCAAAGCCTCCAATCAAGAAAAGTCATGCAATAACCCTAACTAAGTCTTATGTTTTCATATTCATTATATTATTAACAAGTAAAGATAAATATAATCTAGTGCTCACCAAAGCTTATGGAAAAAAGTGGGGGTTATAAACACTAAAAGTAAACATGAATAAGAGACATATACTCACATCAATGTATACATAATACTAATGCATGAAATAGAAGTATAAATGCATATCTATCTAATCTTATAAAGGAGGGAAAAATTTAGGAATACTTACCTCTAAATATGAACCCACCAATCCTCAATCTCTCCCTTGTCTAAGGTGATTCACAAGAGATTGTTATGGTATGTAAGGATGATAAGGATAAATCATATATAGGCTACACAACCTATTAATGCATCCAAAATACTTCTCCATAAGATAAGATCTATATCTCCAAAGAAAGTATGAAACCCTAAGCTTGATCTTCAACTAGAAAGGTGGATACCAAGATGTGTAATAGCTATTAATTCTTTGCTTCTCTAAATAATGGTGAAATTATCTTGTATATATAGGCAAATTTAACCCTAAGCCCATCTCGCACAACTAAAGAGATTAGTGCAAAAAAGAGCAAAAAATCAATTTTTTTAATATAGGTATATAATAGTGGAAAATATTCTCTATGACATCATGATTCTAGAAATTTTTATGGTTTGAAAAATGAGTTACTAAAAACAAAGATATGAGTAAAATAAGGAATTTGATAGTAAATATTTGAAGGGTAAATAATTATGAATAGTAACTTTAAATAGGGTGAAAATAAAGTCATTTTTTATTGTTTGACTTATTTTGAGAGAAAAATAGAGATCTGAGAGACCTAATGATATCTAAAATAGTAGATATGGTGAGGAGATGATAGATGAGATGAGAGGGATACCTAGTGGCTACAACGAGTGGAACACAGGTAGGCAATTGAGAATTTAAAACTTGTTTTGAGTATTTTATTGGAAATTAAGTGCTTTATATAAATTTTTAATTTAGACCAATTCTAAAAATGGAATGAACCCCAATAAGTTGCTAAGGGTACTAGAGGCCAAAAGGGGAAATGGGTTGAAGAGAATTGGAGTAATAAATGTTGAAGGCATTTATTACCAGTGGATTAAAGAGTCAATAGTTTAAAATAATTAGGTTGACCTAATTGACCTAATAGGTTAAAAATTAGGTTTTGACATGGTCGACTTAGTAGGTATGGGTTGAATTAGTTGATATAGGTAGAGGGATTACTTATTACCCTAGTGCCAACTTAATTGGTTAAGTCAAATTATTGACTTAGTAATGAGAGGTGAACATGAAAGGGTTGACTTAGTTTTTTAAGTCCACATAACCCACCCAGTACCATTAGGTTGACTTAGTATGTTACTGAATAGCTGGTATAGTATTGAAATGTAGGAAATTGGCCAAAATAGTATGTTTAAGGCCTAAGTTGACCAAATGAGTACTGAAATAGTCAAGTAGGCTAAAATTAGGTCAAGTTGATAAAAAATGAATAGATTAAGGAAAATTAGTGTTATTTTTGTTAAAATTTAAAAGAAGGTATTTTTAATATAAGTGACATGGAGGTCTAATACATTTTTTTTATCTGATGGTTGTAGAGGCACTAGAGATTTTGAAAATTAGTAGACACATCATGGATACAAGATATATTAGAGTGCCTAATGGAGGTGGATCAAGGTAGATTAGTTATGCTAGGATTGGTAGGTATCATAGAGATGTGAGGAGTTTTGTTGCATGCTAATTTAGTGGTCATGTTCTTAGGAGTCTAGAAATACTTAATCAATACCTGTAGGTGGGTGGTGGATGGGGATACCATTGAGTTTGGTATCACATTAGAGGATTTCCATGCTTTACTTGGACTTCTTATAGTAGGGACACTAATGATCACAAGGATACCATAAAGGTATAAGGAGAGATGAGCATTAATCCAATGTGTAACTTGCTCAAATAAGATTTACCTAAGACTAAGGGTGAGTCTATTTGATGTCTATATTTCCCATATTCTAGATATCTAAAAGACTATGAGAGGACTTATGACAGCATGAGCATTGTGTCACAAGTTGGATGATAAAGTATCACTATATGTGATAGCCTTGTGTCAATTGATATTAGAGCAAGGGGCACTCTATGACTTGGGTTTTATCATATGGGTTCATCTCATGCATGATATGTATGGGATAATATCCAAAAGGAAAAAGACTATGGGGCTAATGGTATTACTGAGTGCCTTGATATATGAGAGGTTTCCAATATATAAATTAATTGGGTTACCCTATGTGGTTGATGATCAATTACCTCAGGTGTTGAGATGGAAATAAGATTAGGTGGCACGAGATGTATCCCACATTATATCACTATAGATAGTCACACAAGGAGAGATCATATGGAAGCCTTATGCATGCACTATATATGGTGGCACTAGAATTATCATGATCATAGATCATAAGGAACTACACTTGATGGGTAGAGTTACATCTAGTGGCATGATTATCATGACAATTTAGACTCCCTCACCTGGTATATCCTATAGTGGCAGTACCCACATTTTAGTGTAGGCATGTGAGAGAGATGATAGGGATAGGAGGAGGAAGACCACTAGTCTTGAGACCAAAGATCAAACCATGGTATGAGAGACCATGGACAAGTTAAGCATGATAACTGATAGCTAGAGATGGCATGGATGTGGATGTAGGAGTAGCATAGGTAACATAGCTAACACCATATTAAGAATATTAGTGATAACCTCAATCACACCACCAATGGAGATGCTAATGGTGAGAGATAGCATAGAGGGTGGTCATCTAGGATGACCCATTAGTTGGCTTAGGGCATAGTTGGTCTATAGAGGCACAACTAAGGTAAATCTTAAGATGGGCATAGGTGGTGAACCTAGGTTTTGTATTGATCAAGAGGAATCATATAGATGAGGTACTCATAGGATGAGCTAATAGAAAGACTATGCTTGATGGTTGAGGAAACAAGGAGATAATGCTAGTTGACACCCAGATAGGTAATAAATGGTTGAAATTTTGCTTAAGTTTTTAAAATAGAATACTATTTATATAGATTTTGATTGATAGATTATAGATAGATATATTTTGAGATATATATATGATATAAAATCTATCTTGTTTGAATTTTATAGATATTTTAGATGAGGAGGAGACCAAAAAAGGATCCCTGGTGAGGGGAACACTCCATGAGATTTTGGATGGGGTGTTATTACCACACAACCTTACTATATTAGATAATCCTATGGTACCATCTATCCCAACTTAGGTGAGATGGTTCAGATTAGTAGGGAATGTTGCAAGGTAGTTATAAGAATGTAAAGATGAGCTATAACCACTAGAAATGGTGGGAGTGGGAGAGGAACATGCATCATAGGCCTTGGCTCAAGAGAGAGCCACACATTTAGCTACCATGATTCAATTAGGATAAGTACATGCCTAGGTGGCCAACCTATAGGGGTAGGTAATAGGCTTGAGATCTTGGACATCCTCTTTATATCATACTATTGCGAGAGGATTATCTGAGGCATCTATGGGTATCATGGCTAGGCCATGATATAGACATGATAGTTCCCAGCCTTAAAGTTAGGATGATGTATTTTTGTACTTTATATAAAAAAAACATGATATATATAAATATTTTCTATGTTGATAGTTAGATGTTGATCTTATGTGTTTGTGTTATGGTTATGGCTATGGATGCATGGATATATTTATTTCTAGCACATGTATTTTGATTTTGTTTAAATGCTATAGGAAATATATGTGTTGTGTTTTTTTTAAACATTGTGTATGACACATGCATGGTTAAAAAGAAATAAGCAAAAAAGACTTGGTAAAGTATAGTCAATAAAAAACAAATTCACTACACACTATATCATATTTGGAAATGTGTAATAAAAAAATATCACTAAGGATAATAAACCAAAGAGTGATAAAAAAAAGGGGAAAAGTTTTTTTTTAAACCATGAAAAATATTCGGCACTAAATTAAAACAAGTAAAATCACACTAAATCATGTTGGGAAGTATGAAAATAATGTAGTACAGTGGAAAGCATGTGAAAGACCAAATAGGATAAAAATAAATCAATCAATCATACTAAATAATTTTGGGAAGTATAAAAGAAAAAAAAATTGACAAAATTGGTCTTAAATTAATCACACTAATTCAAGTTTGAAAATATGAAAAATTTAAGATAAATGCTTGGATTCTTACATGCAATTGGAAAATAAGAAGATAAAAGTGAAATATTAATGAAGTAAGCATAAAACATGCTAAATCAATATGGGAAGCATGTCCATGACGTGTAACTCATAATCAATCACATATTATCTCATATTTGACACATGTAATTTTGTTATGACTTGGATTATTGGAAAATTTTGTGAGGAAGGCTAGGTCCTATCCATGGTCTTACACAAAAACTCATAAAGGTACCACCAATGAGGTGGAATAAATGTGAAAATTTGGTAAAAGGTGATGCTTGGAATGGTGATGTGAAAATTTAATAACTTTTGAGGAAGGCTAGGTCTTATCTATGGTCTTACAATAAAACTCACAAATAAAATACTTAGGGGAGTGATCAGTGAACAAAACAATATTTCTCAAGGGGAAATTTTAGGATTGTAGGGAGTGAAAAAGTAAATGTAAAAATCATAACTTAGGAATTTTATGAGAAGACCTTAGAATACATGAGTCACACTAAGGACATGAGAAGACACCAAGTGATTAGTGACCATCAATATATAGATGATACCTATTTGTTATAAAGACAAAGCTATGTAGGAAAATAAGTGTGCTACTAAGATCAACTCATGAAGGTATTTTTGAGAAAAAAAAGTAAAATAGACCTACATTCCCATGACATGTTCCTCATTTCTTAGGACCCTTTATATAACCATCAATCTAATATGAATATTGGGTACCTGCATGAGAAAGTAGGTAGCACTAAAATATTTTGTTATTCTCATTTTCTAATTTACTAGCCTATTGTACCCCAATGGAACTTAGATCTATTTTGAGTCCAAATATGGATTTTGAGATTTGATTATAAAAAGGAGATGTGCTTAAAATCACATCTTTTAGTGTGATTTAACTTTTGATAATTTTAAATGTTTCCTTTTAGATCATTAGATTTTATTAAATGATTTGGATTTTGAATATTATTAGAGCTTTTAATATTCCTTCTCCATATAGACTTAGAATATCCAATCATGAGAGATAGAGTAATACACATGAATGATATTTAGGCTTAAGATAAAGGAAGTTGAGTTTTTAAAGAGAATATTGATTAGAGTATTTAGGCTTAATGATGAATGATCATGTTATCTCAAGTCTCAACCATGCATATGCTTAGTTTGTGAAAGGGAAGAAAGGGGAATAAAGGGAGATCTAAAGTGGATCAATAAAAGGAGATTACAATTAGATGGATAATTTTTTAATTGATCACATGGTAAATGATGAATAAATAAAGGGAGATAGGTTTGTATAGCCAAGTCATAATAACAATTAGGTGTGTATATATAGATAAGGTATCAAACAGTCATGAAAAATAACAAGGGAGTCATAATAAAATAAATTAAAGAAGAAAAATAAGGCAATGATAAAAAAAGTCCATAAAAAAACATAATGACATCATAAGCAATAAAAAGTGTGAAACCAAAGTCACCATGTAAGATAGATAAGAATTTGACATAATGTTTAATGATATTAAAATAGATAAAGATAAATTTGGAGCACATATCCAATCCAAATTAAATTATAAGAACACCATTAATGTGTTCATAAGTATTGATATATTTGTCCACACCATTATCCATAACATATAATAAGTCTCTATGTAGTTGAATATGAACTGCAACTAATGTCTCATTGATGTTTATTGAAAGTTTAGAAAATACTTCATGTTAAATCTCATCAATATAAAAGGTAGGAATGTTTGAAGGATAATGATGATGAGGACTATCATGCAGGGCATGCTCAAGATAATTCATGGGATTGGTTTCTATGGGAGATGAATGGGTCACTAGTGGGGAAGGTGTCACATGTGAGGGACTCATAGGTGGAGAAATATCCATGAGTGAGGGAAGATATATGGGTGAAGGATTCATGGGTGGAGGAACATGAGGTGTATAAGGGACCATAGGAGGATATTCAATCATAGGAGGTGAAACCATGGGGGAATAAAGGGGAGCCTTCTTGAGATAATGACCTATGGGAGGAATAGTAGAAAGTGCAAGAATGTTTAAAAGGTGATATCTAAGATGTTTCTAGAGGATGTCATAATGATCAGTGTGATGTGTGCCACATTGGTGCCAAAGATAATATACCTCTATATACTTAGGAATATACTTATGTAATACCTTTGGGGGATGAATATTCTTGTTTGAGGACTGAGGAGTAGTGGTAGGCAAAGTGTATATATATTGCCATAGCTTAAAAAATACATGGATGAATGGTTATCTATTATTGAAGAAATATATATGCCTATGAGTAAGCTTGGTAGGTGTACTCACAAGATGAGGGGAAATAAAATTTAAGCGAGGTTTTTATAGGTAATAATCTATAATCTAATGATCAACAACTTTATAAATTTTATAATAAGGTTGATCGACTCATTTGGTGGGTGAAGGAGCCATATACAATAAAAGGAGAAAACCATCACCAAGATAAGGTGGGGTTAATAGAAAGATTATATAAGGCTTGATGGAAGGAATAATAGGATAATAAATAGGATGAGACTCAATGAGAGTGGGAGTAGGAATGGGATTTTAACTAGGCTCTACTGAGTGAGGGATAGAGTCTACATAAGGCTGAAGGACATTAACACACATCTTAGGGATAAGTGGGTTATGGGGGTCATGGTATCCAGTGAAGTGATAGGGACCAGTCATAGCATAATACATAAGCATATTCCTATTAGTTTCTTTATAAATTGAAGGTGCCCACACCATCTCTACCCTACAATAAAGGAGAAAATGCTAAAATTATGAATGATATAAGATGAAACATGAGAATATATACTAAAAGAATAAAGTAAATAAGAATGATAATGAATAATCTTAGCATCTCAAGCCTAAATAATACCTCCTAACAATGAATTATATAAGTTATAGCCATCATCTTAATCAGGTGTATGAAGATCAATGGTATAGGTAGGGATGACCTTGTCATCCGATGTGGTGTGATGAATGGAATGCCTAGTATTAGTAAAGATAACGTGGATGTCATCACAAGGTGGTAGACAAGAAAAAGGTTCCAAAGAAGTGGGAAGATGAAAAATAAGATGAGGTGAGATATCAAAATTTTTAATCTTGAGATTGATCTCGTTGACCTCATCATCATCAGAATCTAGGAGGTTAGGGGGAATATTATTGATGAGTTTAGGATGACCATTGTAACCTTGAGTGAAATTGATGGGAAAGTTAAATCATTGAGATTAATTAAATAAAATGCTTGGAAAGGGTTCAAGGGTGGGAATATTTAATACACCTTGGTCTTGGAATTGTTCAAAATTCCAAGGGTTGGTGTTAGCTTGAATCCTATAGATGGCTCCATTGTGAGGAAATTTGACACATTAGAAAGTGGAAGAAGAAATTCCTTTCATATGATGAGTCCATGGCCTACCAAGGAAAATGTTGTAATATAGATGAAATTTGAATATCATCACCTTCACATGAATGGTGACAAGTGGGATAGTAATGGAGATCCACACATAACCAAAAAGAGGCATTTACCTATAGTCAAAGCCTTAACATGTGTTATGGGTTTTGATATAATTGAGAGAGGTAACACAAGTGCCAAAACCCTCATCGATCAAGGCATGTTTGACTTGGATACCACTAATTTGGACACTAATGAAAAGAAGAGGATAATATACGTGAATTAGAATCTCATCAAGAATCATAGAAGCAATGGGAAATTTGAGGGAAAGAGAAGTGTCCATTGTTTCATCAACATGCATGGATATCTCTTCCAATTATTGTAATATGTTATCTTCTAATCTAGATAATGTGGCTTCATGTCTTACTAGGTGAGGATGAGGGATGTTTAATTCAAAAAAATATGCATAAGATGGTTATGATGATATAGAGAGGTCCACATAAGTTTGAGAAATGGGATTTGGGATGGGAGATTAGTGAGTTACTTTATAGGATCCCACTCATCATAACCCATAAGAAAATTATTGGAAAGAGGTGCATAGTAATTAAGGAGGTGCTCAAAAGGAGATTTGAAGTACATGTGAAATTATGTTCATAATAGGTAGAAGGTTGAATAGGAGGTGGAAAATTTGTATATTATGTTGAGAATATGGAGAAATTGATGAAAATGTTGTTTAAGATAGATTATAATAAGTGTTGGTAAAAGTTTGAGTATCATTGGTGTTAAGTAAAGAAGATGGATGGATGGTATAAATACTATGAGAAGTGTTATCCAAAGGAGGTGTTGTAATTCATTAATAAAAATTTATAAGGTCTTCTTACCTCAACTTAGTTAAGTGAGCTAGATAAGAATCTTAGATAACATGAAATGAATGAGATAATAGAGGTGTGCAAATGGGTTGAGGATCAATGAAAGTAACCACCCTTCACATATTAATCATATTAACCACATTCTCTTCATGAGATAGGTAAATAAAACTATCAACATTATTTGTATAAGGGGTAGGTTTATATTCAGTACTCGGTGATTTGGAAGAGGATCTTTATAGATGGCCAAATGAGCATTAGCCTGGTTCAAAGTTTGAGATTTATTTTGTGTTTCATGAAATTTGAAGGCAATGTCATATCTTATTGGCATTTAGGAATGAAATAATCATGGTCAAAGTTAGGACCAAGAAATAAATTCATATCTGAATCATGAAGCTACCTATAGGTCTCATAAGAATATCCCCAACTAACATGAAACAAAAAAAATTAATTGGGATCATATCAAGATTTCATGGGTCAAGTGGGATCAATTTATCATGGTAGAGGCCTTGTTAAATGTTTTAGTAATTATAATAAGGATAAGGGTTTTTGAACATTGATGTTATTGGTTGAAGATAAATGAGGATTAGTGAAGTGGTTAGGAGGGGAAGTTTGTTCTTAATTTTGGTTAGGAAAAACAAATTAAAGAGTGTGAATGGTATCATAAGAGTCTGTGACACCATCATTGGTGGCATGATGATTCTTATTCTTGATTAACATGCAAGTAAACGTATAAGTTTGGGATAGATAAAATTAATGCATAAGAAAATCTTGATGCTTATCTTATTTAATAGCCTCCTCTAAAGTACATGAAGAGAGAGTCTAGACATGATATTACAACCTTAGAAAAAGAGAATTGGTAAATAGATGGAAAATATTATTATAGGCCATATTGTTTTCACATTTATTAGATAATGTATTCCATCATTTAATGAAATCTTGAATGGTTTCAATCTAAAGTTACATAAAATTGATAAAATGTCCAAGTTATTCTCAGGGAGATCACTAATTTCAAACGCTTGGACAAGAGCATTGACTAAATGTTCCAAACTAGTTATATAATGAGATTTAAGCTAGTTGTACCAATCTAAAGCATCACTCATGAGATTTTTTATAATAGATTGGTATCAACAAAGGTATTTAATTTGACCTCATCTTTATATATATTTCCAAATGTTTTAAAATAAATAGTAGGATCGATTGATCCATTTTAAGAAATGGTAGGGGTGATACCTCCTATATCAATATTAGAAATTTGAGATGTAAGAGGCTCATTTTAAAGATGCTCAATTATATTATTGATAAGAGGAGGTGGGCGAAAATTTTGGTTATGAATTCTCCATGGTATCTATTTAGGGTGAGTTTGAATATGGATAAGATGATTTACATTTTCATCTTTTGATTTGCATTGTTAGATTGGAAATCACTCATTTGA
This sequence comes from Torreya grandis, assembly GCA_037957365.1. Lineage (NCBI taxonomy): Eukaryota > Viridiplantae > Streptophyta > Pinopsida > Cupressales > Taxaceae > Torreya > Torreya grandis. The sequence goes on from JARHVA010002164.1 coordinate 1,117,699, forward strand.
TTATGATTTTTTAATAGGAGTTGATGGATTTGAGTTACATTGTTTGCATTGGAGTTGGTATTAGTGGCTTGGGTACTGTTATGGGTGTTAGTAGGATCTTGAGAATAGTATTTAGTAAGGCACTAGTGGAATAATTTTCTTATGTGGAAAACTATACACTAGTAAAGAGATGATAATAATAAGAACTAGAGGAATGATTAACATGGGTAGAAAATGATGCACTAATGGAATAACTGAGAAGAGTGGGTCTTGGAAGAGGCCCACTAGACGTATAACCTACCATGTTAGTAGAGATACTATGCATGGAGGTAGAGGAAATCAAAGAAGATGAAGTCATGGTATGAGAAGGGGTCAAAATAGAGGTAAGAGGATGATAAATAAATAATATAGTATCCCTAAATCTATGTGAGAACATGGGAAAAGGTGAATGAGGATCCTCATCTTGACCACTTATCATGAGATAGTAAATAATATAAGGATCCATTCTTTCATGTTGAGAAAACTCAAAGATGAAAAAGTGCATTTCCAGGGTATAATCTAATTTTGATTGATCTTCAGGTGAGAAGAAAGGATTATGAAGATAATAGGAATTAGGAGGGGTATAATAGTTTATTGTGAAAATGGATATATGAACATTAATTTCATATAGGATAGAAGCCATAAGCTACTTATGGGAGAACCTATTAGGGTCATTAGAACTCATCATATCTTTTGAATTCAACTTAGTGTTGTCTTCAAATAGGAATTTCATGATGAAGGATAAGGATTAGGTAAGGCAGAGTTGATGAAAAAATAAGTATATATGAAGAGATAGATAAGAATAAAGAGTTGATAGAGTTGACCTAGTATTAGAAATAAGGTCTAAAAGTTAAGGAAATAAGGATGCAAAGTTGACAGGGTCAACCTAGTATTGTAACCTAAGCCAAAGAACAATCTGATAAGGATACAAAGTTGATAGGTTCAACTTAGTACTATACCATGAGAGGCAAAAAATAATACTGGGTTGACCAAGTTGAATTAGTACTATAGGCAAGGAAAATAGATAGTATGTAAAAGACTAGTTGAATAGAATGATAGTGTATTGAAAATAGGGGAACAATTTTCAATGTACTTTGAAATCAATAAATTAAAGGAAACACACAAATAATTAGACCAATGAGGATTATCCAATTGAGGAATACAACACAAAACCTTATACCAACACTAGATAATTCAAGTTTTTGCAATACAACATAAAATGAGTAAAGAGCAAATAGTCAAATGAAAAGTAAATGCTAACTATGTGGCCATCCTGAATGTTGTTAGATTATAAGTGTTATTCTAAGTGTGATAGTGAAGTTGGCTAAAAATAGGTAAATAGAAAGCAATCTATGGATGGTTTTAGGATGTTTAGGTTGAAAGGGATCTGTATTGGTAATAATATTGGCTTGGTATTGGGGCCTACGCCTTCACTTCACAATACTGTAATTATAAGCGTGTTAGGTGATTTGATAATATATACCATTAACCACATGTTTATACTTGGATAAAAAACCAAGTTGGCTTCCCCCTTAGTGATGAAATCCAAGTGTAGGACTTGGGTAGACAAATATTTAAATGCATTTTAAAATTATGTGATTTCGTAGTATGTGTAAGAAAGAAAAAATAGTGCAACTAAATGGTATATTGAAAAACCACCTAGTTAGACTATATGATCTATTATAAACATGAAAGCAACTAAAAATAAAAGTGTGAAATAATTACTAGCATATAGTTGTTAATTCCCAATTTAAAACATAGTACAAAGTCAATTTAATTGATAGTGTATGCAAACATTATTGAATAGAGTTGATAGTGTTGTTACTATACTATAGAAGCCAGAGTCTTTAATAACTATGTCAATAAATTCAACCTTATCTTTCAGATAGAAGACAAACTTCAAAACTAGGTTGACCAGGTCAACCTAGTTTGTTATATGATGGCAGTTTTAAAGACTTCAAACCTTGTAAAAATAGATTTGTAATGAAAAACTAAAATGAAACTAAGAGAAAGAAAGGAACCTTGGTGGGTTGGAAGATGTTGAGGAGTGTGAAATTTCTATTAAAGTTATATTATTGTTACTTTCAATTTCTACCAATTGTGTTGATTGGGTTGACCTAGTTTTACAATTACCTATTTGTTGACGCTTGTCAAGATGACTATACTAGCCTAGTTGACCTAGTATGTTTTCTAGAAGCTATTTAGAATACTATACCATCTTGGTCAACCTAGTATGTTTTTTAGATATAAATTACAGTACTATGTTGACCTATTTTACCTAGTAACCTATATTTAATGAAGACCTACATAGAAAGAATAAATTCATTTTGATGTGACTGGGTGTTAAACATATGCACAAAAGTTAGAAACTATATCAGACCTATCAACCTAGTATCATAATTATAGAAAATAAATAAAATTATGGAAAATTAAAAATGTGAAAGAAAACCTACAAGGGTTAGATTCACATCAGGTTCATCAAAGTGTATGTAATTAGAATGCATTAGATCTATAAATCAATCCTAGTTCAGAGAAGATAGATCCTAATTACACTTTTGATTGGGGATACATTAAATAATCAATAACATGAACAATATGGGGATCGACTAGACCCAATAGGGGATATATTACCATAATAATAATAATAATAATAATAATAATAATAATAATAATAATAATAATAATAATAATAATAATAATAATAATAATAATAATAATAATAATAATAATAATAATAATAATAATAATAATAATAGGTAGGGTTCCAAAGAATTCAATTAAGAAAATCATGTAATAACCCTAATAAAGTCCTATGTTTTGATATTGACTATACTAATAAAAATTAAAGAAAAATCTAATCTAGTGCTCATTAAAGCATGTGGCATAAAGTGGGCATAATAAACACTAAAATTAAATATGAATAAGAAACATATAATCACATCAATGTATATGAAATCCTAATGCATGGAATATAAGTAAAAATGTGTATCTATCTAATCTTTAAAAAGAGGAACAAAGTTAGGGATACTTACCTTTGAAGATGAACCTACTGAGCCTTAATATCTCACTTAGCCAAGGTGCTTTACAAGAGATTCTTATGGTATGTAAGGATGATAAGGATAAATTATCTCTAGGATACACAACCTATCAATGTATCCAAAAGACATCTCCACAAGATAAGATCTATATCTCCAAAGAAAGTATGAAACCCTAAGCTTATTCCTCAAGTACAATGGTGGATAAGCAGATGTGTAATAAATCTTACTTCTTATATTGTTATCTAAATAATGGAAAAATGATCTTGTATATATAGGTATATTTAACCCTAAGCCCTTCCAAAAGTTTTGGTTGATAGAGTCGACCCAGATGACCTAATATCATTATTGAAAAAAACTCACTAGGTCATGGGCTAGGTCCACCAAGAGCCAACCTAAACCCCAAATGAGTTTCACCAATAAGAGTACAAGGTCAACCCAATCAACCTAGTAATATAAAATATTAAAAGGGGTTTTAGGTTAGGAAAATGGGGATGGAAGGTGGTAAATGATTGGAGGAGTGTGAAAGAGAGAATAATAAGCTTAGGGGAATGGTTTTTAGGAGACAAGTGTGTATATAATAAGTGGAAAAAGGGACAACAATCCTATGAAGCAAAAATGGTCTACCCACCCCTTTCCCAGTATACACCTTAATGTGTGAACTTAGAGAGATTAAGACTCAATTGGTTATTACAAGATAAAGAGTGTCATTAATTGATAAAAGTTTAAAAATATTATGTGTATACACATCTCATTTTTCTAATCAAAGCTCAAATTTCATAGTTGGCCTCATGATAGAGTCAAGGTCCATTGGTTTGCAATAGGATAGTATATTAGAAAATGAGATTAAAACATATTTAATACTATTTAATTTCTCACATAGGTTCCCAATCTTCACAGTAAACCAATGGCTCTATAATAGGTCCTAAAGAATGGGGAACATGTTGTGGGGAGCTAGGTCTATTTTAATTTTTGTGTTCATATAACCAACATGAGTTGGTTTTAGTATCTCATTTATTTTCATATACAACTTTATGCTTATTGTGAATAGGTATCCTTTATATTTTGATGGTCACTAGCTTTTTAGTGTATTTTTTTGGTCCTTAGTGTGCCTCATGTTTTCTAACGTCTTATCATAGAATCCTATGTTATGATTTATACATTCCCTCTTTCATTTACAAAATTCCTCATATTTCCCCTTGGGAAATATCAATTTTTTAATTGATCACTCCTCCTAAGAGTTCCATTTGTGAGTTTTATTGTAAGATCCTAAAAAATTAACATATTACAAAAATCCTTTTAAAATCATCCCCACATTTGTTTCCACTCATTGGTGTTCCCTTTTTGAGTTTAAATGTAATACCATAGATAGGACTAGGTCCTCCTCACAAAATATTCCAATAGCCATGTCACAATAGAATTACATGTGTCAAATTTGAGATAAATAGTGATTGATTATGAGTTACACATCATTGACATGATTCCCATCTTGATATAATATGTTTTATGCTTACTTCATTAATATTTCATGTTTATCTTCTAATTTTCGAATTGCATGTATGCTTACAACTATTTTTCTTAAATTTTTCAGACCTCCCATCTTAAATTAGTGTGATCAATTTAATTTAATTTTATACTTCTCAATGTTATTTAGTATGATTGATTAACTTAATTGTTTTTGGTTTTATACCATTTGGTTTCAATGTGCCTTCCATTTTATTATTTTAATACTTATAAATGTGATATAGTGTGATTTTATCTTGTTTTAAATTGGTGCAAATCTTTTACATGCTCTAAAAATATGTGTTACCCTTTTTACCATCTTTGGTCTATTATATTTAGTCAACTTTTTTTATTACACATTTCCCATCATAATATAGTGTGTATTATATTTGTTTTTAAATACTTATACTTTTTAAAGTCATTTTGACTTTTTTTTTAACCATGCATATGTATTACATAATGCTATAAAATAAAACACTCAACATATATTTCCAATAGAATTTACAACAAAATATAAATGAATGTGTTGGAAATAAATATATCCATGCATAAATATCCACAAACAAGTAAAAATCATGAGATCAATACAAATGTCAAAATCAATATGTGTGTGTGTGTGTGTGTGTGTGTGTGTGCATGTGCGTCCTCATGTTTTTTATAAAAAATAGAAATATCTCTAACTCTAAGGTTGGAATACATCCTACCTATCCTATGGCCTAGCCACACTACCCACAGATTTTTGGGATTGTCCCTTCTGAATGGTATTATGTAATAAGGTAGTCTAGGATCTTAAACCTACAACCTACCCCCATAAATTGTTTACCTAGGCCTGCATCTATCCAATCTATATTGTGGTAGCTAGGTGTTACACTCTCTCCTATGACAAGGAATACAAGACATATGCCTCTCCCTCTCCTACCCTTACTAGTTGATATAGTCCATCCCTTCATGCCTAAATTTTCCTTGCAACCTCCCCCATTAGTCAAAACCAACCTACTTGGGCTAGGGTAGAGTGTACCATAGGAGAATCCAAAGTGGTGGGGTCATATAATGCCATCACCTCATCCAAAATGTCATGAAGCACCACCAAAATTAAGGCTCCCAATTTGACCTTCATTGTTAGATCTACAAAACCAAAAAATAGATAGGCATCAAATCCCATATATCTCCAAATCATATATATTCTATAATCATAATATAACTAGTATCTTAAATAAAAACTTAAATCAAAATTAAATTATTTTTCATGAGTGCTAGTGTCACCAACCACTACCTCTTTGTTTACTTTCCCATCAAGCATAGTCTCTCCATCTTCTCATCTATCAATCACCTCCTCTATGGGTTACCTCCACACCTATGGAAAGCTAGGAGTCACTAATCGAGCACACCTTAAACCTCTCCTTAGAGGTGAATCTATGGACTATCTATGTCTTGGAGAAGTTATTGGATCCTTGGCCATTTTTGGCCCACATACTAAGCACATGTCCAATTACTAATGATCCTAATGTAGAGAAAGAGGTAGAGTTCATGATCGATCAAATGATCAAAATGGTTTGAACTAGCTCTAGATGGAATGAGTGGAATGGATAAATCATGAAGTTCACAATATATTTTGAATCACTTTAAGTTCACATAAAGTATACTTTTTCAATTTTTACAGACTAGTCTAGAACTATAGTGACCCTATGGAGTGCTCATGATAAGCTTGGGAGTGCATGGAATTCATCTAGTCTACTCATTCCATCTAGAGCTTGTCTAGATGTTTTGTTTTAATCGTATAAAACTTGAGTAGACATTTTCATGGTACTATATCTTCTACATGTGTAAATATCAAGAAGAAATAATCATATGGGTGTAATTATTTTAGATTCTAGTTCATATGTACCAAATTATGGCCCATCTAATGAAGTGCAAAAGAAGATACACATGTTTTAAGTTGTCTCCTAATGAAAAATTTGCTAAGTTTACATACTTAGCCATTTTAAACTAGACCATCATTAAGATGTCATACAAGATCATAGAATCCAATTAACTTCAACATTTTACAAAAGCATGTATAAATATCAAATGGTCAATGAATCCTAGGGACTAATGAGAACTAAGATCAGGGAAGTGGGTCCCAAATATCCATGATCTATGTTTAATCAGATCTTAAAATATGATGGAATGAATTAGATTCAAAGGGGTCAATGATGTAGGTTGATTGCCTACATCTAATAGTAAAGAGATCAACTAGGATGTTTGATGAAATCTGATTAAAAAAAATGGACCCGACTTGACAAATAGGATTAAAGGACCTAAACTTAGGTCTGACCTAAGTTGGTAGAAAAAGAAGAGGAAAGGAGCTTGATGTAAACTCAAATGTGGATAAACATCAAAAAAAGTGATATATATATATATATATATATATATATATATATATATATATATATATATATATATATATATATAATTAAAGGAAGACCAATACCGTTAGATTGGTTTTCACCTATAGTTATTTTGGTCCAAGATCTAAGGCATAGAGTAGATATATGATTAATGAGAAGATCATCCCAAGTCATGTCCTCAACAAACCACCACTCAAAACAACATGACATGTCCTTGGCAATGTAAAGATATGAGGATTTTATCCTCATAATGAGATCTAGTGGAGGATCTAAGCAAAAGGACTTAGGTAATTGGAAAGTAGTTGGAGCATTCATTTTTAGCAGGATCATGACTTGCCACTTTTGGAAAACTCTTATTTTCTAATGTAGCTCATTCAACCAATGTAATTATTCAAATAATATTTGGGTGAATCATGAATATCTTGCTCATAATAACCTATTATGATTGGACCAAAATCCTATTGAAATATCTCTTGAAGTTTAAAAATCATTGATTATCATGAACAATGTGCTCCCCCTTTCTCTCTCTCCTCTCCTCTCCCCATTCTCCTATATTGTCAATTTCTTTCCATTTTGTAAAGGGTTTTCACATTTTAGACTTTTTTTAATCTTTCTGAGATATGGGACATTCCTTGAGATACTACAAAGTATGTTCATCTTGATTAGGCTCAACCCTATCAAACATTTTTAAGAATTACCTCTTGATGCAATAAAGGATTTTCTTTCCCTATACCTTGCTTTGGATTTATGTCTATTAAGTCATGTACTATGGCATTATGTGAAGGAGAATCTTCCTCATCCATGGTCCTTATTTCTATCCTTGTTTAGGGAGTTTTCAATTTTATTTGTAGGTATAGATTATTGTTCTACTCTAAACCTCTTCTATTAAACACTTATGTAAATTAGCTTGATCTCAAGGTTCTATGACATATTATTGTACTTTATTGATCTAGTGTGGGTTCAAGGTTATGAGAGTTTACCTCTTAAGTTTTGTGTATCACCTGGTTAAATTTCTTAGGATCCATTTATTCTTTTTATAACCCTTTTTTTCCTATAAAGCATTAGGATTAACATTAGTTTTAGGTGAGCATTAAAGATGAAGTCAACCTACTCTAGAGCTTTAACCCCATAATAGGTTACCCATGGCTTAGGGTTATCCCAATATTATAGTGTAGTTGGAGAGATCCTAAAAAACCCTCTCCAAGGGTGAAAATTAAGACTATAACATTTTTTGCCATGCCTAGTGGGACAAGGTCCAAATTAGTGGAATAATTTTTGGAGTTATTCTTCTACATATCAGCCTTTAGAGGCATTCTATAAAACATCAATCATGACTCCAAACATCTATTAGCTAGTTTAAGTAGCCCAAGTTCCTAATCACCATCATTTAGTATGTACAATCACTATTGATTTAATCAAAATGCATTTTCATGCATTCCTTATCCTTCATATCAAATTAAAAATATTCATGTCTTCAACCCAAGTGGTAACAATGTTTAGTGCAATTCATTCCTACCAGCCCTACAATGATCCTATCTATTCTCCATATCAACCTAATTACCCCTCTGGTCAACTTTGACAAGTCTCACCTTTAATAATGAGGGACATGAAGTCTTTCCATCTTGGATCCTCTCTTATGTCAATGAACTCAACTATTTCATACCCTCTATTATGAAACCAACCTCTCCCACACCCATTCAAGAAAAAGAGGAGGTGGACAAATCTTGCATGTTACCCTCATAGAAATCAATCAAGTAGGACATAAAATAGAAAAGGGAAATGCTAGCCGAGAAAATCTAGGAGACAATCTTGGTAGAAGAAGGGTTAGTTGTGTAAGAGATGAATCAAACAACTACAAATCAAATCAATGATCCTGGTGTGAAATAGTTTCAATATTCTCTCTCCTTCCATTATAAGCTACCTAAAAGAGATTTTAAAGTGCCTAGCTAGAGAGATACTATCTTGATATGGAAACAAGGTGAACTTATTCACCCTCCCACCATCTCACTCATGAAGAAGAAGCCTATTTTACAAAGGATTGAGGAGGATCTTGTAGTTAAAGTGGATCTTGAAAAATACAAAAAAAGTTTCTATGATGAAGAGGTCATGATAGGCATTCCATTTATTTCAAAAGGGGAAGATTCAGGTTTTAATATGACTTCTTGGTATGGCTTTGATATTTTAGATCTTGAAGGTAGTACCTATGTGTTCACATTTGAAGATATGGATAGAAAGGATATGGATAGGAGTAGGGAATAATTTTTTTGGCCCTAATATATTATATTTTAATATGGATATAAATGAAAATGATCAATATTTTTAGGTTGATATAGTCAATTAGTTAGTTAACCATGTTGGAGAGGTCATAAATGAGCTTGAGGAAGAAGTAAAGTAAAAATTGTATCAAGATGAAGTATGTAAATAGTTGTACCATGAATTCATGGATCAAGTAGAGAATATAAATTAGCCTATTCTTCTTATATAACATGAAGAGGAGCTTGGCCATTAGGTTGAGGGTGTTGAATAATCTCAAGATGAGATGTCCTTTGAAGGCAGTACTGATGTCTTAAAAAATGAAGAAGAATGGTCAAATTCAGAGCCACAAGGATATGACATGTTGGGCCTTAGGTGGATTGATGAAATAACATATGGTCCCTTTAAAATCAAACATAATAAAGATGGTTTTGAAATTGGCATTGTCTTGGATGACCAAGAGGAAGCTACCTTTCAGGATGACTTAGAGATTTTCTACCTAAGCCTAGATAGTCAACTAGGCACCAATTCAAAAGAGGAGGTTGTAGGGGGCCCTATGGTCCAATTTGAATAAATTCTTGAATAAATGGACTAATATGTCAAAATTATAGACATGTTTATCCTATTTCATCTACTTGAGAGCATGCTAAAGGGATCAACAACTAAGCATCTCAGATCACATATCATGAGCTCTTAAAGGCAAGGTGTTTTCCAGTCTGGTCCATCAAAAGTGAGTGATGCCAAATCCTTTCCATTTGATCCAAGTGGGAAGTAACTATAAATTTTAACCTTGTATATACATTAGAGTATTTTTCATGTTTTATTTAAGTGGACTTATGCACATTTATTTGGTAGGTTATTTGTTCTTTCTTTCTTGAATTTAGCTATGTGCATTTGAATTTGTTTTTTTTTGTCCTTGTTGTTTCAAGAGAAATTTTATAGAAAAGAGGTAGTATTTCATCATCTTCGTGACCAAATCAGTTTTAAAGAGGTGACTCCATGCCTAATGGATTAGACAAGGCATAATGAACTAGGTTCTCAAGCATAGCAGGCATGCTTCCCTGTGAGTCATCATAAATGTTGGCCATTTTTGGCCCACATACCAATAATTTGACTAGTTGATAATGATCTTGATGTAGATAAGGAGGTAGAGTTCTTGATCAATCAAATGATCAAAATGGTCTGAACTAGCTCTGGATGGAATGGAGAAAGCATGAAGCTCACAAAATATTTTTAAGCACTTTAGGTTCACCTAAAGTATAATTCATCAATTTCTAAAGATTGGTCCAGAGCTACAGTGACCCTATAGAGTGCTCAATATAAGCTTGGGAGCACATGGAATTCATCTAGTCCACTTGTTCCATCCAAAGCTTATCCAAATCTTTGGTTCCAATGGTAGAAAAGCTTAGGAATTTTCATTATGTTAGATCTCAAAAGTGTGGTAGTATTATGAAGAAGTAATTATATCAGTCTATTCATTTTGTATTCTAATTCATATGTGCCAATTTTTATCCCATGCAATAAAGTGCAAAAGAAGATACACATATTCAAAGTTTGTTCTTAATGTAGAATTTACTAAGTTACCAAACTTATCCATTTTAGATTATATTGTCATCAAGATGTCATGCAAGATCACAAAGGCTAGTTGACTTAAAAAATTTACAAAATCATGTAGAAATCTCAAATGGTAATTGAATCCTAGGGACCAATGAGAAACTGAGCTTGGGGCAGTAGGTCTCAAAGATCAATGATTTGTGTTTAATCAAATCTCAAAATCTAATGGAGTGAATTAGAGTAAAAAGGGTTAATGATCCATGTTAATTACCTATAGAAAATAACAAAGAGATGAGATAGGATGTTTTACAAAATTTTATAAAGAGAAACATACTTGACTCGACAAGTAGGATTAAAGGACCTAAACTCAAGTTCAACCTGAGTTGGTAGGAAAAAAGGAAAGGATCTTGATGCAAACTTAGATAAGGCCAAACATCAAACAAAGTGATTTGTACATATATAAGACTATAAGAAAACCAATAACCTTAGATTAGTTTTCAACTATAGTTATTTTAGTCCAAGATCCTAAGCATAAAGAAAATATATGATTAATGAGAATATCATCCCAAGTCATGTCATTGACAAACCACCACTCAGAATAGACAAGATGTGTCCTTCATAGTGTGAATATATGAGGATTTTGTCCTCATAATGAGATCTAGTGGAGGATCTAAGTATAAATTCTTATGTAATTGTAAAGTAGTTGGAGCATTCATTTACATTAAGATCATGACTTGCCACTTTTGGCAAACTCTTATTTTCTAATGCAGCTCATTGAACCAATAGAATGATTTAGAGAATATTTAGGTGAATCATGAATATATTTCTTATAATAACCTATTATTATTAGACCAAAATCCTAGTGAAATACCTCTTGAAGCTTAAAAATCATTGATTAGCATGAACAATATGCTCCCCATTTCTCTCTCTCCTCTCCCCCTTCTCCTATATTATCCCTTTCTTTCCATTTTGTAAAGGGTTTTTATATTTTATATTTTTTTATATTTTTGAGATAAGGGACATTCTTTGAGATAATAAAAAGTTTGTTCAACTTGATTAGGCTTGACCCTATCAAGAATTTGTAAGAACTACCTCTTGATGTAATAAAGGATTTTCATTGCCTATCTCTTGCTTTGGATTTGTGTTTATTAAGTCATGCACTATGGCATTGTGTGAAGGAGAATATTACTCATTCATGATCCTTATTTTTTACATTTTTTTTATTAAGTTTTCAATGTTTTTTTAGGTCTAGATTAGTGTTCTACTTTGAATCTCTTCTATGAAACACTCATGCAAATTAACTTGATCTCAAGGTTGTACAAGCTAGTATTATCTTCTACTGATCTAGTGTGGGTTCAAGCTTATGGGAGTTTACCTCTTAAGTATAGTGCATCACTTGGTTAACTTTATTAGGATCCCTTTTCCCTATTTATCATTAGCCTTATCCTTAGTTTTAGGTGAGCATCAAAGAGGAAGCCAACCTACTCTAGATGTTCAACCCCATCATAGGTTACCCATAGCCTAGGGTTGTCCCAATATTATAGCTTTGTTGGAGAGAGTCTAAAGAAACCTCTCCAAGGGTGAAAATTAAGACTATAACATTCCTCATGTTTTTCATCCCTTGCTTTTGCCTTCTCACATCATTGGTGCTTCCATCCCTAATGAGTCTATGGTGATCACTACTATTATTTATGTGGTGCATATTATATACCATCATCTATGTCTATGGAATATCCCCTTACTATCTCTTCTAATACCTACTAATATGATCAACTATTCCATGGTATATCACATCATGGCCTAATCATTGGTATCTCTATTGTTACTCCTCCTCCTCCCCTCTCACGCATCTTTTTATCATGTCATGTACAATAAGTAGGCAATACTAAATGGGTCTTCAATTGTGTGATTATAAACTATCATAGAAAGAGTACCACTAGATGTAGATCTACCCATAAGGTGTAGTGGCTTGTGATCCATACCCATCCCAACCCTATAGAAATGATATCATAACTAGGCCATATAGTATTAATGTTTATATATAACTACCACACAATCTCTCCTTGTGTGATAGTTTGTAGAGTTAGAACTTGAATCACACCCAAAGATGCATAATCCTATCTCTACTACATGACTTGAGACAAAATATCATCAACCACATGGGGCAACCCAACTAGATGATACAAGGAAAACCTCTTATATATCCAAACACTCAGTAAAACCACATACCCCATTGTATTCTTCCCTCTTGGCAACATATTATACATATAATGCATGAGTTAGACCTAGATGATAACCCCAAAATAATGGATTTCTCCTTGATATAGTATAGAATAACACAAGTCTATTACTTACAATGGCACCTTACCATCTGATTTGTGACATAACATTCATGCTAACACAAGTCTTATCACTACATTTTGTATGTCTAGAATGGACATAATATAGACATAAAATAAAATCACCTTGAACCTAGGGTAAATCCTATTTAAGAATGTCAACCACTAAGATAATACTCATCTCTCATCTAAAGCCTCTAGTGTGTCAATGTTCATCAATTCCTTCCTATAGATAGTCCAAACAATGCATAGGCATCATCCAGTATGATACCCACCTCAATGGTATCCCCATCCACCACCCATTATAATTTTTTGGTCAATCATTCCCATGATCCAAGGAACATGAACATGCTATCAAAACTTAGTGGGATCTACCTCATCTTCGTGATACCCCCAAAACTTAGTGTAACCAATTAATCTCTATCCACGTCACGCAAATAATCCAAGAAATTTTGTATCCATAATGCATCTATCAAGCATAAATATCTCTGGTGTCTTTGAAAAATTTGAAATAAAAAAGGATGTATCATATCTCCATGTCATCAATAATCAAAATACATTATTAAAAAATCATAAATTAACTACTTAATCAGTTTGTTTGATTTAGTTTTACATGTTTCTAATTTTCTTACATAATTCACCTATTTAATATTAAATCAGACCTGTACCTTATTTTTGATACTAAATCAACCCATATAATTTTTAAGTAGATTGACCTATTTTATAATAAATTAGGCTTCCTTCCATTTAACATACTAAATTGGCCTTGTAGTACATAGTCAACCCCATTTTGAAGACTATATCAGCCCTCTTATACCAACTAAGCTATCCCTCAGGTACATAGTTATCCTTCTCCTCATTGAAAACCAAGTCATCTCACTACTATGCAGTTGACCACCCATTAGAATAATAAATCAGTCTATTATTATGTAGTCATCCCCTTGATTTTTTCTCAAATTATAGACTAAGTTAACTAGATCAATTATGTTCTTTCACAATAGTAACTTTTTGACCATTTACCATAAATCTGACTTCTTCCTACCCAGTACCCATTCTACCCCTAGTCTACCTCAAAATTTCCTAGGGTTAATTTTGGTGTTTATATTTTTCCTACCAATAGATTTTATATGTTAAGTTCAATTTCAAATAAAAATACTCAAAAAATGAAATTCACAATTACTTGCCTGTGTTACACTCATTATGGCCTCTATGTGTGCTCCCCATCTCAGTTGTTATCTCCTCACCATGATGGCTCTCTAGTCTCAAACTAGGTCTCTTAGAGTCTATTTTCTTAGAATAGTCAAAATAAAAAATTAATTTTTTTTCACCCTATTTATATTTACTATTCAAAATTATTTACCTATCAAATATTTACCACAAAATTCCATATTTTGATCATATCTTTGATTCTACTCTCTTTTTATGAACCATAAGATGTTTTAGAATATTGACATTATAGAGAATATTTTCACATGTTAAATTTATATTAAAAAAAAAAAAACGTTTTTTTACTCTTTTTCACAAATTTATATAGGTTTGCCTAATGTTCCCTACATTAGACACTTTCACATTTCTTGCATCTTATTATTTAGCTAACACTAAGGTAAGTAAAGATATGGTTTTTTTAATTCTATCCTTTCATTAATATTATTTTCTCCTTACTAAAATTTATTTCACTTCAACATTATTTGTCAATATGTTCTTTTCCTGAAGCACCATCTCATGTTGTACCTACTTGACACATGATGAGATTTGATTGGGGATTATGTATACACATAATATTTTTAAACTTTATCCATTAATAATGTTTTATCTCTTGAAAGAACCCATTGTATCTCAATCTCTCTAAGTTCATGCCCTAAGGGGTGCACCAAGAAAGGGGTGGGAAAACCATTAGTACTTCATAAGATTGTTTTCCCTATAGTACCACTTGATATTTACACAGCCATCTCCTAAAAACACTCCCCTAAGAGTTTCCTCCTCTTTTGCACCCTATTTTAGTCTTTTTTTAACTTTTTTAGCCCTTACCTAAGACTATAACCCTTTCCAATGGTTTACATTACACTATCAACCCCATGGACCCTTTACTCTAATTGATAAAACTCATTTAGGATCTCGGTCTACCCTTAGATAACCTACACCATGACATAATTTGTTTTTCTCAATAACAATACAAAATTGATTAGGTTGACCCTATCAACTAAACTTTAATAAAGGTTTAGGTTTAGATTAATTTATATATATACACACTCATTTTATCATTTATTAAGGAAGAAAAGAAGAAGAATATTATATTATAAATCTATGTATCCACCATTCTACTTGAAGAGCATAGGTTAGGGTTTGATTACTTTATTTATAAATAACAATCTTGTCTTGTGGAGAAGTCTTATTTATGAGTAAAGAATTTGTGTATCCTAGATCTAAATTATCCTTTTATCCTTACATACCACAAAAACCTATTATGAAAAACCTTGGCTAAGGGAGAGATTGAATCTCAACGGGTTGATCTTCAAAGGTATGTATTCCTAACCTTGTTCTTCCTTTGTAAGAGTAGATAGGTTTTCATTTGTACTTCTCTCCCATGCATTAGGATTTCCTATAAAATTATGTGAGTATATATCTTCTATGTATGTTTATTACCCCAAATTTATGCCTCAATCTTGGTTGAGTACTATATTAGACTTTAGTTTAATTTACATATAATTTATGAATATGAAAACATATGACATGGATAGGTTTATTGCATAGTGTTATTTTAATAGAGGTTTTTTAACTCTCTCTAGTAATTTTATTGTGTTAAGGGAACCATTGGTTATGTCTAGAATATCCATCTTGGTCATGACCCTGAATATCTAATGTATCAACAATCAAAAGTGTAAGTAGGATTTATCTTCTCTAACCTAGGATTGATTAATAGATTAGTTTCATTTCCCTTTGTATATAGATTACATAGTTATTTATATGTTTTTATTTACTTTATTATTTCTCAACTCCATGTCAAGATAGGAAAGGGTGAGTCAAAGACAAGTTAATGGTTTATATGCATGTACTTACCATAAATGTGCTTAAAAATGCAATTTTTAAAACATTCTAGAGCACTGTCAACTAGAATATTTATATAGATTGACTAATAAAACCATTCCATTCTTCATATGGTGATTCATATTGTTATTAAAAAATCATTACGTGATTCCAAAACTCAAAGATATTGATAATTTGCTCATTTCTAAGTTGACATATAATGAGGCATTGGCATCATGAGTAAGGAAGAATAACTATCTTTCATAATACCTTTATTAATGAAAATTATATGAAACAATAGGTAGGTTCAAATAACATTTATATTCTTTTGATACATAGGAAAACAAACAGGTAAAAATCTCTCATATGCATCAATTCATTATTTAACAAATCCTAGAGTTTGGTGAATAAAATTAACATGTATTACCCTAATATCTAATTCAATAAATGTTTAGCCTCATATAAAACTAGTGCCACACAAAGTACCTAGTTATGATTCTAAAATTAAAGGATACTATTCTTATAAGCCTCTTCCTTCACTTCTCCTCTCCAAGTTCCTCCTCTCCAACACGAATATCCCAAAATGTCTCCTCTTCTCATTTGTTAACACTTCTCTCTAGAATTTGTCTCCATATCTTCTTTTATGGATCAATCACTACCCCTTTTAAAATTAAAATTCATGATTATTTTATTTTCCATATTGGTGGAGCAGTAGATAAGTGGAAAGATCATCTAATTTGTCTACCACTATCTATTTCTTATGTTCACACCACTACATAATATACCTACTTTGACTTCTTATATATTTTTAAACTTGTATAATTATGATGATGCAAAGGATTTATGGATTAATCTAAGATATCAGATAAACATAATAATTCAAATAATCTATTACAAGAGGCCTCAGACCTGCAAGTTGTCTAGTGTTGAGTATGAAACTATATGAATAAAACACTTTTAGTTTTACTCAACTAACAAATGTCTTTTAGCAAGGCTGAGGGAAAAAAATACTAAATACGAGGGTTATTATCACACCCAACTTACATTGTATTACTTATCAAAGATAAAATATATTGTGTCATAAAGATTGCATGCATCAATGTTGACAGTGTTATCTATCTCATGTTAAAAATGAGCACCCATTCACTACGTGCCATAAATATAAATGTAGAAAAATAGGATTTTAAATCCTTCCCCCCTTGAAAAATACATCATCTTGATGGATTATTCAACTTAGGATTGCTTATAAACACACAAAATACAAGTCTCATAATTGTCTAATTGTACTATTGATTAAGCAATACCTTTAGAAAACATGAGTTGTTTTCAAAAATTGCATTACTTCTATTTGACTTCCCATTAATGGAAACCTACAAGTTTACTTCCTTAACAAGATTTGGTTTGATTTTTATATTTATTTACAATAAATACACATGCTTAACAAGTTTTCCACAAACTTTATTTAAGTTTATCACCTATTTCAATTAGGTTGAAGAGTAACAACATGTTTTTTAAGTTTCCCATACCTCTTACATGACATGTTATCACAAATCACATAATTCTCTTTCATTAACCATGCACATATAATATCATCACATAATTCAAAAATAAATGTCTAGGGAGATTTACACAAATCCTTATATCCCTTCTACACACCTCTCTTACCTAGATATTATTTTCCTCATTTCTAAGAAAAGTGTTAGAGAATCCATAAAGGATAATGTGTATAAGTCACTATTAGTGCTACTCCATGTATCTCTTGACAAACAATACTCATCAATATTATTTCTACTCCATGTAGCTCTTAAAAAGTATGATGATAAATAGGAACTAGAAATAATTAATATCCAATGTATACAAAATACAATATTGAGGAATAAACATTCCATAGTATACATGCATATAGACATATGATTGAATTTGACAAGTCCCCCTTATAAAATCTTGGATTCGATAAGCTCCCCTTGTCAGATCCAAAATCAATAACTACCAATTCAATGTGATACTAACTAGGATTCCCTCCCATCTCTTATTACTCGCATTCCTTATTCATCACTCATCCCTTAGTTCTACTTGAACTGTGATCTCTAAAGGGTTCACATGGTTCAATATCTCACATAACATTTCATATTACTTATGCAAGATTATATTTTACTTATATTACTAATTTAATGTTGAAACCCTTTTCAATATTCCTTTTAACTTTAATTTTACTAAAAAATTCTTAAAATTTAACTATCAATCCTCACCACTCCATGTGATTAAACTAACTAGGTATGTTCAAATTATGCCTTAACATTTATAAAATTTCCCCTCCTTTATCATGATGTTCCACACATCATGATAATATGTTAAATAGGTTATTAGATAAATCAGACCTAACATAGTTAATAGAAGCTAGTTGATTACTAGTGCTAATAGTATAATAATCAAACACAACCTTGCAAAAGGTTAAAATACATCATATAAGGATACAAATTACACTCATTAATTGATTCATAAACTCTTTATTTTGTAGAATTTATCCTCATAGGTAAACAAAATCCTAAGAATCATGTATGTCTAACACCTAATCTACTCATCAATCCATTCACAAGCATCTCTTAAAACTCAAAAATCTAATCATGGGTGTATCATGGTTTCACAAATGAGGTACTACAAGCTCAAGATGCTATGTATCTATCCCATAAGGTAATACATGACACTATATTCTTCATGTATTTATACAATATGTACTATCAAAAATCATGAAATTTCAAACACAAAAAGAGAAGAGTTACCTTAAAAGGTTGACACTCGTAAAGGTTTAAATAACACAACCCATGATAAAATGCATGCTTTAGGAAAATAAATGCGAAAGTTATAAATTTAAAAAGAATAATCCTATCATGAGTAGGCTTAATAATGAAAAAGTACACCCACTTAGGTGTAATGTTATCTATAGATCCAAAATAGACTTCTCTTTCATTATTTGTTGATGATTAAAATTATGTTGTTTCTAATACCAACAATGGGAAGTTTTAGGAATGTGGGACTTGCAACCTAAAACAACCTCCAAATTTTAAAGAACCTGGATCTTCTTTATATCAAGTGTATAATGGGAAAAGGGATAGGAATTAAATAGAAACACAAGTGCAATGAAAGAAAATCTAACTATGGTGATGCCCCTGAATTTAATTTGATCCTTAATTTTGAGCACAGTGAAGCTATATGTAATATTTAATTACATTAAAGAGCGAACAAGGCATGATCAATGTAAAAGATGAAAAATAATAGAAATATAGGCTCACAACTTAGACTACTTTTGCAGTGACATAGAAAAATATCAACAAAGGCACATAACTCAGTCTTCTTATTAATTATCCAGTCACATAAAAGGCACAAAAACATGCATAGTTACATAAACATTCTAACTCAAGAAAATAGAATAAAATCAAATGATATTCCAGATCATAGCCCAAAAAAAGTCTAAAAACTCTTGACAATAATCTCTCACAAAAAATTATCTCTATCTTCTGATCCCCCTTAGGTGGTCTTTACACTCCTATTTATAGCATCAGACTTGCTCTAGATTTCCTGAACGTTCCCAATCCAATGGCCCAACTGAATTCTCACTAAACTAGAAGTGTCTAACATAGGATATTTCTTGGGTCTGAAATGTTCTATCTTCCTGCATGTTCATTGGCTAAAATAGATACACAATATGTTTCCCACTATGAAACAAGTGAGGACACTTGGCTGCTTCACTTACTCTACTTGAAAAACTTCTTATTATTCAGGAGGCACCAAAAAATGACACTTAGCATGTTCTTCAGCACTTACCGAAGACACACGGTACTTTTTGCATAACATATACTCTTTACTATGTCTATGCTCAGGAGTCTTCCATCTTTGACATCTATCATACTCTACTTCTTCAAAACTTTAAAAACTTATATAAAATGGGACCCACAACACTTCTCACCTGAGTAACTTCAAAAAGGAAATAGGGACAAGTGGTGCTTTCTGTGCATCTTTAACAAGGGACATGTGGCAGTTTCTACTACTTTTAGCTATCTTTTGAGAATCCTATGGAAGGTGACACTTGTTGGTCTCCACATCACTCTGTCTATACTATAGAAACATTTGAACCTCATTTCATATTTACACAGATGGTGACACTTAGCAACTTCTACTTGCCTCAAAAACAAAACCTGGGACCCACCATAGTCTTTACTTATCAATGATATTCCAGATGTCGACACATGATGGCTTTTGATTTCTTCAGCTAGGGATATGTGGTGTCTTCCATTACTTATAGAAAAGCATACTAAAACCTTTTGTATTTTCCACTTGGCACCTTCCACTTGATCTTGAGAAAAGCTTATTGAAAAGAAGCTTTCAAAACATATAAGAAACATGAGACATAGATGCCGACACTTGATGTGCTCCACTAAGTTACTATGGGACACGTGGCACATTTTGACCAACTTATAAAAATTATGAAATGTGCCTCGGCTGATGACACTTGGTAGCTTCTACTCGATTTTGACACTTAGACAAAAATTAGGTGAAAATAAATTCAAGCCCATGCTCTAACTCAAAAACTTTACTGTCTCAAACCAAAGCACATAGGGACAAAACTTGGAGTACATAACTAAAACTCAGAAAATGAAAAATGTAGAGTTTTTTACTCTACAATTCTTAGTGACCCCAAGGACTTTTGAGCCTGCTCAAAAAGAAAATCCACAATCTCTCACATGATCAAATGTGACAAAAAGCACAACTTCAGTAAATTTGTTTGATAAGCAAACCACTCATCATCAGATAATCCCTACTTATTTTGTAATTCATTGAAGGCTAGATTAAGGTTGATAATATCCTTGTGTGAAAATTTTTGCAAAATATGAACTATAGCCTTCAATTTAGATTCTAGCTAGGATAAGGGAATCAAAATAGCTTCTACTTAAGGCATTGATGAATTATCTCTTAAATATTGAAAGACTGCCTGATCATTTTTCCTAGCTAACAACAAAGGTTTAATCTCATCAATCATCAATAAAATGTTGCTATCAAGAAAAGGAGAAGGAAGACCTAGTTGCACTAGATCTTCAATGTGTTGTTTCATGTCTTTGATTCCTTCCTTCACCACATCTAGAAGATCTTTGCAATTGATTACTATAGATTTACAATTGAGAACCTCATTCACTCTTTTAGTAGTGACCATTCTATCACTAATCCCTACTACTGAAAATGTTCCATCAGTTGCATCATATAACTTTTGTAGTAGCATTTAAGAGTCAAACACTCTCCCAAAAATAGTAGACAGAGTGTCTTCAACTGAAGTCTCCACCTTTTCACATAATTTTTATGCATTTAGAAAAAAGTTTAAAGAGGGATTTAGCTGAATAATCTCCTCAAAGATTCTTTTCCATATTGATTCATAAAGCTCCTTAACCAGATTCAAAACCCCTACATTCTTTGGCCTATTAGCCAACTCAAGTGTCAATTGTTCTATCATTTGTTTCTCTACTTGAAGTTGGGCCTGTATAGCAGTGGTATTATTCTACTCATTCAGTAGCTTTTGTTGAAGTTGAGTAACCTGTAGTAGGCTTTCCTCACATGTTTCTTGAAATGCTACCTTTTCTCACCTTAAAGTTGTCACCGCATCTTTCACTTGTATTAGCCCTACTTTCAAAGAATCATTTTGGGCCTATATAGCCTAGTGAGTCTGAAGAGAAATAGTATTTTGCAACTATTTAGTAAGACTCTCTATTTCAATATTCTTAGTATTGATTTCTGTAGTCAAACTACTACAGTTTGCCTTCTCTTGGGCTAGATCAGCCTCCATCTTCTGTAGCTTCTTTGATATTTTCAAATAATCTTTAGCTACTATAGAAGTGGATTCATTTAGTAGCTTGACCCTATCTTGTGGTCTAAAAATGGACATGTCTATAGCCATTGCATTCATTACGTAATCTTTAGGCTGCATTTGCTCATTTGGCTTGACTATATTTGGTGACAAATGGGTCACCATTAGTTGTTACTAGATTGGGTCAAATTGTGACCTCATATGTGGTGTAGCTAGGGATTTATTATATTTGATCCTCTTTTTCTCCATTTGGGCTTCCCTTTCCTTCCTAGCAACATTTTCTTGAGTTTGGAAGGTAGAAGGAGAGGTAATGTACCCACCTGTAAAAGGATAGCCTTGTGGCAAGCCATATGGAATAGCCATATGTTGGCTAGGGGAAATCTGAGGAGGTGCTTTCTTGGGGATAGAGGGGGAAAAGTGAGGTAATGATATAACTTGAGTATGGATAGATGGGGAAAAATGAGAAATGGGCACAATGGAGGTGGCAGGGGACATTATTTGGCCTGATGAAATCATCACTCCTATAGGAAAAGAGAGAGATTGAGAAGGAGGAGAAAAAATACTTACCTAAGGAGCAACAAAATTACTCTATTATTGGTGTTGTGAGGGTTCTGCCCTCTCTTCTAAATCAAGTTGGAACCTCAGCTTCTTATGTTTCCTTGGTGTTTCTTCTTCTAGTTGTGTTCCCTTCTCTTCAACATATACCACTACTACTAGTGGTGCTTGTGTAGAACTGAGAGCCTCAAGGACTGATGCTGATGGAGAAGCTTTTGGTGGTGAGGATACCACACTCTTTTTTTTTCAATGGTACTAAGAGATTGGGGCCAAATAGTTACAGTGACTACCATTGAAGTTTACACTGGGGCCTATAATGTTTGACTAGATTCTACTCTGGCTTTTGGCTCTCCACCTTGTGTCTACAAATTTCTTATATTAGGGCTAGACATAGGAGACAAATGGCATTCATCCCAGATTTCCTCCCATTTCTCATCTAAATCCACATTTCCAAAAGAGTGAGTTGTCTCACAAATCTCTTGCCTATATTTCCAATAGGCTTCTATTTTATTATTATTCTAGTCTTCATTCTTTAATGCTCTTCTTAAACTAGAAGTCATTCTAATTTTAGGGTCAAAATACCTTTACTTAACATAAAAAATTTCCCATGGTCTATCTTGTTGAAGGGGTAAATCTGTCAATTCAACAAAAAAATCAAGAATATCTTCCCTAGGATTTTTCCTATTTTCCCAAAAGGGACGGCCCTCATGCACAATTTTGGAAACAACTCTATTAGTCCTAATCCATGAAGTTATGAAACCATTTGGGTCATATACACATTTATCTTCAATTAGAGAGAAACCCAAGAAGGCTAGCTTTCTTAGCAACATGATCTCAGCATCTCTGACTTCTAGAGCCATATTGTTTATTACCCATTGAAAATCATACATTTTCCTCTTTTTCTTCCTAGAGACGTATTCATTATCTACCATAGACACTTGCCTCGTGACCTCTAAAAATGCTAACCTAAGGGTCAAAATCTTAGGTAGCAACACTGGTTCCCCACTAAAACCATGGACTCAAATAATAGTATGATGGGATCCAAAAAAGTAATCACAAGGAATAGTGTAATTGGTCATAAGGTTTGAGACACTTGGAAACAGTCTATATACAACTAGTTCTAGGCTCAAATGACAAAAAGTAGGGGCAACAAAAAGTTCCCAAATTTGGTATGGGTCACTAGTATTGGAAAAGATATGTGTCCATGTAGACACATGAGTGGTCCTATGTAGACCGAAGCTTGGGTCATACATATTTAGATGCATGTGTTGGGAAAAGATGCTAAAGTTTTGACACAACAAAAGGTGAAATAGATAAGAAGAATACCTAAAAATTCCTTTGGATTTAAATTGGGTGAGGTTTTCAACAATTGAATATGTAATCTACTTAGAGAAATCTAACTGATACTCCTAAGTCTTGTCAATAGTTTTCAATCTGAAGAGGATGGCCATTTGTTCTTCATAGATAGTTAAATCATCTTTCATTCTGAAAATGAAAGTCATCATGGAAAGTGCATCTTGACTAGCTTATGCAAATTGTGCTCTTATTGTTGGCAGTGTCAGCATAGTGGTATCATCATCAACTAATTGCAATTCTAATTTTAGAAACCTCAATTGAGTATTGACATTTGCCCACATTTTCTACATTTTAACAATGGTGGGAAACATGGCTGTCTTGTCATGATACAGAGCTAGCATCTCTCTAATAGCCTTTGGTGTAATCTACACTATGAATGGACCCTATTGTATGGTATTTAAGGGATTATGAAATAATTCGTTGCATATTAGAACTAAGTCAGGGCACAGATGCACACCTAGGACAATGAATTATGCCAGCTGTGAAGTCTATATCCTCATTGTGAATGTTTCATATTGTCCAACCTTGGCCCTCTAAATACACCTTTGATGTGCCACTTCTCTGAGATTTTTGCTACTAGTTCTTTAAAGAAATAGGTCCATGATTCCATCTATAAAATCTTTCACCTTTGCTAGGTCATTTGTAGGACCAACTTTAGGGACTCTAGTCTATGGGTAGGTCTTTAATGGTTATGCAGGGGCTAAAGCATATGATTTGCTTGTAAGAAACTTGTCAATGGATTCATACATCCCAAACCCTTGTTGTGAAGACTATGCTCCCTCCATATCTATATTTATTCTTGAAAATAGTGAATTGTGGTAATGGGTATGAAGCTTTTGTAATAGGGAAGGCTCTTTCACTTAAACAGGTTTGTTATGAGTTGAAAATGCAAGTAGCAAGGGTTTTCTAGCAGACACAGGAATGTTTGAGACACTATAAGCTTTAACTCTTGTTATGAGGTATTTATTGACCCATCAAGTCTGAAAATGGCATTAAACCCAGATAACCGTTAGCAAATCTTACTAAATCTTCATGGGATAGTGAGTTAGACACGTCATGAAGGTGGCTACACAAGGTACCTTGGGGAATTTAAGGATTTTGGAGATATTTAATGTGTCAAGAGTTTTGAAAAAAATTTAAAAAAAATCTCTGAGCTACGGCTACATGTTCAAAGAACACTTATTTAAAAGAAAGAGTGGGAAAGACAAAATGGGAAAATAAAGCAATAAGGAAAGGGAAACTATCTAACTATAATACATAGAGACACAGCTTAACTAAAATGTTTCAAGTAGATCTCATTCATAGGAATCTCTTTAGGTTTGCCTTCCATTGTTTCTAGCTCAAATGAATTTTCCTATTTACATGCACAAATTTTATAAGGGCCAGTCCACAATGCTTCACATTTATTGTGTTGACTCGGCTTGGCAGCTCTTGCATCCCATTTTAAAAAAATTGAGCCTACTTAAAAATGGGGATTTGAAGTCATTTTATCAAAGTTGTCTTTAATTATGTTTTGATGCTTTATTACTGAATCATGTGCTGCATCCCTCTTTTCTTGAACTTCCAAAAGTTTAGCAAATCTTACCTACATGGGGCCATTTTCCTCAATTTCAATCTATTTTATCAGTTGGAGAGTAGGAATTTCCAAGCTCAGAGGTATTACAACAGGCTTACCATAGACCAATTCATATGGGGAAATTTTTGTCACCTGCTTAGGTGTAATTCTATCAGCCCACAATGTTATATTAAGCACTTTATGCCACTCCTTGTGATGATTAGCCCCTATTCTCTTGATGAGTCTAATCAGGTTCTTTTTAGTTGATTCTACCAAACCATTACCCTGAGGGTAATAATTAGAGGAAGTTTTTAGATATATTCCATGATTTAATGCAAAGTTAGATACTTTGGACCCTAAAAATGCTTTAGCATTATCTAAAAAATTATGGTGTGAGGATCCCCAAAGCGAGTAGCGATACTCCCTAGAAAGTCTAAGATCACATTTTTTGTTGCTTCTTTAAGTGGCACTGCCTCAATCCATCTAGTGAAATAATCTGTGGTAGTTAGAATCCATTTGTGACCCATACTAGACACTGGATTTATCATTCCAATGAAGTCAAGACCCCATTGAGAAAAAGGTTCATAAAATATTATAGGACTAAGAGGCATTGTTGCATTCCTTCTCATCCCCACATAATATTGACAAGATTGACATATTTTAACCAGTTGATAATAGTCTATAAATAAATTAGGCTAGAAATAACATGCCTCACTTATCTTTATACATGTGGTCTTCATAAAAAAATGTCCACCTGAGACTCCATGATGCATTTCATGTAGTATTTTCTTAGCCTCATCTTTCTCTAGGCATCTTAAAAGTTTTCCATCAAAATTTCTTCTGAAAAGACTTTTTCTAGTAAAAAAGTGGACCCCTTACATCCTATAGTATCTCCTCTTGTTTTGAGGGAGTTCTCTTGGGTAAATCCTATATTTCATAAAATGAATCCTATTTGTGACCTAGGAGTTCTAATCAACCTCTTGTATCCTCAATATGGTTTCCTTTTCCATTTTTGAATCTATTTATTCAAGTATCATCTTTTCAAGCTCTTGAGTCATGTATTGGCACAACCCCCTACCTCTAACTAACTTAGTGGGCTTAACCTCTACATCATATTCAAGGATCTTTGTTATCTAGTTTGCTCTTTTTTTAGTAATTTCACCCTCCATAATGTATTCTCTGACACTTGGGTGAGCCAAAATTATCAAAATATTACTTCTTGATACTATATGCCTAAATTTCATGAGGCCTTTTACCATAGCATATGCTTGTTTCTCCTCAAAGTTGTATCTAGTTTCATATTCCCTAAGAGTCCTTGAGAAAAGGGCTATTGGATGCTCTCCCTCCTATCTATCATCTTTCTGTGTTAGAACATCAGCAATACTAAGCTCTCCTCCATAGACATACATTATAAAAGGCTTAGAAAAGTTTAGGTTTCTAAGTACTATGGCTGTTGAAATTGCTTTCTTGACCTCTTCAAAGGCTTGCCTTCCTTCTATAGTCCACTTGAAAACCAGATCTTTTTTCAACAAGAGTGGCACTGGTCTTACTAAGCCTGCAAATTTAGATATGAATTGACTGACAAAATTAATCTTCCCCAAAAAGATTGAATTGATTTCTTATTTACTGGTAAGGGCAAGTTCATTATGGCTAAAAATCTCTCTAGATCTATAGAAACTCCTTCTTTAGATACTATATGTCCCAATAATTTGCCTTGAGGTATAGCAAAGATACATTTCTTAGGATTCAGGGATATTCCAAATTCCTAACATTAAATGATCAAAATGGTCAACAACATTCTTGGAAAAATAGTAAGATCATCAAGATAAATCATTATGATTTTATTTATAAGTTCCCCAAATGCTACATCCATAGCTCTTTGAAATGTGGCTCCAGCATTTGATAGGCCAAATGGCATCTTAGCATATGCAAATGTTCCCCATTTTGTAGTAAAATCAGTCTTGTATTGGTCTTCATCAGCCAACCAAATTTGATTATATCTAGAGAAACCATCTACCAAGGAAAATCTCTCTGATCCAGCCACAATCTATAGAATTTGTTCCATAGAGGGCAAGGGATAGTGATCTTTTAGAGATGCTCTATTCAAGTCTCTAAAATATACACAAAGTCTTATGTCACTATTGTTTTTCCTGACTAGCACTAGATTTGATACCCAGGTTGAGTGTTTGATTGGAAAAATTATTTTAGAATCTAAAAGTTTCTACAACTCATCCACCATTAGAGATTCAATCCTTGGATTTACTGGCCTCTACTTCTATCTGACTGGCTTAGATCCTTCAGTCAGTTCTATTGTGTGTTGAATGATGTCTCTATTATATCCATGAAGGTCTTCATAGCTCTAGGTTATGACTCTATCATATCTTTTGCATAAGTCAATTAGTTTTTCCCTTTCCTCTTGAGTTGTAGAATTTCCAATTTTTAATTTCCTCCCTTCACTCACCTCTATTTTAGAATAATCTGCTTTATTTACTTGGAACCTTTTCTTCTCTAGGCCTACATCTTCTAGATCAAAAAGGTTTTCTAAAGTGATCAAGCCTTTAAGAAGCTTATTATTCTTTAATTGTATAACTTGGTCTCCATATGCCTCTTTAATTTTTGGTTATAATTGATCAGAAAATTCTCCTAATTATTTCAAGAATGAGAGTACCTAAGAATCATTTTCGAATACTTGCCAATTCTCATTTTTGTCTGGGATAGTTGGCCTTACTATAACTTCTATTGACTCATTGTTAACTAATAGGCTAGTTGCTAGATCAAACTGTGAGCCAATCTGTGCCATCCTATCAACTTCAAAATTGTGGGTTCTAGGAACTACTTCAATATTGAAAGCTTTAAAATCTTCTATTAAGTCCCAAATTTTGTGTCTATAGGATCTCATCCTTACATTTTTAGCTATTGCCTTTTCCCTAATTTGTTTCACCACTAATTCTGAATCTCCTTTTACTATTAAATTCTTTATTCCTTTTTTCTTGGCTAATATGAGCCCATGTACAAGGATTCATATTCAGCATCATTATTAGTACAAGAAAATTGGAAATGGATAGCTCTCAAAATTTTCTCCCCATTTGGAGCAACAAGACAAATTCTTGCTCCAGCACCACTTTTACTTTTAGCCCCATCAAAATTTAAGGTCCATATTTCTGAATTTTTTACAAATTCTTGAGTAGTTGGCACTTCTTCCCTTAAAACATTTGGGATTTCATGGTCTTCATCAAAAATGACATAAGCGCCCAGACCAGTAGAGTCATAATTTCCATATGGATCACTATGCGTCATAGATAGCAAATGGTTATTTTCTTCTTCCTGATCATGTTCAGTCCAATCACCCAACTCTTCAACAAAAACCTTTTCTTCCTTATTTATCATAGCATGAGCTACCTCTAGTTTTGAGGTTGGTTCATTAGTGATGTGATCCTTAGATAATGGATCAGATAGTATTCTCATCATTAAACCATATTTGGTTTTTAGGATGAAGTGAGACCAATCAAGTGACATATATCCTCCTATTTTGGTTGTGAAATCCCTAGATGAACATAGGCCAAATACAGGGGGTATATCTATGACTACTACATCTTGATTGACAATTATATTGGGGCAAGTATATAATTGCAGTGGAAGTTGTTTAATTCTCCCTATTGTTTGCACTGATTTGCCATCCACCTACATGATTCCTCTAGTAATTGGCTCATACTTTATTTTTAAAGCATCAGATATTTGCTTAGGCATTAATGTGGTACTAGCCCCTAAATCTATCATCGCATTATGCAACAATTTCTTTCCCACTATCAGAGTCAAATAGAAGGGCTCTAGTTTGGATTTACTTACCTCTGTTGCATTGTTCACAAGGGTGGTTGTCTACAGATGAACTGTGTCTTTGAGATTTTCTTTATCAACAATTTTGGTGCTAGTATGTTTAGGCACTGCTTGAAAATATAGAGCTTCTTATAACAATGTCTTTTTCTTAGGAATAGCTAATATGTCTCACATTGACACATGTGCTAGGGTTCTCTTCAGTTGATCTACCACATTCACTAGTCCTATTGTTTGGGTTTTTGGAAAATAAGAGTACCTTGCTTTTTATTAAACTTGTCCAGGAACTACTTGATTCTACATTGGCTAAGGCACTTCTTGTCTAGTAGTTGTGTTTTGATGACTTTGAAATGGAGGAGGTCCCATAACTTCATTATTTGTGACTTTAGGCTGTTCCATAATCCTTCTCTTTGATTTGGTATAGTAGTATGATTGCACCACTAGTTTCTTGGAAGTAGAAGCTTTGTTCAAGAATATTGACTCTTCATCTTCAACCCATGAAAACAAAGCATGTTCAGGGGATATTTATTCTTCTTATTGTAAGGACATCCCTTACATCTAAGCCATTAGGACTGAATTTTGCATACCAGGGGACTGGTAGGCTTGAGTGTCAAAAGTACTTACAAATTCTCCATCCATTCTTCTTTGCTTCGCTACCTTTTGTTGTAGATTACCCATAGGACAATCTCTGGGTGTATGAGCATTATTACAAGGAAAACACCAGGCATTGGTGCTATCTACATAATTATTCTACCCTTGAACAATCTCTCTATTTAGATTGGGGGGATTAGTCTGTGAGGGTGTAGGGACTGCAACTAATTGGTTTGTTGGCTGAGGGTTATTTTGTCTTTGATGACCCTGATACTAGTTTGTCTAGGTGGAAATCTATTCCCTTGGTATCCTTGATATTGGGGTTTAGGGTAAAGATTATGCTATCTTTTTATGTTAATTAACTCATTTGAAAATGTCTTTAAGATGTTTTTGATATCATCCATCTCAGATGACTGGGTAGGGACAAGTTCTTTAATAGGTTGTTGAGGATATGTGTACATAGACACAGGTGGGGCTATGGAATTAGGGGCTTCTTGAAGCAACAGTAAGGTAATCTCTGGAAACATGGGCATGGGAGGCCTTGGGGGCAACTTTCTAGCATCTATTAAATTATTTTTAGCTTTGACTGCATATTCATAAGCTTCTAGCAGAGTCTGACCTCCAAGTGATTGAATCATTACTGATATGTCTAAATTTAAAGCTTTAAGATAAAAGACTATAGCCATACCTGGTAATGGTCTTGCTGTAATCAAGATTCTTTCCCAAGTCTTTTGAAATCTTTAATTGAAGTCAGTCATTGCTTCTTGTGGTGCCCTTTTAATAGTAATCAATTATTTCAACAAAGAAGACTTATCACCCTTTTCTTCAAACCCTTCAAAGAAAAGATCTCCAAGTTGATTCCATGTAGATATTGTATTTAGAGTCAGGGATCTATACCATTCCAGAGCCTTCCCTTTAAAAGAAGTTACTAGTAATATTATAGCCACATTCTATTGTGTGACCACATGTATAGCATAGACATCAGATGCATCCTATAGATGTTCTTTAGGTGTTTTAAAATCTTTCCCACTGAATTTGGGCAGAGCTTTCAAGGAATTTTATGGAATAGGGTCCTAAGTGGCTGGTGGTATTGGGAGGATCAAAGGACTGCCAGTGTTCCAACTTTCATAATTCCTTGGGGGTATAGGAGCTCCCATAGTTACTCTTGGTATTGGTATAAACTGATTGACTCTTTTTCTTGGACTAGTTATCAAAGGTGGAAAAAGAATACCTAGATTTATAGCAGATTGAGATCTTGTTACTGATCCACAACTCTGACTCCTTGTAGCTCTCTGGTTCATATGGTCTTTAAAGAAACTTCAAGATGGTGTCCCACCAGGCATGCCAAAAACTATTGATGATTAAAATTGCATTGTTTCTAACACCAACAATGGGAATTTTCAAGAATGTGGGACTTGCAACATGAAATAACCTCCAGATTTTAAAGAAGCTGGCTCTTCTTTATATCAAGTGTATAATGGGAAAAGGGATAAGAATTAAATAGAAACACAAGTGAAATGAAATAAAATCTAACTATGGTGATGCTCCTAAATTTAATTTGATCCTTAATTCTGAGCATAATGAAGCTATATGTAAGATTCAATTACACTAAAGAGCAAACAAGGCATGATCAATGTAAAAGATAAAAAATAATTGAAATAAAGGCTCACAACTTAGACTACTTTTGTAGTGACACAAAAAAATATCAACAAAGGCACAAAACTCAGTCTTCTTATTAATTCTCTAGTCACATAAAAGGCACAGAAAAATGCACAATTACATAAACTTTCTAACTCAAGAAAATAAAACAAAGGCAAATGATATTCTTGATCACAGCTAAAAAAAAGTCTAAAAACTCTTGACATTAATCTCTCACAAAAAATTCTCTCTATCTTCTGATCCCCCTCAGGTGGTCTCTACATTCCTATTTATAGCATCGAACTTGCTCTAGATTTCGTGCATGTTCCCAATCTAATGGCCTAACTAAATTCTCACTGAACTGGAAGTGTCTAACATAGGATATTTCTTGGGTTTGAAACATTCTATCTTCCTACAAGTTCATTGGCTAGAATAGATACACAAGATTCTTCCCACTATGAAATGGGTGAGGACACTTGGCCACTTCACTTACTCTACTTTAAAAACTTATTATTATTTAGGAGGCACCAAAGAATGACACTTGGCATGTTTCATAGCACTTATCAAAGACACACGGTACTTTCTACATAACCTATACTCTTTACTGTGTCTTTGCTTAGGAGTGTTCCATCATTGACATCTATCACAATTCACTTCTTCAAAACTTTAACAACTTATAAAAAAATAGGACCCATAACACTTCTCACCTGAGCAACTTCAAAAAAGAAATAAGGACAAGTGGCACTTTTTATGCATCTTTAACAAGGGACATGTGGCAGTTTCTAGTACTTTTAGCTATCTTTTGAGAATCCTATGAAAGGTGATACTTGTTGGTCTCCACATTGCTCTGTCTATACTATAGAAACATTTGGGCCTCATTTCATATTTACATAGATGGCAACACTTGGCAGCTTCTGCTTGCCTCAATAACAAAACTTGGGACCCACCACAATCTTTACTTATCAATGGAACAAAGTGAAAATATTTCAGATGTCAACACGTGACAGCTTCCACTTTCTTCAGCTAGGGATATGTGGTGTCTTTCATTGATTTTAGAAAAGCATATTGAAACCTTCTACACTTTCCACTTGGCACCTTCCACTTGATCCTGAGAAAAGCTTATTGAAAAGAAGCTTTCAAAATGTATAAGAAACATGAGACACAGATGCCGACACTTGATGCACTCCACTAAGTTACTATGGGACACATGGCACATTCTGACCAACTTATAGAAATTATGAAATGTGCCTTGGCTAATGACACTTGGTAGCTTCTACTCGATTTTGACACTTAGATAAAAATTAGGTGAAAAGAAATTTGAGCCCGTGCTCTGAGTCAAAAACTTGACTATCTCAAACCAAAGCATGCAGGGACAAACCTTGGAGTGCATAACTAAAACTCAAAAATGAAAAATGTAGAGTTTTTTACTCTACATTATTTTTATCCATATATTTGTCAAATAAAAATATTCTAAATGTAGGAAGGTATACTCTAACATTATATTAAGGAGGATAACAAATCATGTCTTCTCAAGGGTCCCTATTAACAAGGTCACCTTTGAACCACCATTGATTTAAGATAAATATAATATTTATAGATATACTTCAAGAAAACAAAATCATAACCTATAAGGGGTTGTTAACCATAATGGCCGAGTATCCACATCTAAACTAGATTTGTATACCTTGGTTATCAAGTAAACATGCTACAAGAGGTAATAATGACACTTTAATGCAATCATTACTTTAATTGTGTCAATAATCACACCTAATTGGTACCAAGAAGCTATAAAGGTTAGTAGGTTCCTCTCCAACCATGATCGATGTAAGACTTTAATGGATAATCTCTACATCATGAGGCTTACAAAAATGAATCTCAATACACAAAGGAGAAAAAAAATATTCACCACAAGGATCAATAAAAATGAATTGACCCATATGACATTTCTAAACATGATCATCCACATGGTACCACCAATCCATTCTTCAAAGTGAAAACAATATATACAATGCTCGTATGTACGTGGATAGGTATCAAGTAGAAACCCTTATGTGTAATACCATGAAACTCTTAGTCCTTAATAAATAACTTATTCTTGTAAACTAATATTAGTCTAGGTATTAACCCCATTAGTTTATACTTTACAAACATGTTTCCTTAACATTATGATTCATGAACTCATGAATGAGAAAATTAGGTTGAGTGTTGAACCTAGATCTCTGATACCATAATTTAAGAACCCCTCTAATCAAGTACCAAAAAATGTACCAAAATTTGTTTTTTGAATATAATATAAATTACATGGAAGGGTATTCTTACTTATCCTTATATGAAATTCAAACAATGTGTGAACCATTATGGTTCATCGATGTTTCCATTAAACACAAAAATAAACCTTAGAATAACATATGACAGTGAACATCAACTGTCTAATTAGTGTCATTAACATAATATGAATAAATGTATCCAAAATTGACATGAAAAATGCTATAATAAATTCAGAGGTCACAAGGTTAGTATGAAACTAAGCCAACCCTAAACTGGCCTAAGGACCTAGACCTATTACCCCTAGGTCATTTTGGGTAGCCTACATATATGTTGCTTAGAATCAAGTTTTAATGTAGTTCTCATTTGAATGATGATGGTCTCCTCCATGATACATCATCATAAAATAAGTTGGCACTCTAAGCCAACATGGAATCTAACATGTAAACTCAAATGAGAGACTAAGATCTTGTAACCTACTCAAAGGAATGACATAACCAAAGGTCACAACACATAAGGCACCTTGACATCCAAATGTATATTTGATTATCAAAATCACTCTCATGTAATTAAACAAAAACATAATGTGACAAATAACCCACATTCTATGGTCAAACATTACCTAGAAGACATAAATCAAAATGATTACATTGCTTAGAGAACCTCTATCTCATAAGTGAGTCAATAATGTTGACCTGGATTAAGACTAGGGAAAACAAGATCATATCCCAATAAATAAATATATTTATTAACCCACAATATTAAGTTTTACTCCCATGTAATAGCTTAATATTTATGCTAAAGCAAATGAGCTAAGGTTAGGTATCGAAGCACATGTTCCCAATAATAATATAAGGCTAATTTCTAATTTTACACATAACGAAACATCCTATTGATTTGTTTCCTATTCCTACACTCACTCCTTGAGCTACAATACATATCTGAGATGATCCTTCCATGTGAAAAAATCAAGGCCAAATGTAGTTATCCAAAACCACTAAATGTATATGTGCTTACTCAAAAGTATTATCATGGAAATTTGAATATAAAAAGGAAAAAATAAACACATTCATTAATTACAGTGAGAAGACTCAATAGTATTTACAACCATATCACTCACATCAAAACTTATATAAGCTAAGACTAATGATGACCATCACCATTCTCATGTCCTTATACACTACCAAACTCATGGCTAATCTACATATAGATGGGTTACCTATCCATATATTAAATATGCTTTTTCTCTTGCAACTATATGACTAAAGGGTCCTTATGATGTAATACCTCATCTTTACCCCAATAAGACATTATCAAGGTTTATAAATAATATACGTAAAGTGATAATTAACCTTGAGCATACAAGAGTATCACAAAGTAGAAACATGATTTCAAGGCAAGTCTTATCAAAACATTGCATCATTAATATTCTATGAAATTAGACATATATGCCATAGTTCTTACTATACAAAAGGTCAAACTATACATTGTCTCAAACTAATACTATGAATAGTTCTCTATTTATAGAATTTAATTTATAATATCATATGTCCTCTCATTAAGGGAATTAAGGTATCTTTTAATGTTCATATATCTAAGAGAAACTAGGAATCAAAACTATTTCGTAGAGTTTTTAGTCAATAAGTTTGCCTAAGGTAAATAGTCCATATTATTTCTAAATTTGAATTACAATTTCATGTGACTTTAGACCAAACTATTTCCTCATAATTCTAAGAGTCATTCAAGTTATAATTTTCTAGTATAGGCTGAAGGCAAATATATCTTCCTAGATTTCCCACTAGATTCCTCCTTACATTACCAATTTATTGGTGTATAATATAAATCTTATGTTAATTTCATTTGATTTTTCACTTTTTAAAACCTATATAACATGGATCAAACACATCTTATATAAAATAACCATTAAGCAATCAAATAGTATTATGCAAATCAAATACTCTTAATAAATCATAATGTATGAGTACAAGCTTCTTACTTACAAATGAATACTAGTCTCAACACTCTATATGATTATGTATACATAAATTATCTCACATAGAGATGCATTGTTAAAACTATCTTCTCTATTGGTTACCACCATATTTATAATTTCCATAACTATTCATATTCTAATGTTTCAATTAACATCATAGGTTCCACAAATTTTTCAATAAACTATATTTGTGTTAATTATCTCAAAAGGGTTTCTCTCTTTTATTACGCGCATCACTAGATGAAGCTATATTATAACAAGTGTAGCTCTTAAGTCAAAATCAGGATTGAATCATCCATTACTTCAATCCAGGTGTAAACACATTTCACAAAACATTGTTTATAAAACCCTCAAAATCTCAATTTTCTTGTTCAATCCAAAAATAAATGGAAATAACATCAATATTTTATGTGAATATTTACTATCAACTTATTCTCCATTTTAAAAGATAGAGGAATAATTATCATTGAGAAGGGGTGAAACATTTTCAAGATTTGTTAAGGCAACCTTGTATCAAGATGTTATCACATATTAATAACTTTAGAAATGCTTATTACATAATCCACTTGGTTTTGTGGATGTTATTAAAATATTTCATTCATTCATTCAACCATAGTAGTGATAAAATCAAATAAATGATTCCATATCAATTGAATAATTTAAATGAAATAAATATATAAGAATTCAAATACTTTAACAAGAATAAAACTAGAATTATAGTGGTGTTTATTTCAAAATATTTTAAGAAGAATATATATATATATATATATATATATAATTTTATGGTGAATAATGATGAAGCGTCTAAGATGTCATTATCAAATTCAAAACCTAGACAATACTCACAAAAGTTTATGATGATGCCTCCTATATAAGAATAATGACATCCCATCCCTCTATTTTATAACTATTAAAATGTATGTCCAGTGTTTATTTATAATACAAAAACCATTTTATTCCTTTACTAATATTAAAGTCAAACTGTGGCATCATTATGCAACATACTAACAAAGCAAGGAATGTTTAAAAACTCAATGTAATGCAACACTTATATTTCAAACATTGACTAGAGTACAAAGAATAACTAGAAAAAAATGTATCACTAAAATTATGTTAATATCCTCATTCCTCAATGAAATTTTATGATTCAAAATGTTCTAAAAAATTCATTTAGAGGCACATCAAACCCATAAATTATTTGATTAAATTATGTCCCAATGAGAGTAGCTCATCCATTTACATTTAGTTTTAAATACCTGGTGAAATATGGGCCAAGTGAAAAAACATGTTCTTTTACCCATCAAGACTTAATAGTGCCTCAAACCCAACTTTACTTCAATGCATAGGTTAAGACAGAAATAAAATAAAACAAAGGATTTTTTTGGAGAAATTATATATATATATATATATATATATATATATATATATATATATATATATATATATATATATATATGATTCTCTTTCCCTTAGACTATGATGCTACAGTTGTTCATCACATGATCACTGACTAGGCATAAGTCTATATATAATAGTTGCACTCCAAATAGATATATATGCCTTTAAAATGGAATAACTTATCCCTATCTATTAATAATTAACTCCAATTCCATCTATTTTTATTTAATTATTTTAAATACATATCTATATTTTTAATAGAAGTGCTACATCTAAAATCTTGGGAGCTTAAAATTCAACTATTTTGACACACCTGGCACTAGTAAAAGCCAAAATGTCTTCCTCATATATTTCATTCAAACTTATTTTATTTTTTTAGGATAGATAATTTAAATTATAAAATTTTATATACTACATGTAGAGGAAAAAATATGCCCCTATTGTTAATTAAAAATATTTTTTTGGAAAATGCCATTAGCACCTAAGGAAAATATTTGAGTCTGATCATAATATTACATGATATAGACCTAATCCCATATAATATGAAGTCCTCAATTAATTTTAACGTCCTTATTTGATAATTAATAACATTAATATGCTCATATTTGTTTTATAGTTAAATTATCTAGAAGAAAATAACATTATATTTTAAGGATTGTGCCTAGGTTTATGGGAAGATTTGAGCCCAATATTTTATTATTTTTTTCTAACATTGAGTTTTCAATGGGTAGGATACATTATATATGTCCTTGGAGTGAATTCTATAGGATTATTGCTTTGACCATGTATTACACCCCACTCTAATATTTACTAGAATTTGAATTACTCTTTTCCTTAATCATAAAATTGATAGGCTTGCATAGTTATTACTAAGTTTTTATTTACTTGATTATTTTTCAACCCTATGCCAAGATAGGAAAGGGTGATTCAAAGACAAGTTAATGGTTTTTAGGAATTTACTTGACATCTAAGTTCTTGGAAAATATGATTCTATAAACAATTCTAGAGCATTGTGAACTAGCATATTTTCATAGCTTGACTAATAAAACCATTCCATTCTTCATATGGTGATTCCAAGGTTATCAAAAAATTATTACATGATTATAAAAATCAAATATATGGGTAATTTTCTTATTTCTAATTTGAAATTTTATGAGGCATTGGCATCAATAGTAAGGAAGAATAAATATCTTTCATAATACCTTCATTAATAAAAACACTATGAAATAACAGGTAGGTTCAAATGAAATTTCTATTCCTTTGATATGTAGCAAAAATAAAAAAATAAAAACTCTCTCAAATACATCAATTCATTTTTTAATAAATAATAAAATTTGGTGAATAGAATCAAGATGCATTACCCTGATATCTAACTCAATAAATGTTTAGCCTCATATAAAAATAGTCATACATAGAGTACTCGGTTCTGATGCTAAAATAGAAGTAGGTTAATTCTTTGAAGCCTCTTCTTTCAATTCTCCTCTGCTCCAAACTCCTCCTCTCTAGTATTAATATCCTAAAATTTCTAATCTTCTCCTCCACTAACACTTCTCTTCATAATTTGTGTCCATCTCCCCTTTTATGGATTAACCACTACCCCAATTTAAAATTAAAACTCATAATTATTTTATTTTCCATATGGGTGGCATAGTAGATAAGTGGTAGGGTCATTTAATTTTTCTAGCACTATATATTTATTATTTTCATACCACTATACCCCATACCTCCTCTGAATTCTTATATCGTCTAAAACTTGTATATTTATAATGGGGCCAAGGATTTATGGAGTACTCTAAGATGTCAAATAAACATAATAATTCAAATAATTTATTACAAAAGGCCTCAAAATTTCAAGTTGGCTAGTGTTTACTATGGAACTATATGAATAAAACACTATTAGTTTTCCTCAACTAACAAATGTCTTTTAACAAGTCTAAGGGAAAAACAGATAAGTAAATATGAGGGATATCATCACAACCAACTTACATTATAATATTTATCAAAGACAAAATATATTTTATCATAAATATTACCTATATCAACATCAATATATTTATGTATCTCATTTCCAAAAATGATCACCCATTCACCAAGTGGTGTAAATCCCAACATAGAAAAATGGGATGTTATAGAATAGAAGTGCTTGGTCAATCCTAGGAAAGAACATACACATGTATTCCAATTGGGTTGTAAGGAGGAGAGAATGCCTATTTTAGGAGGGTATGACTCTAAGAAAAGGATTCAATACTTTTCTAATTTTTGGCCACTCTGGGAACAAGGAAGAATAGAAGGGAAACAAAAAGAGATCCTAGAGAGGGAGAGACTCAGTTGGTAGTAACCTATAAAAAATATCCATGGAATGGCTTGGATCCTTTGATAGGTATCATATTGGCTGAAATACATTCTTGTTTAACTAAATGAATTTTGTGTGATTTTTGGATTGAGTTATTATGTTCAAGAGGAGAAAGCTTGATGGTCTTACTTCTTCTCTATGTTTATTTTTCTATGGTTGTGCTTGGGTCGTCCATAGTGTTATTACCCCTTGTGTGGGAGTTTAGAGTTGAGATATTCCTCCATTATAGCTCTAAATATTTTATTTTATCTTACTTGGATATTATGGTTTCATTATGTAATAATTATGATGCCTTGAAGGTCACATTCTTCATGAAGGAGGAAGGGTTATGTCTCTCATGTCAGACATGATGGTATGTTACCAAATCCCTCTCATGACTACTTATAGAATACATATTAGTGGTTTTATTCTTGATGGGTCCTATCCTTAGGATCCTTGTGGTTTTCCCTTTTTTGTATTTTACTTGCTCAAAATAGATTCAAGGTTGGTAATCCTCTTAAATTAAAGATGATTGGATTTTTACCTTGTGAATAGCTATCTCCTTGATCCTATGACATATTTACTATTTTTTTCCTTTATTTAAAGTTCACCATGATGTGAACATGATTAGAACTATGATTCATACTCGAGGGTACCTAAAGTAGTATTTTGATGATGGTAAAAGTTTTGGAGGTGAGCTCACCTTCTGCTGGCCAAAGTTACACTTGGAGTGAAGAGGGGCTCATCATCAGCTACAGTCTACTCATGTTTTTCTTCCTTTTATAACTAGATATATGCAAAATATTAATTATTATTATTTAATCTCTTTGTATTTATATTTTAATGATTGATTATGGGTCAAGTGTGAGCCACTATTATTACTAAGTTTACTAGCTAAATATATTGTTTATTATTATAGATAACTATTTTATGGTTTACTTAGTACATAAGATTAATAGATCTCCTTGGGATGGATCCTTATTTAAAATATAATCCTTAGGGGGATTATATGATCATGACTTATTTTGGCCAAGTTAATCACCTGAACACATATATTATATATTTAGTTGAATAAACATTGTATCTTGAGTTTATGCAATACCTCATGTTTAAATTGATTCAATTTGAAAGAAAACTTTAGGTATGAGGGAAATTAAGTAGTTTTCATATTATTATAATAATAATAATAAATTATGTTCTACCCATATGAATCTATCTATGTAAATCCATTCATGATATGGCTTATGCTTAGCTAGTCTAGATCTAGTTGGTCTTTTAAGTATTGTGCATCTATTTATATCTGATGGAGAAGAGTTAATTGAATTAAAATTATCTAAGAATGAGTGGAACTTAGATAAAAATCTATAAGATTGTTATTTGTAATAAAAAAATAGCTTTTTGAAATGAAATAAACATTGATGTTTTTGGTATATTTATGTTAGTCATGAATAAAGACTATGTTGCCTTGTGTTGAACCCTTTTAGTAAAAAGAGTCTTAAACTAGTTAGGAGTGTTGTATTTAGACATGTGATAAGGATTAATTATGTAAATTAATAAATCCCTTTGATATAATGGATTTTTAAATAAAATATAGTGAGTTATTTTATTATATCTCTATTGAGAACAACTCTCAATTATGCCTATGTGTCTCCTTATAATTGTTATGGTCAATTTATTTTGATAGAGGTTGTGCAAGAATGAGTGGACATATTTATGAGTTATGTTTTGTTATTGGGAATAAAAATATAGTTATATATTTAAATCTTTATGATGTTTTTATGGATAGAAAGGATGCCTTATGAAGGATCCCCTTAGGATTTTGTAGACAAGTTATGCTACCTATAATAAACCCTACCAATAGTGAGATCAATTAACTATATGGAATAATTTTATATAACCTAGTTCTCCTATAATGAATTTAGTAAGACTAAAACCTTAGATTGGTTAGAGACTCCTACACCTTAATGGAATTCACAGCTAAACTCATAGCTTAAATATATGAGTGGTTATTTAAATCATCATTGGATACATAATCTACTAAAGACTAGACTAAACAACTTATTATAGTGATCCATCCCTTTAGAGATGTTGGCTTGAGTAAACTCACCTTGTGTCCATTTGATAAATCAACTAAACCAATGAGTTTACTAGTTTAAAATCATGATTTATGCTCTAAACAAGCTTTGACTTCTTTCTAAACTTAATAGTAGCAATGTAGGCATGTATATTTTACCTTGTTGTGTTTCTATTTATAGATTCATTTCTATGTTTTACCTTAGATCATGCCTTAACTGATTATTGAGTTTTTAGTTACTTTTTACCTTAGTCATTTTACTTGTTAACTAATTTTATGTCTTTCCTGAGTCATTTTTTGTTGGCTTTACTTTTGGATTTTTACTATAGCCATTG
Organism: Torreya grandis; assembly: GCA_037957365.1. Lineage (NCBI taxonomy): Eukaryota > Viridiplantae > Streptophyta > Pinopsida > Cupressales > Taxaceae > Torreya > Torreya grandis. The sequence goes on from JARHVA010002164.1 coordinate 1,159,586, forward strand.
GGTAAGTTACCCTACACAATTTTTTTCATAGTTTCTTGATGAGTTCCCTACACAGCTCTACTTTCACAATGCTTATCATAGCCATTCATCAAGTTCCCTTGTGTAGTGCTTTGCCTTATATTTTTTCTAAGCTAAAACCTTTTTGTGGCCTTTTTACCTTGGATGACTACCCACTTTAGCCTTGATATTTTAAAGTTTGCCTTAATTGATTTCATGACTTTTGACAAGTGGTTTATAGGAAATCACATGTCACCATCCTGCTAACCCAAGAATGATGGAAACATGGTCTAATAAATGATCAATGCTAGGCTAGTAGACTTGTAAGATGTTTCTATGTGGTATCATCCTAAAAAAACATTGTCCTAGAGATGACCATATAGGAAACTTACCTCTTGGTTAGTTGGCTTATGTGATGTTACCATGTGACATCATCTTAGTGACCCATGGTCCTAAATAGGTCATATAAGGAGAAATGCCTTTGGGATAGTAGGATAACATGATGTTTTTATGTGGCATCATCTTGATGACTAGAAATCTTAGGAAGGTCATACAAATTAAAATGCCTCTAGACAAGTGGGTTCATGAGATGTTGACATGTGGAATCATCACAATGACCTTCTATTATGGAGATGTCCATTCTAAGAATGAAACATGTGGACGAATATGTGATTAGGATGTTTCCACATGGCATAATCTTATTTCTCTATAATTCCATGAGCATTCATATTGAGAGCAAATCTTGTGGGCTAGTAGGTTAGTAGAATGTTTCCACATGGCATGATTTCTATTGTTTTATATCCCCAAAGAAGTTATGCTATCCCTATAGAGTTGTAGGGTAGTGAGTATAAAATTATCATCACATGGGGATTTTCAAAAAGTGGTGAAACAAAAATGATATGTGGAAAGAATGGCCTAGGATTATAAAGGAAAGATGGCATGGCTAGGTAACTTTCCAAAGCTAACATGTGTAGTTTGACTACATAAGTAGTGGCTGAGGTCAATTTTGATTATAGTCTCAATGTAATTTGTGCCATTATGATTTGGCATTATTTTAGGAAGAAATATAGAGTGTTAGGTTGAATAGATTAGGAATGTTGGATTCTAATTAATGGCTTATGCATGTATGAGTCTTTTGAAAGTTAGAAGATTATTGATATGAATGAATTATATTCTTATATATATCCATGTTCATTGATGTTTTATTCATTATAAATATTTGTACCTATATTTTGAGAAAAATGGGCATGAAATTTTGGTATCACAGCTCCTTGGGAGATTTGGGGATGAATTGTATGAGTTCATCACCTTTTTAACTCTAGTTGAATTATGATTTGTGTAAATTAAATGTGATGCATGTTGTTTTTTGACCTTGTTAAACTTGAATTATGTAAACAAGATGTCACCAAGAGATGTTGGAAATATTGTCATTGATGTCAAAGGTATAGCATAATTGGTGATAAAGGACCCATTGCATTTAATGATGTTTGTAATAGTTATATCTTGGCTAATGTGTGTTAATATTTATTTAATATTAACGTATATATTTTTTGTTGCATATAAGTCAAAAGAAGGGCCCATTAAGAATTCAAAGAGTCATGAGGTAAAGATAAAAGAAGAATGTGATGCATTTTGCCATGAAGAGTCATCTTGAGGAATTCCAAGAGTCACCAAGTGAAGATAAAAGAGGAAGGGCACAATTTATCATGAAGGGACACTTTGAGGAATATGAAAAGTCACGAAGATAAAGACAAAAGAGGAAAGAATGCTTTTGATTATGAAGGGTCACCATATGAATTTTCAAATGCAAGGATATGAAGGGTCATGCAAGTTTGGTACCATTTTCCATGAGGATTGAAGGGTCATAAAGGGTGAAGGACAAAGGTCATTTGGAAAGCTATAAATAAAGGCTCGAGAAGCCATTTGTAATATGGGAGATAGAGTATGATTTGTAATTGTTATATCTAGCCTAGAAGAGAAAAAGAGAGTGAGGAAATAGATATTGTAATGAACTATCATTTTTTGAGATAGCAACATTGAGAGATAGTTGTGTGGTATACACAAAAGGGGTTGGTTCTCTTGTGGGTTAGTGCTCACGAATAGTTGTTGTGTTGGTGCTCAATAAAGGGGTTGGTGCTCCTGTGGGTTGGTGCTCATAAATAATTTTTATGTTGGTTCTCAGTAAAGGGGTTGGTGCTCCTATGGGTTCATGATTATGAATAGTTATTATGTTGGTGCTCAGCAAATGGTTTGGTGCTCGTGTGGGTTGGTGCTCATGAATAGTTATTGTGTTAGTGCTCATCAAAGGGGTTGGTGTTCTTATAAGTTGGTGCTTGAAAATATTATAGTTTTAGTTGATGCTCATTCATATACTTGAGATTTTTCTCTATGGTTTTTTCCACATTAGGTTTCCACGTTAAATTTGGTGTCTCTCTCTATCTTGTGTGGTGTTTATTATTTTAGTTTTATTGCATATATTGAATGTATGGTTAAGTGGAATTTGATTAAGGGAAATTTTATAAAATTCATGATATAATGATTCACCCCCCCTCTCAGTATATTCCATGCTTAATAATTGGTATCAGAGCAGGTTCCTTTTGAAAAAGTTTTACAGCTTGAAGGAAGATCAGGAAAGCATGATGGCTAGATGAGATGAAGGATTTTCTACAAATAAGGCACCTTTGTTTTATGGGATGATTTTTTTTTTGGAGAATAAGAATGAAGACTTATTTGATGACCTTTGGATTCTGCATATGGCAAGTAGTGGTGGAGGAATATGAAGAGTCAAAGACACTTATAATTACTCCAGCAAAAAAGAAGTCAAGTGAAAATAATGCTAAAGCTTTAAATGGTATTTTATGTGGTTTATGTGAATATAAATTTCTTAAAGTTATGCAATATAAATCTGCTCATAAAACTTGGGTAAAACTTGAGAATATTTACAAAGGTGATAGAAAGGTTCAGCAAGCTAATCTTAAGACTTTTAGAAGATAGTTTGAGAGTTTGAAGATGGAAGAAGAAGAAGATATAGCAAGTTATCTTTTGTGAGTTGATCAAATAGTAAATCAAATTCAAGGCCTTGGATAAAATTTAGAAGATTCAATGGTGGTATAAAAGGTTTTGATATCTCTACCAATGAGATATGATGCAAAGGTTTTGGAAATTAAGGAGATGAAGAATTTAGCCAAGCTAAAGATGGATGAGATTCATGGTATTCTCATAGCATATGAGATGCAGATTGAAAAAGATAAACCCTCAAAGAGAGAAGTCACTTTCAAGATAGAAAATAAAGAGAAAGCTAAGATTAAAGAATCAAGTGATAGTTCCAGTGATGATGAAGATGACAATGGAGCTCTTTTCATTCACAAGTTGAAAAGGGGAATAGATAAATATCAAGGAAAATTACCTTTTAAATGTTTTAATTATGGAAAGATTGGACATTTTTTAGATATATGCCTAAATAAGGGTAATGATGATGAATAATGAAAGTCTACATACAAGAAGAATATCAAAGGTAAATTCAAGAAGGGATTAGAGAAAAAGAGCCTGTATTCTAAAGATCCTAGCTCAGTTGAAGATAGTGAAGTCAGTGATTCAAAAGAAAAAGAGATTCTATTCATGGCCATACATGAAGATGCATCTACAAGAAAAATTATAGATGATTAAGAAGAAGAAGAGGATGAAGTTGAAGTGAATTTGGAAGAACTCATTTGTGCCTTAGATGTGTTAAAAGATGTTGAGAAGAAGAATAAAAGATTAAAGTGCCATATCGAGAAAAATGAAAAGGATTCAAAGGAAATAATCAAAGATCTACAAGCACACTTTGAAGAAGGCAAAAAGAATGAATAATATCTAATAACACAATTGAAAATAGTAAGTAAAGAATGTGAAAGGTATGTTATTGAAATTTCTTCTTTAAAAGTAGATTTTGATAAAACAAATAAAGCAATCAATGATAGAGCAGCCAATGATTCAAAATTTGAGAATAGCACTAATATGTTGAATAAAATATTAGAAAGCCAAAAGGAAATATTAGATAAGATAGGTATCAGATATGAAAATAAAAAGAGCTATGTTGAAGCTCTTACAAAAGAGGAAACAAAAAGGGAAGAAGTGAAGAATATAGAGGACATCTCAAACAAAGAAGGCTAGAGGGAACAAAGATACAAAAGGAAATCAGGTCAAAGATACACAAATAGGTCCTATTTTTATGGTTACTATTTTTATTGTAATGGATATGGTCACAAAAACTTATAATGTTGAAAAAGAGCTAATAGCTTTAGAAATAAGGAGAAGGAAAGTCATGTAGAGTCAAACATAAGCTACAACTCTTTTGCTCCTCTATCAAGCTTTGATGAAGAGGCCATAATATGTTACAAGTGTAAAAAATTTAGCCACATATCTTAGTACTATATAAGTGTGTTCAAGTCAATCAAGAAGGACTAGAGTTTCAAGGCTCCATTCATTAAGAAGAAAGTTTAGATAGGTTCTTGGCAAAAGAAACAACCTAAAAAATCTATGTTGGTGCAGACAACTTTGCATGCAAGAAATGAATAAAATCCATGATTCATTTATAGTGGATGTTTGAGGCACATGATAGGAGACAAGAGAAATTTCATAACCCTGAAGAAGATCAATGGTGGCACAGTGAACTTTGGAGACAATACTACTGCCAGAATTGCTGGAAAAGGTACACTAAGTTTGGATAATGGTAGAACTAAAATTTAAAATATTTTATATGTAGAAGGTCTTAATCATAATATTTTGAGTGAAATCTAAATGTGTGATTAGGAAAACATGCTATATTTTTATGTAGAAGGTTTTGAAATTATAATAAAATATTTAGATGTATTGGTTGCAGATGCTCAGAGAATAGGTAATAACTTGTATATGCTATCAGACATCAAAGGTCAAAGATGTTGTTTGAGTCAGATTGAAGAAAGTTGGCTATAACACAAGATAATGGGGAACATAAATTTTGACAATATTGTCAACATCAGTAAAAATCAAGCAGTCAAAAATCTTCCAAAGATTACAAAGCCATCTGACACACTTTCTGAACCTTGTCAGCATGGGAAGCAGACTAGAAGGTGGTTCAAAACAAAAGAGTACTAACCACTCAGATGTTAGAGCTTGTTCACACTAACCTATGTGGACCTATGAGGACTTAAATTACTCAAGGTGATAAATATTTCATGTTGCTTATTGATAATTTTTCATGTATGACTTGGGTAATGTTTTTAAAGAAAAAATTAGAAGATTTTAGACATTTTAAAACATCCAAAGCATTAGTTGAGAATGAAACTAGTTTGAAGATTAAGTATCTAAGATCAAATCGAGGAGGAGAATTCATGTCAGATCAATTTATTGATTTTTTTGAAGATCATGGAATAAAGAGACATTATTTAGCAACCAAAACTCCACAGCAAAATGGAGTAGTTGAATGGAAAAATAGAATAGTTCAAGAGATGGAAAGGACAATGTTAAATGAATCCAAGATAGTAGATAAATATTGGAGAGAGGTGGTTGGTACAATAGTGCATATTTATAATAGAGCATTATTAAGAGTTAATAGTGGCAAGATTCCTTATGAGCTATGAAAAGACAAGCCGACAATAGTTGATTATTTCAGAGTTTTTGGTAGCAAATGCTTCATAAAGAGAACTAATAAAAAAATTGGTAAGTTTGAATCCAGAGCAGATGAAAGTATATTTCTTAGTTATTCTTGAAAAATTAAATATTATAAATGTTATAACAAAAGAACCAAGAAAATTGTTGAAAATGCAAGTGTCAGGATAGAAGAAGATGGAAAACAAAGAATCAGTGATCCAGTAGGCATTCCTAAAATCATTGAAGAGGAAGGTTTTGAAGAATCAGATGAAGATGAGGAGAAGGAGAAGGAGAAAAAGGGAACCAAAACTCCATCCAAATACGTTCTGAGAAATCATAATGAAAGTGACATCATCAAGGACATAAATGAAAGAATTCTCACTAGAATAATGATGGTACATGAATCTGAGCAAGTTAATTTCTCATTGTTATCTAAAATTCAGCCTTAAACTTTCTCAGAAGCTAGACATGATAAGCATTGGGTTAAGGCTATGGATGAAGAATTAAATTAGATAGAAAAGAATGATACTTGGTAATTAGTGCCTAGACCAAAATATCACAATGTGATAAGAACAAAATGGGTTTATAGAAATAAGTTAAATGAAAATGGAGAAGTGACCAAAAATAAATCAAGATTAGTATGTAAAGGATATGCTCAGATTGAGGGAATAGTATTTGAAGAAACTTTAGCACTAGTGGCAAGGTTAGAGGCTATTAGAATGTTTCTTACATATGCAATGTTTAAAAAATTTAAAGTGTCTTAGATGGATGTCAAATCTACCTTCTTGAATGGGAATCTTGAAGAAGAGGTCTACATTGAATAGCTTGAGGGATTTATTCTCTCAAATATTAGTAACCATGTATGTAGATTGAGGAAATCATTGTATGGATTGAAAAAAGCTCCCAGAGCTTGGTATGCAAGACTTGATAAGTACCTACGAGATCAAGGTTTTAAGAGAGGATTTACTGATAGTAATCTATACATCAAAATATAAAGTGAGCATCAATTGATTGTTATGGTATATGTTGATGATATCATTTTTGGAGGAAATATTGAAAAGATGACAAAATAATTTTTTGATAGAATGAAAAAAGAATTTGAGATGTCTATGCTTGGAGAATTATCATTTTTCTTAGGATTTCAAATATTTCAATCAAATAAAATAATTTTCATATCTCAAAATAAATATGCTAAGGAAATGTTGAAGAAATTTGGTTTTGAGGATTTTGCACCCATTGGTACACCAATGTGTATAGGAAATAAGGTGGGCAATGATGAAAATTCACCTATTAGAGATCAATATTTGTGTAGATCTATGATTGGTAGTATTTTATATTTAATAGCATCAAGGCCAGACATCATGCACGTAGTAGGTATAGTTATAAGATATCAATCATCTCTAAAATATAGTCATGTTTAATTGGTGAAAAGAATATTTAGATATATCAAGGGGACATTAGATTATAGATTATGGTATCCCATAGGTAGAGATTAAACTTTGGTTTCTTATACAAATTTAGATTGGGTAGGGTGCTTAGATGATAGAAAGAGTACAAGTGGAGGAGCTTTTTTCCTTGGTGATAGCTTAGTATCATGGCTAAGTAAGAAGCAAAATTTAGTATCACTTTCTACAACTGAAGCAAAATATATTACAGTAGTATTGTGTTGTACTCAAGTGATTTGGATGAAGAAAACCTTGGAAGATATCAAGGTAAAGTATAATGAACCTATTTCTATTTTTCATGATAGCACAAGTGCTATAATTATTTCAAAGAATCGAGTGATGCATTCAAGAACAAAGCATATTCCCATTATATATCACTTTTTTAGAGATCAAGTTATAGATAAATAAATTAAGATGGAGTATATCAGTACTATAGAGTAGATTGCAGATATTTTCACAAAGGCACTACCAAAATACACATTTGAGTATCTATGAGAGAAGTTGGGAGTAGCTTCTTTTAATTCTTACCATTGAGGTTCAGCATCAATTGAGGGGGAGCTAAGTGTTATCTCCAGGTAGGCCCTTTTCCATTGATGTCAAAGGGGGAGAATAATAGGTGTAGTTAAATGTATATAAATAGGTATAGGTTGTTATAGTAAGGGGGAGTTACTATATGTTTTTTAGATGATAGTATGTGCAAGTTTCAAGATGTGGCAGTTTTAGGTTGAGGTTGCCATCAATGATAAAGGGGGAGATTGTTGGAAATATTTTCATTGATGTCAAAGGTCTAGCATTATTAGTGATAAAGGCTCCATTGCATTTAATGATGTTTGTAATAGTTATTTCTTGACTAATGTGTCTTAATATTTATTTAATATTAATGAATATATTTTTGGTTGTATATAAGTCAAAAGAAGGGCCCATGGAGAAGTCAAAGAGTCATGGGGTAAAGACAAAAGAAGAATGGGATGCATTTTCCCATGAAGATTCATCTTGAGGAATTCCAAGAGTCACCAAGTGAAGACAAAAGAGGAAGGGTGAAATTCACTTTGAGGAATACGAAAAATCACCAAGATAAAGATAAAAGAGGAAAGGATGTTTTTGCTTATGAAGGGTCACCATATGACTTTTCAAATGGAAGGATACGAAGGGTCATGCAAGTTTTATGCCATTTTCCATGAGGATTGAAGGGTCACAAAGGGTGAAGGCCAAAGGTCATTTGGAAAACTATAAATAAAGGCTTGAGAAGCCATTTGTAATATGGGAGATACAATATGATTTTTAATTGTTATATCTAGCTTATAAGAGCAAAGGAGAGAGAGGAAAGAGATATTGTAATGAACTATCATTTGTTGATCACTATGAACTTCGGTGAATGAATGCCTTGGTATATAGTGCAACCTTTAAAGGGATGTGTTGATCTTCTGTTTGGATGCTTTCAGCATACTTCCTCTCAATTGTTTTGGGGTGATTGTACTGAATTTAATTTCATGCTACAAGGATGTCATTAGCTTGACCGCCTATCCTTGACTGCATCAAAAATCCAATAAACTGCATCACATTTTTCAGCAATGAGGAATCATCTTGGATTTCCTAAGATCCTTTAGTTGCCAAATATTCCCCACGGGTAAAAGGAATTTGAATCGAGTCTATAGTGATTTAATATGTTTTGTTTTTTTAAACACATAAATTAGTATAAATATGCATGGTACTGTCTATTAACGTCGATTGACTGCAGATCCACAACTTTTCTATTAATTTAGGAAAAGGGGTTATTTATTTGACCAAGAAAAGAATCCACAAGGTCTGTGTAAAATTTCATATCAACCTAATTTTGTGACTGATTAGATACAAAATTCATAACAGAAAGCAGGATCACTATGAACTTCGGTGAATGAATGCCTTGGTATATAGTGCAACCTTTAAAGGGATGTGTTGATCTTCTATTTGGATGCTTTCAGCATACTTCCTCTCAATTGTTTTGGGGTGATTGTACTGAATTTAATTTCATGCTACAAGGATGTCATTAGCTTGACCACCTATCCTTGACTGCATCAAAAATCCAATAAACTGCATCACATATTTCAGCAATGAGGAATCATCTTGGATTTCCTAAGATCCTTTAGTTGCCAAATATTCCCCATGGGTAAAAGGAATTTGAATCGAGTCTATAGTGATTTAATATGTTTTGTTTTTTTAAACACATAAATTAGTATAAATATGCATGGTACTGTCTATTAACATCGATTGACTGCAGATCCATAGCTTTTCTATTAATTTAGGAAAAGGGGTTATTTATTTGACCAAGAAAAGAATCCACAAGGTCTGTGTAAAATTTCATATCAACCTAATTTTGTGACTAATTAGATACAAAATTCATAACAGAAAGCAACATTGAGAGATAGTTATGTGGTACACACAAAAGGGGTTGGTGCTCTTGTGGGTTGGTGCTCATGAATAGTTGTTGTGTTGGTGCTCAACAAAGGGGTTGGTGCTCTTGTGGGTTGGTGCTCATGAATATTTGTTGTGTTGGTGCTCAATAAAGGGGTTTGTGCTCTTGTGGGTTGGTGCTCATGAATAGTTGTTGTGTTGGTGCTCAGTAAAGGGGTTGGTGCTCATGAATAGATGTTGTGTTGGTACTTAGAATAGGGGTTGGTGCTCCTACAAGTTGGTGCTTTCAAATATTATAGTTTGAGTTGGTGCTCATTCATATACTTGAGATTATTCTCCATGGTTTTTCCCACATTGGGTTTCCATGTTAAATCTGGTATCTCTCTCTATCTTGTGTGGTGTTTATTATTTTATTTTTATTTCATATCTTGAATGTATGGTTAAGTGGAATTTTATTAAGGGAAAGTTTATAAGATTTATGATATACTGATTCAACCCCCCCTTAGTATATCCTATGCTTAACAAAAGAAGTAATGTAAAACACTATGGCCAGGTATCACTAGGATCCTCAACATATACAACAAGTTGAGTATAAAAAATCAAATTATTTAAACCCTACAATGAGTGATGTTTGTACTAAAGGAGATGTTTCCCCAAGTTTCTATGTTAAATAAAGGATCCTCACCACCCTATAGAAAGGATGGGCATGTTATGAAACCTACAAAGTATCATCATTGAAAGAGTAGGAACTGCCTTTCAAAGGATTGTATAAAACAACTTGCCTATGCATGAGCTCAACCTATGAAATATTCAAATGCAGGTTTATGGTAGTCTACAATAAAATGAGTTGGAGATGGAAATTATCTATGTGTATATTTTAATTTTAGAGCTATTGGTCATTATGCATGAGACTATCCTAAAAACTCTTGATCAATGGATGCTCAAATCTTAATATAAATTAGTTATGATAACTAGATATTTTTATATTCCTTGTTATACTTATTTTGATTATTTTGTCAAAGCATGAAATGAATGTGACATGTTGTATTTTTGAAAGAACAATGGGTCTTCTTATTAATAATCCCATTTTAATTTATATATATGTATATGTGTGTGTATGCATATGTTCCTTAAGTACAAAGTTGGATAAATTCACTTCGATTAAGGTGTTACCATGCTAATGGGAGGACATGAATATGAATGAAGTTGGCTTGATATGCTTGAATTAATACTCAAGTTCTATTAATTGAAATAATATCTATAACAATTATTTGATGAACTCTTTTTTAAAATTATGAAATCCTTAGATACATTGATTACGTATGTTTAAATTGTGTTAATGTTGAATAAAGTGTATCTTGTTGTTTAGAGCATTAGGACCATTTAATGAACTGGGATATGGTAAAAATAAGGTATTGAGGTTATGGATTATTCTATGTATAAAAATAATATTGACTTTTGCTAACCATTTGAGTCATAATATTTCATTTTATTAGTGAAATATGAATGCCTTAGAAACTAAACAAAGTAAGTATGTCTCTACATAATTACTCTTTCATGAAAAGACCGTGTTATATTTGAATAGTTCTTGGATACTAATTGCCTTGTTGTGAATATATGAGCATATATTGACTTATAATATCATTTATGGGTGCATGTCAAATGGTTATAGGGTATCATATTAGATGTGAAGCATATGGAATGGATTAATATAAAATTGTACATTCTTGATATTATGATGATGAATCAATCAATAGATAAAATATGCACTTATAATAATGTGGATGGGATGAATGGAAGCCTAGAAGCACTGATAATCATTATTTAATATGAAATTATGTGGCATTTTTTAGGTAACTAGGTTTCACCCTTGCTGAGAAAGATTGTTCACACCCACCTCAAACCTAGACTAACATTGGATTGACCTATAGGCTATGGGATACCTAATATGTAGGTCAAACCTCTAGTTTTTATGGGGATATCTCCCCTATATTTTCACTTCAAATCTCTTTAAGAATTAATATTATTTTAATGAAAATGGAAAAGAGATGAAAATTGGTAAAAGAACTTGTGCTAAAGTTACGATGAACTAATGATTAAAGATCCTCTCTTAATATATACTTTAAAAAAAATAATGAACCTGATGAAGATTAGAACTGATTAGACATATTGATAATTTTCTAAGCATGAATTTTTCATATGAATGTTAAATGACAGTTCAACAACTTGAAGAATAAGGACCTAGAACTTCACAAAACACTATTAGCTTATGATACTTCAAAAACACCTCTACTTTCCAACTTTTCATACAAATTGCATAAAACATACAAATTATAATAACACTCATACATTCTAAAAATCAATTCTCATGAATCACGGAAGCATTTAACTAATAAATCTACAAGTATTATTCTATTGATTCAAAGGAGTATAAGGTAATTTTGGAAGAGCTTTCTTATACCCAACCAAGGGATACCAAAACAAGAGATCAATGCCTTCTTAAATATAATGTTTGGGAGAAAATAAATAATATTATAGGCATGTGAGAGGCCATGAATGAGGCCAAGGTGGTGTATGGTAGTTACAATAGGCATATTCACCCCTCTCATGCATTGACACTTCTTCAATGATTCTAATTTGGCATTAAAAAAGGTGTGGAGGTTATAAATCCCTTATTTGGATTCATTAAAGATCTAACCATGCTAAAAATATTCCAATATTACCTCTAATGGTAGTTACATAATGCAAATGGGGTGTGGATATGCCCCAAGAGGCATTGAGTAGCCTCTCTTTCATTGTGTATATTGTCTTGTCCTTGAAACTGCCTCCATCCTTTCATAATGGTATCAATTTGGGATATGTTCACCTAAATGAGAAGTTACAAGGTGAAATTATTTCTCATCAATGCTATAAAAATTTTCTATGCCCACTAGAACCTTCCATCTGCAAGCTAAGTAGGCCTATTTGTAAGTTCTTCATTTTTTGCATACTCACTTTTTGAATGATGAAGGTCATTGAACTAGGACTTCAAAACATCTGAGAGGAATTGAAATATATTTGATAAACTCCATGTATCAAAACTTAGGCCTTTTATCAACTATATTCCAATTACAAATACATTGGCCTTAATAGACTAGGTCTTTTAGATCAATTCCATAGATTGGTCATTTAAAATGGGACAATAGAGATACTTATAATCACCTTCATGCATAATTATGGTACTAGATAATTATAATAATCCTTTAACTTACCTTTACCATAGTTTGGATCATTTAATTAGGTCTTGAAACCCATTTTCTACCCAAAACCCTACAAACTTACATTTTTAGTAGGTGTTTGTGCAACCTCTGTATAATCAGGTGTCATAGACATGAGCCCCTCTGAGCTAACAACATGTCCCAAGTGTTGGTCAAAAAATTATAGAGTATTTTTATGAACTTTTCATTAAATTTTTTTATTTGAGTCCCTAATATGATTTAAGGAGGCTTTAAGAGTGCTTGGGGGTTTTAGGCATGGTTCATAAAGACCAAGGCTTGAATCTTTGAATCAATTATACCAAAAGCATGTGAATAGACCTCCCCACCTTCCCTAAAGTTTTGGGCTACCCATACATAGAATAAAAACTATAGTGAGCATTTGAAGATACTCTTTATGGGAGAAATATGCCTTTTGAGTAGATTATGGGTATCTACAAATAATAAGGACAATTGTAGGGGTCTCCCTAGAATTAAAAATGAATAGGATGTGTCTCAACATCATTATATCCCCTCCCTTGAAGGTTTAAATTATTATTAATAACCAATTATCCATTTACTTCACCTTCTTATGGCACTAACCCAATGAAGGTTTGAAACTAGTTTGTCTATACACATGAACCTCAAACATTGACCTAAACCCTAGGGTTGTGAGCTACCCCTGCATTTTATACAACCTAAATTTTACCTCAAAGATCTTTTAGAGTATAATCATTGGCCTAATTAGACCATTTAAATTGTTTTAAGAATAGATAATCATCTAATTTAGAATTTATGCCTACTTGCTTATTGAACCATTAATGGAGGTCACTTGAGGACTACTAGATGACTTTTTTATATGCTTTAGGACTCATTTTACCTCTTTAACTTCATTATGCACATAAAAACTCCCCATCACCTTAATTTTAGGCTCAAACTAACCTTCTTAGGTCTGCTCCATAAAATTTAACTCTTAAAAATGATAATTAGTGGGTTACTATGATGCTTAGAATAATTAAGGAGACCTTGAAGATCATTTCATGGTTAAACCACCTCATCTAGATGGGGTTTGAGGTTAAAATCCACCATTAGGTCACTTCTAGGGTTTCTGAAGGATTTGAGATGTCCACCATCTTAATATTGGTTCATAGTGTATAGATGTAAAAATAAGGAACAATGGACATGAAATTATAGTGCATTGACCTACTCATCTTCCATGAATATCTTGGAGTCCCATTCAAAGGGTGAGTGGAGAAAGGAACATTGGAAGGTAGCACTCTGGTTGTTTGCAGACCAATTTTGACTGGTTATTTTCTTAAGGATCATTCATAAATATTAACCTACCTAATTATAACCAATATTTAATAAATCTTTAGTCCATATATATACATAAACTTCCCTAAGATCTTTGTCCTAGAGCATCTATGTGATGAAGTGTGTGAACACTTGAATTTGGCTCTCAAGTTGACTATGTGTAGGGTGATTGGCTTGATCAGGGTTTTAAAGACACTTTGACCTTTTAATCACTTATTTTCACTTGTAACCTTATTATAAATTAATTTAAAATCCTCACACATCCCTCATTTACCATTAAACTTGTTGTAAGATCTTGGAGAAGCCTTAAGATGGCAATAGGTTCTTGGGAAGGCTTGAAGCTTGTTTGCATTGGTTTATCTTCATGGGAATATTATGTAAATATGAATTATATCCCCTTTATAGGTTATATGATGATATTATCCATCATGTTTCATTTATCCAAAAAAATTGGATTCAAATCTATTTGTAAACCTTCCAAGACATGATTTTGCTCATCTAGCCCTTAGGACTGATTGTCACAAATAGATCTTGGTCTGAGATAAAATAATGGGTATACCCACTATTTTTATAGACAAAATGGAGATATTAGTTAATTAAAATGGTCATGATGACAATTTTTACTAAATTTTTAGGCTTGATGATGCCTATATAGGCCTCAAACCATCATTTTACTTAGACTAGTAGTGAACTACCTATTGACCGAGTGACCAGGCATGGAAATTTTGAGTATGGTTTTCTCCTTTGTTTCCTTATATTCTCATGATAATTAGATGTTTATAAAATTACTCAAGTATGAATACACTCTCATATGGTGATTTTCCAACCTTCCCTCTAATTTCATACACAACCCTTTTGAAGCTTAAGGTTCATGCCTGAGTAGGCCTTTGTGTCTTTAGGTCTAAGGTCTGATGTTCCTTTTACTTCTTAGATGTTATGGCCATTAGTTACCTTTATAAATATTTTTGACCTTATATTTTCTATTATGAACACTGCATTTTGGCTTAGGCAAGATAGAGATACAAATAGACACCAATGTTGTCATATGCACTTACTTGCCTTCATTGACTGTCTATAGGAGTTTAATTATCAAGCTTGTATGAGAAGAAGATGGTCTAAAATCACTTGAAATTACTATAAAATATTCAATATCCATTCATCTATTTAAGATACACACCCTCTCATACTCATATCACTCCTAATTTCCATGGTAGGTTCACACAATGCCCTTTTAAGACTCTAATAAATAGACTTAAAAGGTTTGGTAGTAGGTATTGATTGTCTTCCTTAGTGGGGTATATGACACATACATGTCCAAAATTACATATACTCATTGTTATTGAGGGTTACAAGTGATTTTTTTATTTTATCACATGATATAGACTTAGAATTAATGGTGGATGAATGGAGGAGTGTGACAGTGGAGTGATATGGAGTGTGGGACATGAAAATAGGTTTGACATAGTATGAATGGTAGTGTAAACCATGTGAAATGATAGAGGTATGAAAAAGGTGTTAAATGGAGTGTTGGAACCCTTAAAATATGAAAAAAATGAATCTTTAAGACCCTCACACATATACCTAAATAAATATAACACTTTAGAGGAAAAAATAAAACATACACAACCCAAAAATAAAACCTAGGAAACTCTGAGCAACCTTAATCTCTACAAAAAACTTAATCTTTGCTAAAACTAAATGTGTGGTTATAGATGCAATGAGGGTGATTTTTTAGGTCTATAAGGATTTCATGGAGGTGAATAGGATTGTCATCAAGGGCATGATGATGATCCATTATCACTTTAGCAACCCCTTCCATGTTCTTGAGTTGCATTTGAAATCTCTATAGATGCCATTGAGCCACACATAGTGCTCACCACATAGTGGCCCTCAAGTAAGTATAAGCCCCTTCTTATTGAGATATTATAATATGAAAAGAGGCCATTGGACCTCAAACCTAATAAAGGAGGAATGGGGAAACTTTAAAAACTCCACCAACTCTTCAACTCAACCAACAGCTTTTGATGAGGACATTCAACCATTATCTATTACATAAACCTACCTACTTGTTACACACTGTGCTAGTCTTGAACGTCTGTTGGTTTTATGAGTTCACATGTGTGATTCAAGTAATAAATTTTTTATGATAGGATCCTTCAAGACTTGATGAAATAACATCAATCATTGTTTTAAGTAGGTAAGCCAAGAATCTATGAAAATTATTCTATCCAACTTGGCCTATGCAGACATGGATGAAATATAGATTTCTTAAGTTCTTAATAAATATTCATACAGATCATGAGACCAATCCCAAAACAAATTTCCATGGGTGGAATATATCTAAGTTTAATTCCCTTGGTTAGGATCTTGGATCTTCATTTTCTCTCCTTCATATAGTCTGAGTATACACCTGATGAGATCTATATGTTTAAAAATGATCTCAAAGAGAATATAGGATGGTTTTGAGCTTTTTTTCACTGAAAAACTTGTATTTCTCTACCATTTTCCATTAGTGGCCTCACTCTATTAATCCATGAATCTACCTGAGCTAGTCCATACTTTATGGATCTATACCATCTAAGAAACCTCTATAACCTATAATTTATCTATATTTCCTCTTATTTTAGACCAAAAGATATTATTATTAGGTGTTATAGAGGGAAAATAAGAGTCATGTGGTGTCATGAATATGATGTTACTATTGTCTCCAAATCTTCTACCCTAGAAGAGGGTTATTTACGCCTCCTCCAAATTTGGGCAACATTGGGACATTTCTAGGCCTATGGGTGTGCCTATAAGTGGAAATGAACCTCTAGGTTGAAAGGGATAGCTCCCTATATTATATTTTTGTGTAATAAAACTATTGAACTAGCTTGTATGAATTAAAAGAGTCATATGTTTGCATAAATGAAAACCCTAGTCTAAAATGGTGATACACCAAGAATTAATATCCACATGTATGCCTTATAATTATACACAATAATACAGAATATAGTCTATACCTCAAGATATAGAATATTCCAACATAAGTATTTAAATATAGAGATAAATTTTAATGAGATTAAACAAGGTAAATGACTAAAACAACAACCTGTATATTCCAAAAAAGGGTTACACATGCAAGGTATCATACAAATAAAATACACTCTACATGACATTTTGGATTGACTCTTTGCTCAAAAGCATGAATGAAAAAGGAAAGAAGGATAAAAATTAACTTTTTGTCACTCTGTATCTCTTGCATGCCCAAGAAAATATCCACAACTTAAAAAGGGGATAGACTAATGTTTCTTTGCTCAAAATCAAGAAAATGGCAAAACAAAATAGTAGGGCTTCACCATACTATCTTTGGATTATTTAACAATAGCCCAAGGGTCTTATTTATAGTAAAGAGAGGGAGAGGAGGGAGACATTTGGTTCCAAAGGAAGTAAATCAGTTTTTTTGGAGGTCACCATCCTTGGATGTAATTAAACCTACCAAAGATGCATATTTTGGCATTCTATTTGATATATTTCACTCTTTCAAATGCCCTTTATTTTCCCCATAGAGATGCTTCCCAACGGATACCAATAGAAATGAGATACTTGAGTAAGGTTCTAAAAATGGTCATTATCAATAGATCCACTTGTTATAAATCTCTTTCAGCACCCAATCTCTCCTGCTTGGCTTGTCAATTTTCATAATGGCATGAAAAAGTTACTTTCATTCAATTTGGATTTGTCCTTCCATTTTGATTGGTTCTCAAGGAATAACTTATATCATGGTTTTGAGTCATTGATTTTATTAACATGGATACTTATGGATCACCTTCCATCTATCTCTGACAAGTCATATGGCAACTTCTGATTTGCTTGATCATTCATCGTGAACTATGTCATTGAGCCAAGCTTGTTGAGCTAATTAGCCTTGAAAGTCCAATTTGTACTTACAGATCCATTTGGGCTCTAGGATTTATTTAACTTGATTGATTTGGGGTTTCCATTTCTCATGACTTATGAAACTTTATAAGCTAAGTCTTTGACAAATCTCAATTTACACTGCAGACCCATTCAGGTTTTCTGATTGCTTCTACTTATAAAAGTATATAAGTAATTCTATTTTATAATGCCAATTTTTCTTTGCTTAATACCCTTTCAAGTTTCTATAGTCCTTATACTCCTTTCTTGTTCCTTTGGGTTCTTTAAGGCTCCTTATAAAATTTATAAGTCAAGCCTTTGACAAATCCTGATTTGCACTATAGGGTCATTCGGGTTTTTTGAATGGCTTTACTTCTTGCTTGAAGACTTTGGGAATGAACTTGGTGTCCTATGGCATGTCACTAAGTTTCACCCCAATGTCTAGTTCCTTACATTAAATTTGATGTCCTGCAACATGTCACCAATGTGAACTCAATGGCTAGTTGGTCACCCTAAATTTGACATCCTATGGCACATCATGTCTTTGAAACCCAACGACTAGTTGGCTATATCAAAATTAAAATTATATGGCACATCATTGGAATCCATTTGGGTTGGGCTTAATGTTTTGGGTCTTTGGTCATGGCAATTTTCTTGAATTAATTCCTTTGGACAATTTTTTTGAAGGAATTCCTTTGGGAATTTTGCTTTCAGCTTTTTGGTCAATGGCTAGTTTCCTTCAGGAACTTTTCCTGAAGGACACTTGGGAAAGTGTCCTTCAAAAAAGTTATGAAGGGCACCCAAGTAGGGGAACAAAGTCCCTTCAAAAAAATTTAAAGGTCATTTCCAAAGGAAATGGCCCTTCAAAACTTTTTCAAAGGGTAGGCTATGGACAAAGGGCCCTTCAGGAAAAATCTTGAAGGTTAACCTTGGAGAAAATGATCAAAAGTGACCCTTTGAGAAAAATACTGAAGGGCACTTAGATAAAATGTCCTTTTAGATAAAATCTAAAGTGACATTTAGGAAAGACCAAGGCAAAAGTCCCTTTGGAATTTTTTTGAAGAGTCACTTGGA
Organism: Torreya grandis; assembly: GCA_037957365.1. Lineage (NCBI taxonomy): Eukaryota > Viridiplantae > Streptophyta > Pinopsida > Cupressales > Taxaceae > Torreya > Torreya grandis. The sequence goes on from JARHVA010002164.1 coordinate 1,178,547, forward strand.
TAGAAAGTGCCCTTCAAAAAAAATATGAAGGGTCATTTGGAGGAAGAAATGAGGCGAAGTACCCTTCATAATTTTTTTGAAGGGTTACTTAGACAAAAAGTGCCCTTCAAAAAAAATCTGAAAGGTTACTTGGGCAAAAATAAGGCAAGGAAAAGTGCCTTCAAAAAATTCTAAAGGGCACTTCGAAGGGAAGTGGTCCTACGAAGTTTTTTCGAAGGGCACTTCGGGGCAAAACAAAATGAGAAAGGCTAAGACAAAATCTAGAAGAAAAACAACATCTCAAAGGAAAAAAACAAAGGGGAAAGGAAAAGAATAAGGGAGAAGAGCTTAAATTAGGAGAGGCTAAAGGGAAAAGACAAACAAAAAATCAAGTAACCAAACATAGAAAACAAGCAAGGGAGAAATAAAAAGAGCCAAAGGGAAAACACAAACTGGTCATGCAAAAATGGTCAACATTCTAGCAATTTCTAAGGGAGACATACCTGCTATGTCATAAGACTAGTCACCTAAATCCTTCCATTGGGCATGGAGTCACACAAGGCAAATAAGAGTTAAAAGAATAAGCCATGGCCAAACACACAAGATGGAGAGACACACACACAACCAACAAAAGGAAAGAAAACACCTGAAAGGGAAACACTTGTGCTCTAAAGCACGTAGGGAAAACAACATAGATAAATGAAACACACCAAAACAAGGTATATACAAGACATGGCTAGCAAGGGTCAAAAGAAAGACTTTAAATGGATCTAATTCATCAGAATAGGCAAATATTCTCCATCCATCTTGGATATATGAAAGGAGTTTCTTTCTTTGCACTTGTTGATGATGTAATGACCACTTCAAAAAGTATCAGACTTTATATGCTTGCATAGTTTTGTTCTATCTTCATCCTATTTCAAGACCAAGTCACCTTATTTGAACACTCTTTCCCTTGCCCTTTTGTCAAAGGAATTTTTTGTGAGAACTTGATGGCGTTCCAAAGCTTTATGTACATCATCTTTTGCCTCCTATAGTTGCATTAATTCTATTAATTTGACCTCCATGGGAATGTTTTCAAGTAATTCCAGTTATTGTGCAAGTTCTAAGATAGGGAGCTCTTATGATATATATATCCTAGCTTCTCTTCCATAAAGAAGTATAAAAGGAGAATTACCAATTGAATTCTTGGGAGAGATCCTATTTTCCCATAAGGCTATCTTTATCTTGTTATGCCATGCTCTTTGGTTTGTTTCTAGCACACTCTTGATAATCTTGATGAGGTTCTTGTTGGTAGATTCAACCAATACATTACCTTGAGGGTAGTATTTGGATGAAGTACTCAAATGAATGCCACTCTTCGCTTCCCCATCAAAACTCTTAGCACTTATGAAATCAAGTGTATTATCTGAGATGATTACATAAGGAGCTCCAAACCTTGTTACAATTTTGTCATAGAACTCCAAGATGGAATTTTCATTTGCTTCCTTCAAAACAATAACCTCTACCCATCTTATGAAGTGGTTTGTAGTATTCAATATCCACTTATGTCTAACACTTGATGGAAGATTGATAATTCCAATGAATTTAAGGCCCCATTCCATGAAAGTTTGGTCCACTTGGATAGAATTCAATGGAAGAGAAACAATCTTTTATTTCCAATAAATAAAGAACATTGAGGACAAACCTTAGCCCAATGATAATAGTCCTTAAAAGTACTAGGCCAATAGTAACCAAATCTCATTATTTTTATATCTATTGTTCAAGGAGAGAAGTGACCACCATCTACACCATTATGGAACTTTTCCAATGGCATATCCAATTAGTCATTGTTAATGCATCTTAGCAACACATTGTTCACATCCTTATTAAAGATAATGTCATCCAAAAGATAATAAGGAATAGATTAAAACCTAAAATACCTTCTTTGATATTTGTTCAAGCCATTGGGATACTCACCATTTTGAAGAAAACTAATGATGTCTTATGTCTAACTTTGATTTTGCATTTGATCAGCTAGCTAGTCTTCAACTTGATTTACCAAGGCTATCTATTTTGGCTCTTAAAAGTCAGATTCTAAGTGCTCACACAAACCTCTCCCTCTTACCAAGATGGTTACCTTGAAATCAATGTCATATTCCATCACTTTCGTGATCCACCCAACTCTCTTTTCATTGAGATCTTTGCTTAGAAGAAACTCCTTAGTGCTAGGATGGGAAACTATGACATGAATCTTGTTGTTGGACACCATATGCTTGAAATTTTTCAAACCTTTAATGATGGTTAAATCTTACTTCTCAACAAAATAATATCTCACTTTTTAGTCCTCTAAGCCTTGGCTAAAGAAAGCAATTGAATGCTTAGCATCTTCATCATTCTTTTGACTAAGCATAGTTGAGATTGTGTCAAGGTTAGAAAAAGTATAGAGTATGAAATTTTTATCAAAATTAATATTTAAGAGATTGGGAGATGCTACAATTTATTAATATATTGCCTCAAATCTACCTTTACCTTCCTTTGTCCAAGTAAAAACTTAGTTCTTTTTTATCATGGTTGTGAAGGCTTTACCATAGTTGCAAAGTTTGGGATAAACCTCTTTACAAATTTTATTTTTCCCAAGAAAATTTATAGCCCTTTCTTGTGTTGAGTCAAATAGAATCCTAGAATAGCTTCAATCTTTTTAGGGTCAATAGATAACACTTCTTTTGAAACAACATGACCCAAAAGCTTACCTTCATGGACAACTAAGATGCATTTCTTTAGATTGAGGGATATGATGTACTCTCTACACTTCCAAAACACTTGCCTTAGATGTCCCATATGATCAAATACATCCTTTGAAAATATGGTTATATCATCAAGGTAAATAAGCAAAAACTTATTGATCAAACCTTTGAAAGCCATGTCCATTGCCCTTTAAAATGTAGCTCCAACATTGGATAAACCAAATGGAATCTTCTTATAGGAAAAGGTCCCCCACTTGGTGGTGAAGGCTATCTTGAATTGATCCTCTTCATTTGCAAATATTTGATTATAACTTGAATAACCATCAAGAATTAATAAACGTTGAGAATCTAAAACAACTTGTAGAAATTGTTCCATGGAAGGGAGTAGATAATAATCCTTAAGAGACACTTTATTTAGATCATGAAAATCCACACAAAGTCTAATTTTTTAATTCTTTTTTAAAACCATCACAAGGTTGGGTACCCAAGTTTAGTGCTTGATAGGAAAGATAATCCTAGACTCAATCAATTTGGTCATCTCTTTCTTCATGAGTTCTAATACCTTGGGGTTGATAGGCCTGTTCTTTTATCTTACCAGTTTAGCTCCATGATCCAACTCAATGGTGTGATGAGCTAGACTTGGATCAAAACCTTTCAAGTCCTTGTACTCCCAAGCAAATATGTCATGAAAATCTTTGCATAATTCAATAAAAGCTTGCTTTTCCAGCTAAAAACAAACCTTACCAATCTTAAAAAGTTTGTCCTTAAAAATCAAAACTCTCTTATAGTTCTCTTATTTTGTTGACATGCTCATTATTTGGTTCTTATTTTGATTATTATCATTTAAGACACTATCTAAGGTAATAATCCCCTTGGGTATTTTATTTTTATTCAACTATATAATTTTATCTTCATAATGATCATGTAACTTCCTTTGATTTCTTGAAGAGAAGACTGCCTCAGTTTAAAAGAAGTATGCAATCTGTTCATCACTTTTAAAAACCTACCATGACACTTCATTATCCAGAATGGAAGGTCTCACAATGATATTGATTTGGGATTGATCCTTTTCTTGTTCAAAATTATCAGTTGATTCAAAATGTGATCCTATTGCAGCCAATCTATCAACATGCTTGTTCAAGTCTCTTGGTATGGGCTAGATGTTCAAGGCATCAAAATCTTCAAGTAGATCCCATAACCTATGCTTTTAGGAATTGATCAAGGGGTTATTGGCTATATCATGAATTCTTACTTGATGAATGACCAGCTCACTATCCTTATAGACTTTTGAAAGCTTGATTCCTCTCTTCTTTGCCCATTGGAGACCATGAACTAGGCCTTCATATTTTACCATGTTGTAAGTGTAGCTAAAGTAAAACCTATAAGAAGAGTAGTAATGATTCTTTGGTGGAGAAACCAACATGACACCAGATATTATTCCTAATTTTCTTCTTAAGCCATCAAAAAATATTTCCCACACACCATCAAGTTCATGATCTTCATTAATGAGTGAAGGAATCGGGACATTCTCCTCATGCATGTAGTAAACTCCCAAATCAGTCTCCTTAATGAAAGTGTAAGGATAAAGGACATGTGTTTTAGTGTTGTACTTGTCAAGATAGAGGTCATAAATACCTTCAAGAGGATAATATGTTTCACCATCCATGACTATTTCTTCCTTTTTGTTGATTAGACAATTTTGATTTGTCATTATCTCCAAGTATGAGTCAATGTGAAACCTTGCTAAGGGTGAGTCCTTATGGTTACCTTGGTTCCATACCTTGTATTGAAAGCTATAAAGGACCAATCAATAGAAATGTATCCTCATATCTAGGATTTAAAGTCCCTTAACAAGCATATATCAAAGTGTGTTAGAAGGTCTACCACCACAATATCTTGCATGATAGGGAGGCTTTGGCAGCCATGTAAAAACACTTTCAGACCTTTGACCAATCCTACCATCTTGGTTGGATTTCCATCTAGCTGTAACATGCCTTTACTATGTGGTTCATATTTCAAACCCAGCTTATCAGCCACTACTTTATGCATAACAGAAGTGGTTACTCCACTATCCACAATATAATTATGGACCAACTTATCTCCCACAATGAATGTGAGGTAGAAGGGTGGAGGCTTTCTATCTTTATTAGAAGGCTCCAAAATATGATTTGGAGAATTTTTGAGAGCCACACTATGATGCTTTAAAGATTTAGGAGTCACATGCATGATTACTAACTACTCTTGTAAAATCTCCTTTTGACTAGGCATATGTAGAACCTCCTAAAGGGATATGCTTATCTTAGTGATATTCAATGAGTCCACAATATTTACAAATGGAGCATTCACTTTATCTTTCATTTTTTATGGTGATGAAGGAGTTGTAGCCAACTATGTTGCAATCTTGGAAGCTACATTTACATTCTTATTTTGTTGAGAAACATGTCTTGTAAAAGGTGTACCACTTTGATTGACACTTAGTGGCCTTGGAGAGGCATCACTTAGAGCTATTCATGGCTCCTAGCCTTCCCCCAATGCTCTCTTCTTTTCCATTGTATTGGCTACATTGGCATGCCTTGAGTAAACACAAAATCATCTTTTACTTGAAAATTAATCATTCCCACACTTGGGTTGCTACCTTCTCCATGACTATCCCTTTGGCTGGGATGTGCTTCTTCTATTGTCATGTAAGGAGCAGCTTCCTCTTATGTATTTAAATCATAGCTAGTTCCTCCATCATCATGTGTAAACTAACCTTAAGGTTTCCCCCATTGGTCCACATGATCTTCTCCTTGCACTAGATTTGCATAAACTAGAACAATAGTATTTATAAGAGGATTACAATTTGAATCGATGCATTGGGTTGCATGCTATAACTTTATTGATTTTGTCCTCTCCCTTTATAATTTTATTAGGATAGATCTCTATATCCTTGTTAAGGATAGTATTGTGCATTAAGAGAAACACTTGCCTAATATTGAGCTTGCTTGAGTTGATCTCTTAATGATTTGATTTCTTCATCCTTATCCACAATGTTATCCACCTTCTTGGGAAAGGCTCTTGGCTTCACATTGGCCTTAGAAAATTGTGACATGCTTGGAGCTTCAATTTAATTGGATAGCAAAGGCATGGAAAATCATGGAAGAAGTCTTCTAGCCTAAATTAATCTATTCTTAGCCTCAATTGCTAGCTTATATGCACCTGGAAGAGTGAATCATCCCATTGACTACAACATAATATAAAAATTATTACTAATCCCTTTGAGATATGTTGGGAACACAAAGCTAGGAGTAGGTCTCATGATTGGTGGTAGCCTATACCATGTTCTTTGAAATCTCTCATTGAAATCTCCCATGGATTCATTTAGACATCTTCTTATTACATTTAGCTGATGTATTAGGGAAGCATGATCACTCTTATTTTTAAATCTTGTCACCAATAGGTCTCCAAATCCATCCCAAATTTTAATGCATCCCCCTTCCAATGTTCTATACTATTAAAGTACTTTGCCTTTTAAATACATAGCAAGTAGCCTAATGTATATGATGGACCTGGTACCATTATGAAAATTGTAGAAACTAGAGATGTCTCTAATATGTTCAGATGGGGTAATAGGACCCTCCCCATTGAAAATAAGAATATTTTTGGTAGCATTCAGAGGGATGGGATCATATGCAAGATCTATTGGGTTTTGGGTATTATAATTAGGGAAGGGTTGACATATATCCATCTCTCCTCTTTCCCCTATTTCTCTTCTTTCCCTTTGATCCTCTATTTCTTCCTCTTCTTCAACTTCTTCCTCTCCTTAAACTTCTTCAACATCTTCCTCTTCTTCCCCAAAACCTCCTTGCCAAGGATTTAATATGGCTAGGAGTGGTTTAGGGTGTTGTTCTTTAGGAAGAGCTTCAGCTAAAGGGGCTTGGTTAGAAAATATTGAGGACCTTATAAGGACCATGTAGGCTAATGTATAAAACTTGGTCTAGAACTAGGGATTTACACCTTTTTGGAGTTTTAAAATGTTGGGTTAGGGGGATTTTTACTACTTAAGGCCTATCAAGACCAGAATTCACCTTTACTTAACAATAAAACTTAGTCCCATTAGGCACGCTAGAACTGTTGTCTCCAAATATTGTACCCTAAAAGAGGGTTGTTCAAGCCTCCTCTAGATTTGGGCAATGTTGGGACATTTCCAAGCCTATGGGTGTACCTATAAGTAGAAATGAACCTCTAGGTTGAAAGGGATAACTCCTTTTATTATATTTTTATGTAATAAAACTACTAAACTAGCTTGTATGAATGAAAAAAGTTAGAAGTTTGTATAAATCAAAAGCGTATTCTAAAATGGTGATACACCAAGAATTAGTATCCACTTGTATGCCCTATATTTATGTATAATATAGAAGAATATAGTCTATACATCAAGCTCTATAAGATTAAAACATAATTATTTCAATGTAGAGCCAAATTTGAATGAGATTAAATAAGTTAAATGATTGAAATAATAACTTGTATATTCCAAAAAAGGGTTACACATGTAAGGTCTCATATAAATAAAATGCACTCTACATGACCTGTTGGATTGAATCTTTGCTCAAAAGAATGAAGGATAAAGGAAGGAAGGATAAAACATCACTTGTTGTCACTCTGTATCTCTTGCATACCCAGGCCAATATCTAGAACTTAAAAAGGGGACATACTAATGTTTCTTTCTCAAAGTCAAGAAAATGGCAAAACAAAATAGTAGGGATTTTCCATACTATCCCTAGATGATTTAATAAAAGCCCAAGGGTATTATTTATAGCAAAGAGAGGGAAAGGAGGGAGGCCTTTGGCACTAAAGGAAGGAAATTAGTTATGTTTGAGGTTGCCATCCTTGGCTACAACTGACCCTACCAAAGATGCATATTTTGGCATTCATTTTGATCCATGTCACTCTCTCAAATGCCCTTTTCTTGTCCCCATAAGATGCTTCCCAATGGCTACCAATAAAAATGAGATACTTGGGGAAGGTGCAAAAAATGGGCATTATCAATGGAGCCACCTATTAGAAACCTCTTTCAGTGCCCAACCACTCCTCCTTGGCTTATCTATTTACATAATGGCATGAAAAAGTCACTTTGATTTAGTCTAGCTTTATCCTTCCCTTTTGATTGGTAATCAAGGAAAGACTTAGATCATGGTTTTGAGTCATTGATTTGCTTAACATAAATACCTATGGATCATCCTCCATCTATCTCTGACAAGTCACATGGTAGTTTATGATTTGATTGATCATTCATCGTGAACCATGTCATTGGGCCAAGCTTGTTGAACTAAGTAGCCTTGAAAGTTTGAATTGTACCTACAAATTCATTTAGGCTCTAGGATTGATTTAAATTTATTGCTTTAGGGTTTCCATTGCTCATGAATTATGAAACTTCATAAGTGAATTCTTTGACAAATCTTGATTTTCAATGCAGACCTATTCAATTTGTTTGATTATTTTTACTTATAAAAGTTTATAAGCAAAGCTCTTTTAAAAACCTAATTTTGATTTGATTAAGACCCTTTCAAGTTTTATAAGTCCTTCTACTCCTTACTTGCTCCTTCAAGTTCTTTAAGGCTCCTTACTTATAAAATTTATAAGTCAAGCCTTTGACAAATTCTGATTTACACTACAAAGTCATTTGGGTTTTCTGAATGACTTTACTTCTTAATTGAATACTTTGGGCATGAACTTGATGTCCTACTACACATCACTAAGTTGTACCCCAATAACTACTTCCTTACATTAAATTTTTATGTCCTATGGCATGTCACCAATGTGAACCCAATGGCTAGTTGGTCACCTTGAATTCGACGTCTTATGGTATGCCATATCTTTGAATCGCAATGGCTAGTTGGCTACATCAAAATTGATGTTATGGAAAACATCATGGGAATACATTTGGGTTAGGCTTATTATTTTAGGTTTTTAGTCATGGAAATTTTCTCAAAGTAATTCATTTAGATAATTTGTTTGAAGTAATTCCTTAGAGAATTTTTCTTTCAAAATTTTGGGTAAGGGTTAGTTTCCTTTAGGGACTTTTATTGAAGGACACTTGGGAAAGTGTCCTTCAAAAAAGTTCTGAAGGACACCTGGGTAGGGGCACAAGTTCCCTTCAAAAAAATTTGAAAGGTATTTCCAAAGGAAATGGCCCTTTAGAAAAATTTTAAAGGGCAGGTTATGGATAAAGGGCCCTTTGGGAAAAATACCAAAGGGTAACCCTGGAGAAAATGGTCAAAAGTGACCCTTCAAGAAAAATCCTGAAGGGCACTTGGACAAAATGACCCTTCAGATAAAACCCAAAGTGGCATTTCAAGAAAGACAAATACAAAAGTGCCCTTTAGAATTTTTTCAAAGGGTCACTTAGATGAAAAGTGCCCTTCAAAAAAAATTTGAAGGGTCACTTGGAGGAAGAAATGAGGTGAAGTGCACTTAAATTTTTCTTAAAAGGGTCACTTAGACAAAAAGTGCCTTTCAAAAATAATCTGAAGGGTCAGTTGTGAAAAAAAAAGGCAAGGAAGAGTGCCTTCAAAAAAAATTTACGGGAACTTTGAAGGGAAGTGGCCCTTCAGAACTTTTTCAAAGGGCACTTCAGGGCTAAACAAAATGAGAAAGGATAAGACAAAATCCCAAAGGAAAAAACAAAGGGGAAAGGCAAAGAACAAGGGAGAAGAGCCTAGACCAAGAGAGGCCAAAGGGAAAAGACAAATAACAAAGAAAGTGACCAACCATAGAAAATGATCAAGGGAGAAATGAAAAGAGCCAAAGGGAAAACATAAACTGGTCATGCAAAAATGGTCAATAGGTATGAATTAGGGGAGTTAAAAATTCATAATTTAGCACATGTGGGGCCTATTAGGGAGGATTTATGCATTAATGATGGTGTTAATGGGCTTAATGAGGTATAAAATGGTCTAGTGATGTTATAATAAAGCTTATGGAGTCTATTAAAGGCATGGGGCATGACTTAGTAGCCCATAAAGTTCACTTTAGGCTTCACTATGATCAAAAACATTTATTTTAGTACACATACATGATCTTAAATAGGCATATCAATTTAATCTCACTATAATATATTAAAGAGAGACCTTTATGACCTATTAGAGACCTCAAATGGGCCCCTTAATACACTTCACATGATGATTTTGAAGTTTTGAAAGTGAACATATATTATGTTATTAGATAGATCAGAGGTGCTTATGAATTATCACTAGACTGCCTCCTCAATTTACCTTCACCATGGAATATTTCAACTATTATAGCTTCATAAAAGTGATAAATAGATTATAAACATGATTTATCATCATGATAACACTTTATTCAATTTGAAAAAGAGGTATGAAGGCTCACAAATCAGAGTTATGAGATGACAAGATAATGGACTATTTGAACAACCCCCAAACTTCACAAGGATAAGATGAAAAAATGAGACTAATGACGAATCATGACTCAAGGGTATTAGTTTTACCCCTTTCTAGGTCTAAGACTAGAAAGTGGCCAACATTTCTAGTGACTTAGCTGGTTTGACTAACCTGCTAGTTAAGGAATTCAAAACACTTAGACTTGCTCTTGATGACTTAGCAAAATGAAACTTTGACTGCATATGAACTTTGATATATACCTTGCATACTTTGAAATAATGAGACACAAAGAAACAACAAAGAAGAAACAAGAAAATACAACACACAACTACCAATAATAAGACCAAGCAACAAACACTAGGCATGTGTAAGAACACTTAATGGGAAAATATAAATACTAACTACTTATATATAAGAGGAACATGATCAAGACTAATATAAAAGCTTGAGGAACATCCCATTTATGGGGATGGGGAGTTCCTCACCATTAAATATATATAATTAAAAATTATTAATTTCTTTGCATTTGGTGATGATATAAGGCCCACTCCAAAGGCTTTCAAACTGAGAGTGTTTTCCTAGCTTTGCATGATCTTCATCCCACTTGAGCACTATACCTCCTTGTTGGAATGTCTTGGATGAATATATTTTATCAAATTAATTCTTGACTTGGTGCTGATTATACCACATGGAATTCATGGGACTATCCCTTGTCTCTAATTGTCTCAACTCATTCATTCTGACTTGTATTGCATCATCTTCATAGAGCTAGAGTCGGAGAAAAAAATCTAAGACTGGTATCTCAAGGGAAATAAGTAGTCTTACCTATATACCATAGACAATGAGTTATAGAAAATTTCCATTATAAATTTGAAATGTAACTCTATTTGTTCATAAGGAAGTTATCAACCTTGTATACCATTCTCTTTAGCTATCTTCCATGGTCCTCTTGATGATCTTTATCAAGTTATTATTTTCTGAATCTGCTAGCCCATTACCCTATGGGTAGTAATTATAATAACCCTTGATATATATTTCATGTCTTAGGACCCACTCAAACACCTTATCACTACTAAAGGCCAAGACATTTTTAGATATGATTGTTAAAGGTACACAAAATTTGGTCACAATAGTGTCATAGAACTCCAAGACTAAGTTCTCATTGGACTCCTTAAGTATAGCTACCTCCACCCACCTTATAAATAATTTAGTGGCTATTATGACCCACTTATGTCTAGTACTAAAATGTGGATGGATCATGCCTATGAAGTCTAAGCCCCATTCCATGAAGGGTTATTCAACTTGAGTGGGTTATAAGGGAAGGGCAACTAACCTTTGCTTATCATTAAACATGGAACACATTGAACACTTTCTAACCCAAGCATGTTAATATCTAAAAAAGGTGTATTATAAATATCTTTATATAATGATTTTAGAGGTTGTGATCTTAGCACCAATGTACCCACCAGTAGGCCCATCATAAAACTGCTCAAATAGTTTGTCAACTTGGTTTGATTCAACATATCTTAAAAGCATACCTTGTACATCTTTGTTAAAGATAAATATATCTATCTAGACATAATGTATGTTCTACATCATAAAATTACTTTTTTTAATCATATATAAGCTAATAAGACATTGGATTATTTGGAGGAGTTTGACCACATCATTGGTTCAGCTGAGAGGAGTGGTATTTTTCATTGTCTCTTGACTGTCATGGATTACCAACACTATCTCTTTATTTTTCTTCACCTCCAATGAAAGGTTCTCACATATACCTCTAACTATAATTATATTTTTAACTCTCACATTAATGTTATATTCTATACACTTTATTACCCACCCATCTCTCTTTTAACTCAAATCTCTATTAAGTATGAATTATTTCATGTTTGATTGTACTACAATCACCCTGACTCTATTGTTAGACACCATATATCTACACTTATTCAATCCTTTAATAAAAAAATATTCATGCTTATCCAAAAAGGTATACCTTTATTCATAACCTCTTAAGACTTGACTAAAGAAATCAAATGGTTGTTTTAGGCCTTCATCATTTAGCTACATGAGCATATCAAAAATTTCATCAGCCATGGAGAATGCATACAAGAAAATTTCTTTGTTAAATATAGGGTTAAGGAGTGTGGTGGCTTGATATATGGTCTATTTTATTGCCTCAAATATTATCTTTCCTTCCTTGCTCCATGTGAACTCTTTATGTTTCCTAAGCATATGAGGAGGAGGTTTAACTAACTCTGCAAAACCCAAAATAAACCTCTTTATGAAGATAATCTTCCCTAAGAAGCCATGAAAACCTTTCTTGTGTTTGGGTAGGGGTAAGGCTAAGATTGATTAAAACTTCTCAGATTCAATTTAGAGGCCATCCTTTGATACCACATGCTCTAATAATCTACCTTCATGGACTATAAAGATAAATTTTTGGGGGTTTAAAGAAACTCCAAATTTCCTACACCTATCAAAGACTAACTTCAAGTGTGTCATGTGATCTATTAGGTCCTTTAAAAATAGAGTGATGTCATCAATATAAATGATCACCATCATATTAATTATACCTTAAAAGGAAACATCTATTGCCCTTTAGAAATTTTACCCTACATTAGATAGTCCAAAGGGAATCTTCATTTATGCATAGGTGCCCCACTTTATTATGAAGGTAGTATTATGTCTATCTTCCTCCCTAACCAAGATATAATTGCAACTAGAGTATCCATCGAGAAAATAAAACCTTTGATATCCTAAAACCTTCTAAATGATCTAATCCAAGGAGGGTAGTGGATAATGGTCTCTCAAAGACACCTTATTAAGGTCTCTAAAATCAACACATAGGCATATTTCTCCAATTTTCTTCCTCAGATGCACAAGTTTTTCCACCCATGAGGAATGATTAAGGGGATAAATTATATTATATTCAATCAATTTATACAACTCCCTTCTCATGAGCTCTTCAACCTTAGGGTTAACTAGTCTTTTCTTTTACATTACTAGTTGTGTATTGTCATCTAACTCTATGGTTTATTGGGATAACTTTGGGTCAAAGACTTTTAGATCATGGTAATCCCATGAAAATTCATATACATACTCTTTACACAAGTATATGAAGGAAACTCTCTCTTCTTTTGTGTTCACTTTTCCCAACTTAAGCAGCTTGTCCTTAAAAATTGTTATCTTCTCATAATGTTCTTCTTTAGTTGAGATACATTATCCTTCATCAACTGATCATCTTCATTGAAGATGATCTCTAATTTCACCAATCCATTAGGAATTTTTTTAGTTATTAGCTATATAATATGGTCATAAAATTGATGTTACAAATTACCTTGATTATTATGATAGAATTCTACATCATGCATGAGAAAATAAACAATTTGTTCATCACTATCAAAGACTTTACAACTTATTTCATTGGTAGGTATAGATGTCATATATATAACCTTTATTTGTGACTATTATTTAGTGACCTTGACTCCATTAGCAATGCCATATTATATATGAGTAGTTACAAGTCTATCTGCATGATGATTGGAATCAAATGTCAAATGCTAGGAAATCTTCTAAGAGATCCCAAAATTGATGCTTGTAGGCCTTGAAAGTATGATTCTTTATATCACTAACACCTCTCACCTTTTACTTACAAAAGTTTGATTCCTCTTCTTCTTTCCCATTATGGTCCATCTATGAGGGCTTCATATTATATAGTGTTTTAAGTATAATTTAATTGAAACCTTATTGTAAAATAGTAACTATGATGAGAAGGGGAAATAAGCATCACTCCATCCCCACTTCCATTCTTTAACATTTATCCATTAAAGAATATATTTTTCATGCCTTTATATTATTGAGTTTGGATTGTAAGACTAGGTACAACATATCCTTCTTCATGCATGTAGTATACACCTAGGCCAACCTACCATGGTTGTCAACTACCCATTCATCAAGGAGTAGATCTGAGATTCTTTCAAGATGATCTTAGGGCTTTTTCTCATTAACATTCTCATCCTCATATAAGATAATGTAGTTTACATTGGATAGGTTGGGCATATAGGTTTCTAAGTGGAACCTAGAAATAAGTTCAAACCTAATGGTGACCCTTGTCCCATATCTAGTCCTAAAGACCATGTATGACCAGTCAGATGAAAGGTATCCCCTAATCTTTATAGTGAAATCTGTAGATACGCATAGGACAAAATATAGGGAGAGATTAACTCATATGACATATTATGAGATATTAAAACTAGGGAAGGATGATAATACAATCTTGAGATAATTTAGAACACCTACCATATTTTTGGGAGATCCATATAATTAAAAAAATCCCTTTTCATTGGGTTCATACTTGAGCTCTAGCTTATAATATATGGCTTTTGGCATGAATGAGGTAGAATCACCACTATATTTCATGAAATTGTGTATAAGGAAAACTTTTATTATGACTGATAAGTATAATGGAGGCTTATTAACCACCTTGAGAGCTTAGATTTTATTAGGTTGACTATCATTAACATAAACTGCACTCACCTTATCAGCTTGATTGTTCATGAGAGGAAGTTTGGAGAGCTCTTGTTGAAGAAGATAGTTATACCTTGGAATGAGTAGAGCATCCCACATAGGAATGCTAAAATTAGACTTATTCATGTAATCCACAATTATGAAGGTAGAATTTAAACTCTTGGACTACATCTTAGGAGCATGAGCATCAATTGTGGCTTGTGTGACTTGTGAAATGAAGGGACTTTTCTATTGTTTCCCATCTATTTATGATGTCTCCTATATTGTATATGTTTTTTTATTATACCTTGAGTGGTATGATATTGAGTTACTTGTGGATGTGTTGGAGTGGCCTTAAAATACCCCAAGTGGTCATCAATCAGTCTCCTCTTAGCCCTTGTGTGGGATGCAACTGAATCATCTATTTTAAGCACATTTTGGTCTAATTGTGTTTCCACTTGCTCAAAAGAGTGCTCACCTTATTGAACATTTGAAAAGGTAATTTTAATAGGTGCCTTATTCACATTCCATCCTTGTTGACTTGGGACTTCAACTGGGGTCATGATAGGCATATCACCATGAGGCACTGAAGGACCTTGTTGTGGAAGAGACATGGTGTATTGTTTTTGAATGGCAAGACCCTAATACATATATTAATTTTGACATATTTCCCCACTTTTAGCCATTACCATCTCACTTTATTGCCCCCATGGAGTAGACCATTGACCTTTTTATGCAAGGTTATTCTATGTTTTCACTAATGCCCTTGAACTTCTAGAAGCATTAGGGTTTTAACTATTTTAAGGTCTGACCTATGTGATCTAACTTTGGCCTTATTGGTTGGGTGGATAAGGGGGTCTATTATATGGATAAGATGGACATAAATCCTAATAAAGGACTTGATAAGGTCTCTAATAAGTATGTTTTTGCCTCTTTAAGGCTACCCATTTTTTGTTTTTAGCTTTAAGTAACCCCTAAATCTTACCAAGACTATCTAATTCACAACCACCAGATTGGTACTAATTATTTGGAGATGGAAATGGAGCAATGGTGGGGAAAATGGGTTGAATCTCTATAAATAGTGTCATGAGGGGCCTAGGAGTTAGATTCCTTCTTGAATCAAGCAATTTTCTACTCTTATAGAGATTTCATATGATTTTGGAAATTTGGTTCTCCCCATGGAATGTATCATTATAGCAACATCAGAATTAAAATCCCTTAGGTAGTATAGGGAGTCATATTTATGTGTAGGCTTGATAATGATAGGGATCCTATCCTGAGTTTTTTGAAATGTGTACTTAAATTAACCATAGATTCTTGGGGTGCCCTCTTGATTGAGGTGATTTGCTCAACTAATGAGACATGATCACTTCTATCTTCAAAATGATAATAAAGACACTCAAAAAATTTATCCCATGTGTTTATGGAGGTAGGAGTGAGACCCCTATACCACTGTAGAGATTTAGCCCTCAAAGAGGTTGTCAAGAGCCCCATGGTGACATTTTCTAGGGTGATGTTATTTATTGAGCATAATTTGGCTATATCAACTATGTGTTCCATAGGAGTGGTGGAGTTTTCCCCTATGAAGTATGGAAAAAATTTTAAGGTAGCAGTTGGGATATCATCAAATTAGTTAAGGTTTAAATGGATGCTACCATTAAAGGGTACAAATTCTTGCATTATACGCCTTGTCATTAGGATTAGAGGACTTATAGTAGACTATGTAAGGATAAAATTAGTAGAATTAGGAGACTTGGGAAAATTTGGGGTGTAAGATTAGGGTTAAACCTAGGAACCCTCTTTCTTCTTGCAATGTCCAATGATAACTCAACAAATTCAATATGCTTACCTTTTGAAGATGATCTAGTAGAAAATTTTTGCATGAGATTATGTTCCAATATACCATTGATTGTATTTAACCTTACATATGTTATCCAATGTTATCAAATCATGTCAAAGTAGGTCTTCAAGGCACTTGATAGCTAGTCCCACTAGGTGTGCCATAACTGTTAGGTAACTAGGTTGTATCCTTACTGAGGTAAACTATTCACATCTACTTCAAACCTAGACTAACATTGAATTGACCTATAGGCTATGGGAAACCTAAGATGGTGGTCAAACCTCTACTTTTGATGGGGATATCTCCCCTAATTTTTCACTTAAAATCTATCTAAGACCTAATCTTATTGTAATGAAAAGGTAAAAGAGATGAAAACTAGTAAAAGAACATACACTAAAGTGGTGAAACACTAATGATTAAATATCCTCTCTTAGTCTATCATTTAGACACACTAATTAACCTAATCAAGATTATAACTAATTTTATCTCTTGATAATTTTCTAAGAATGAATGTTTTGTATGAATGTTAAATGAGATTTCTACATCTTGAAGGATAAGGACCTAGATCTACACAAGTCATTATTAGCTTATGACACTTCAAGAACACCTCTACTTACCAACACTTCATATAACCTAAATAAATAGTAACCTAAATTTAGGTACATGAAATGAAATACATATTAAAATAACACTCATAAATTTTTCAAATCATCTCTCATGAAGAACACTAGCATTCAACCAAGAAATATGCAAGTATTCTTTTATTAATTCAAAGGAGTACAATGTAATTTTGGCAAAGATTTACTACACCAGCCAAGGGATGATAAAACAAGATCTCAATGCCTACTTAAATATAATGTTTGAGAGAGAATAGGGAATATTATATGTGTGGTATATTCCATGAATGAGGAAAATGTGGTGTATGGTAGCTATAATAGGCATATTTATCCCTCTCATGCATTGACACTTTTTCAATGACTCCACTTTGGCATTGAGAGGTGTGGAGGTTGTAACTCCCTTATTTTACTTCATGTAATATTTTTACATTCTCAAAATAATCCAATATTACCTCAAATGGTATTTACATAATGTAAATGGGGTTTGGATAACCCCTAATAGGCATTGAGTAGCCTCTTTTTCAATGTGCATGTTGGCTTGTCCTTGAAACTGCCTCCATCCTTTCATAATGGTCTTAAATTTTGTATATTCTCACCTAAATGGGTAGATAAAATTTTTAATGGTGTATCATAAATACCATACCATTTTTATACACCCGCTTGATCCTTCCATCTACAAGTTAAGTAGGCCTATTTGCAAGTTCTTCATTTTTTGCATACTCACTATTTGAATGATTAAGGCGGTTGAACCAAGACTTAAATTTTTTTGAGAAGAATTTAAATATATTTATCAACTCCTTATATCAAAACTTAGGCCTTTTATAAACAATCTCACACTTTAAAATACATTGACCTTATTAGACTAGGTCTCTTAGACCAGTTCCATAGACTAGCTATTTCAAATGAGATAGCAGAGATACTTACATGCAACATCATTCATAATTATGGTATTATATAATCATAATAATCCTTGAAATTACCTTTACCATAGTTTATAACTCTTCATTAGGTCATTAAACCCATTATCTACCCAAAACCCATCAAACTTGCACTTTTAGGAGGTGTGTGTATAACCTTCATATAATTAGGTATCATGAACATGAACCCATTTGAGTTGTCAACATGTCCCATGCGTTGGTATATAAATTATAGAGTGTTTTTATGAACTTGTCATTAAACATTTCTATTTGAGTTTGTATTAGGGTTTAAGGAGGGTTTAAGAGTGCTTGGGGTTTTTAGGGATGGTTCATAGAGACCAGGGCTTGAATATCTAAACCAATTATACCAAAATCATGGAAATAGACCTCCACATCTTCCCTAAGTTCTTGGATCCCCATTCATATATTAAAAATTTTGGTGATCATTTGAAGATACTCTTTATGGGAGGAACATTCCTTTTATGTAGATTCTGAGTATTTATAGACAATATGGCAAACTATATGGGTCTCCCTAGAATTTAAATTGAATAATATGTGTCTCAACATCATGATGTCCCCTCCCTTAAAGTTTTCAAGTTTTATTGATACTCAATTGGCCCTTTAATTCACCTTCTTATGGGACTACCCTAATGAGGGTTTAAGACTAGTCTATATGTACACATGAACCTTGAGTATTGACCTAAAACTTAGGGTTGTGAGTTACCCCTACATTTTATACAACCTAAACATTACCTCAAAGATCCTATGGAGTAGCATCATTGGATTTATTAGACCATTTGACTTATTTAAAGAACACACAATCATCTACTTCAACCTTTGTGCCTACCTACTTGTTGAACCAATCATAGAGGTCACTTGATGACTACTTCAATACTTTTTATTATTTTTATGACTCATTTTCCCTCCTCAACTTCATTATGTACATAAACACTCCCTATGTCCTTGCTTTTAGGCTCAAACCAACCCTCATAGATCTGATCCATATAGTTCAAATCTTGCACGTGATAACTAGTGTGTCATTATGATGCTCAAAATACTTTAGGAGACATTAAAGGTAATTTTGTTGTAAAACCACCTCATCTAGATGGGGTTTGAGGCTAAAATCCACCATCAAATCACTTCTAGGGTTTATGCAAGGTTTGAGGTGTCCACCATATTATTTATGGTTCATATAATACAAATGTCCAAACTATGAATAATGGCCATGAATTTATAGTTAATTGACCTCCTTATCTTTCATGATTATCCTGGAAACCCATGCAAAGGGTGAGTGGACATAGGAGTGTTGGAAGGTGGCAACCTAGATGTTTGTAGACCAATTATAACTAGTTATTTTCTTAAGGATTTTTCCTAAATATTATCCACCCAATTCCAACCAATATTTCATTAATATTTAGTCCATATGGAGACTTAAAATTCCCTAAGAGATTTTTCCTAGAGCATCTATGTGATGGAGTGTGTGAACACTTGAATTTGGCTCTTGAGATGACTGTGTATAGGGTGAGAGGCTCAAAAAGGGTTTTAAAAACACTTTGACCTTTTAATCAATTATTTAAACTTTAAACCTTATTTTCAAGGCCTTAAACATCCTCACAAATATCTCATTGACCATTCAACTTGTTGTAAGAACTTAGAGAAACCTTAAGATGGTAGTAGGGTTTATGGGTAGTATTGAAGCTTTTCTTCATTGGTTTATCTTCAAGGGAATATGATGTAACTTTGAGTGATAACCCATTTATATGGTGTATTATGATATTATCCATCATGTTTCATTTATCAAAAACCATCAATGGATCCAAATCTATCTGTGGACCTTTGAAGACATGATTTTGATCATCTAGCCCCTACGACTAATTATCATAGACAAAGCTTGGTATGAGATAAAATAGTGGGTATACCCACTATTTTTATATACCAAATGGATATATGAGTGCCTTAAATTGGTCATGATAACCATTTTTACTAAATTTAGAGGCATGACCATGCCTATAAAGGCCTTAAACCATAATTTTGCTTAGACTAATAGTCAACTACCTATTGACTAAGTGACCACACATAAAAATTCTTAGTATCGTCTTATCCTTTGTTTCTTTATATGATAATGATAATTATATATTCATATAATTCCTTAGGTATGAATACACTCTCATATGGTGATTTTACAACCTTCCCTTTAATTGAATATGTTATCTTTTAGAAGCTTAGGGTTCATGTCAAAGTAGGCTTATATGTCTTTAAGTCTAAGGTCTAATGTTCCTTTGCCTTATTAGATGCGATAACCACTAGATACCTTAATAAATAGTTTTAACCTTTTATTTTATATTATGAATACTTCCTCTTGGCTTAGGCAAGATGGAGATACCAATATACACCAATGTTGTCATATGCACTCACCTACCTACATTGATAATATCTAGGAGTTTAATTATCAGGCTTGTATGAGAAGAAGGTGGTATAGAATCACTTGAAATTAATTTAACATATTCACATATCCATTAATATATTTAATATGTGCTCCCTCTCAGGTTCACATAGTGCCCTTTGGAGACTCTACTACAGTAGACTTAAAAGGATTGGTTGTAGGTGGTGATTATCTTCCTCAATGGGATATATAACCCATACATGTCCAACATTCCATAGCTTCATTATTATTGAGTGTTCAAAGTTATATTTGGATTTTTTCATATGATCTAGACCTATAATGAAGGTTGTATGAATGGAAGAGGGTGATAGTGGAGAGATATGGAGTGTGGGACATGAAAATAGGTTTGACACAATATGAATGGTAGTAGAAACATGTGAAATGATAGAAGTATGAAAATGGTGTGAGATGGAGTGTGAGAACCCTTAAAATATGAAATATATGAATCTTGAAGACCCCCACACATATACCTAAATAAATATACCACTTTTGAGGCATAGATAAAGGATACATAACCCAAAAATGAAAATTAGGAATCTCTAAGGAACCTTAATCTTTGCAAAAAAACTTTAATCTTTGATAAAATTGACCGTGTGGTTATATATGCAAGGAGGGTGGTTTTTTAGTTCTACAAGGTTTCTATGGAAGTCAAGAGGCTTTTTCACAAGTGAATGATGATCCATTATCACTTCAACACCCCCATCCATGTTTTTGAGTTGTATTTGAAAGATTTGTAGATGTTATTGAGACACACATAGTGCTCACCACAGAGTAGCCCTAAAGTATGTAAAATCCCCTTCTTCTTGAGATATTTTGTGATTAAAAGAGGCCATTCGACCTCTAACATAAACAAGGATTCATGGGGAAAATTGAAATACTCCACCAATGCTTTAACTCATCCAATAACTTCTAATGAGGATAATCAACCCTTATCCATTGCATAAACCCACATGTAGATTACACACTATAATATTATTGATGTTTTGTTAGTTATATTATCTCACACATGTGAGTCAGGTTCATAAAATGATATTATATCCTCCTTCAATAATTTAGGAAATAACATCAATCATTGGTTTGAGCAGGCAAGCTAGGAATCCATGAAAACTATTCTATGCAACTTAGCTTGTGAAGACAAAGATGACATACAAATTACTTAAGTTATTATGGAATTTTCATATATATCATGAGACCAATCCCAAAATAAATGTCCCTAGGTGGAATTTGACTGAGTGTACTTCCTCTAGTTAGGATCTTGGATCCTATTGTCTCTTCTTCGTATGTTCTGAGTGTAAACCTAAAGATCTCTTTAAGCTTACCAATGAGATTGAGGGGAAGATGGGATGGTTTTGAGATTATTTTTCACTAAAAAAGTTTTATTTCTCTCCCATTTTCCATTAATGACTTCACTCTATAAATCCATGACTCCACTTGAGTCAGTCTATACTATACAAATCCATACAATTTGAAAAACCTCTACAACCTACAATATATCTACATTTATTCTTGTTTTAGACCAAAATACATTATTTGAAGGTGTTATGGAGGTAAAATATGAGTCATGTGATGTTTTAAATCTGATGGTATGAATTAGGGGATTTGAAAAGTTCTAATTTAGCATGTGTGGGGCCCATTAAGGAGGATTCAGGCATTGATCGTGGTGGTAATGGGATAAATGAGGTATGAAATAGTCTATTGATGGTATAATTAAGTTTATGGAGTCTATTGAAAGTGTGGGAGGTGACTTAGTGGCCCATCAAAGTCATATTAGAATTCATTATGATTAAAAAAACATTGATTTTAGTACACATACATGACCTTAAAGAGGCATATCAACTGAATCTCATGTTAATATCTTAAAGAGAGACATTTATGACCTATTAGAGACCTAAAATGAACCCTAATACACTTCTCATGATGTTTTTAAAGGTTTTCAAATGAACATACCTTATGTTATTAGATAGATCAAAGGTGCTTCTGAATTCTCACTAGACTGCCTCCTTAATTTACCTTCACTATGGTATATATCAACTATTGGAGCTCCATCAAAGTTACCAAGGGCATATAAACATGTTCTACCATAATGAGAAAACTTTAGTCAAGTTTAAAAGGAATTATGAAGGCTCACAAATCAGATTTATGACATGGCAAGATAATGGGTTTGAACAACCCCCAAAACTCACGAGGATAAGATGCAACCTTGAGACTAATGATGAATCAGGACTTAAGGGCATGATGAATTTTAATTTTAATTTGATTTCATTATTAAAAATAATTAGTCTTATATTAATAATTTTTCACTTACATGATCAATTAATGTTTCTTTAATTTATTTTGGTGAATGTTCATGATGGTTCATATGTTAGTATGTGCATAGTTATCACATTGGGTGGGTATAGGGGAAAATAAGTAACTTGAAAATGATATTTAAGTGGGTTGTAGTGGGGAATTATCACATGTATCTAAGGTCCCATATTTACTCACCCAATAAACATGGTTGTCTTAGACATTGAGGTGCCTCAAGAGCACTGAGGTGTTTTTTCACTCTACACTTTGACATATCGAGGGATATGTGCATTGACTATCTATTACTTTCTATACTTTGACACACCTAGGTACATTTACATATTTATTATATTATATTGTGGACTAATTTATTGAGGGTCACATACATATTTATTGGAAAATTGATCTTTGGCTAGTAGATTGATGTCTTGATGGCCACACATATACATTGAATGAAGCATAATTCTCTTAGTTGGTGGACCGATGTCCTAAGAGCCTCCTACATATTGAGCTATATATGATATCTTTGTTTTCAGGTGGAGGTCCCAATAATATCATACATATGGATTGGCATATTATTGTCTCGATTGATGAAATGACATTTTAGAAGCCTATGTAATGAAATAACATGGTAACAATTTTCTTAAGATATTTTATGAGTGGCATGATACATGAAAAAGGGAAATAGTCCCATATTTGTTTTTTTATATAGTAAATTTGGTGTTATGGGAGGGATTTACCCATGATATACTTATTCAAAATATCTTCTATGTTTTAGATGGCACTATCTATGGTAAATCAACAATGCCAAGTATGTTTTGAATAATTTTGGGTGAGATCATAATGGTATGACCAAGGATTGATGCATGTTTAACATGAATATTTTGATACGATTGTAAATTTTCATCCTTATCTAAGAATAAATTATTTATTTAAGGAGTGCTTGAGATTTTATACATATAAAAAATAAATTTTGGGCTTCAATGGATTGAAATAGATGTGCTTTTAATACTATTTACATAAAAATGAATCACCTCTTTCAGAAATTAATAGTAATTTATCCAATGTCTAATGTAATTCTTAAAATATCATGTGGAAACATGAAATTAAATAAATCAAGGCTTGGGTCTAAAATTGGGTCACTTTAATATCCAACTTAGAGAGATTGTTTTGAAAGGATGTTCAAATTGATTACGATCTAGAATTGAAGCCTTTTTATGAGTTGGTTGTAGGAAATTCATGTTATGCTAAAGCATTAGTAAAAGTCTTGTATGGAAATTATGGGAAATGGATAAGTTATTCCCTCTTATTTACATAAATTTATTTTATTATTGTATGCATATTTTTATATGCAATTGTGATACTAGATGATGGTGGTCTATGAGAAACATCTTCTGGTTGGTAGCATATCAAAGTCCTTATGTGTTGGGAAAAATGAAAGGTTATTTGAACCTTACTTGGACATCATGATGAAAGTGGATAAAGTCATAATATGCTGGATGTGATGGTAGGTTGTTCAACTATCCCATGACCATTGCTAGGAAAATTATGTGAATAAGAAGCCTTTCACAAATAAAACTCATGACTTATGATACGAATATTGAAGTGATTATGTCACATCATTCTAAAATATAGTAAGAAAATTGGTATCAAAATATTGATAATACAAGGTAGTATAAACCTTGAAAAATAAAAATATGAATCAAAATATTATATTCATGGGGGTTAGATCATCACATGTACTTAAATAGACTTACAAATGATAAATGAAGAAACTCAAGGAATATTGGAAATCTAGAGGAAAAGTGTGATTATTTTTAGGTAGCAGTTGGCATCCACATTTAATAATGTCTTTTAGTAATGCAAAAAAATTATAACCTTAGGTGCCTACTTGGTGTGGTAAAAAGGTAATTCAAGATGTTTTTCCAATTATCTAGAGGATTTGGAAACCTTGCTAGATGAACAAAGTAGTCTAGCATTAAGCATGACGCCCTTTTTTTTTTTGGTGGGGGGGGGGAAGAATATAAGGACCTATTGATGTTGGTTTTATGAAAACCTTAGAGAAGTTTTAAACTATGTAACCTCTAATATTTTGGGATCTATGTGGAACTAAGTTTCACTTCAAGGCATGAGTTGTAGGTATGTGGTTAAAATAACTAGGTGATGGAATAATAGGTTAAGCATGTAGGGTTTTTAACTAGGTTTATGGATAGATGCATGAATTCTAATAAAAAAGATAAATCACTAGGTGAGTTGGATGGGTGTAAGACTAATCTATGGTGGGTAAATCTCAAAAAAACTTCAAAAATAAGGAAGGGTAAGTCACAAAAAATGTTCTATGTCTTTGAAATAGAATTTCTTAATCTGTCTCTTTGGTGGGAAAGTATCTCAAGAACTAGTGTTTATTATTTGCAAATTTTTCACACTCATGAACAAACATGGCTAGAAGTATGGGGTAATTAGATATATGGTGCTTACTAGAATTAACTAAGGGTTTCTCTTCTTAATATTACTATTTCACATTTTATATAAGAGATTATAGCTTGAACTAATAAAATATCTTGGGTAGTTGTAGCTCACACTGAAAAGACTATATCTAAAGAGATACTTATACACACCTTGGATTATCAATTCAACTCATACTAAATTTATAAATCAATTAAATATATCAATATTAAATAGTGATTTCACATCTAAGACTAAAATTCATTAATAAAAAATTTAGATTCATTTGTAGCATTGGCACACAATAAAACTATTAAATCAATCACAAACAAATAAATTTCAAATTCATTAACATAGAGAGGGAAGAAGAAAGAAAAAACATAGTTGCATGACAATAAATTCCTTGATTTATTCTTTGTATATTCATTCAAAACTCTAACCCTTTGAAAATAGGTTTATACATGTATATAAATATCTTAGGGAAGGGGTCACCTCATCCTCCTAGTTTAGAACATTTTGTTTGCATCATGATAATATATAAGTCTAGGTTACATACTAATAACTTGTGGGTATATGAATCATGCAACGTGTGGATGCTACCAAAATAATTTATCTAATTACAATATATATGAAACTAGGACCTAAATATTATATTGTAACCTTTACATGAAAAATGTACAAAATTAGCCTTTATCTAATTTGGATCTTGCTTTATGTGTCTCAAAATTGATCAAAATTGTAGTAGTACTCATACTTGATGATGCAATAACTAGAGTAGCACTCAAAGATACGCTAGTTGATTGAACTATTATTACCATGGGAACTATATTATGAGGTATCTCTATCATGATTATAGTTTTTGGCACTGCAGGTAGTGTATGCAAAGTTTTCAAAGTAGAACTGGAAGGTGACATCTACTAGGTTGCCTTCTTCTTAGCATCTAAGTCCTAGTAATTTTTATACACCTTAGTATGTTGTGCTCAAATTAAGTTCATATCTAGGAGATGTAGCCTAGTTACCCTACTAGTTTTCTCCATCAACTTGGAATGTTCTATCTTGGTTGATTTGAAGCCAACATTAAATAATTCCACCTCTATCACCTTCTTCCTAGCTATGTTTAATTTGGCCTCAATTTCTTCTAAGATCAAACCTTGCACACTCTACTTGAATCCATTAGACACTTGTTTAATCATGTGATTTAATATGGCCCAAATCACCATCTTGCCGTTGTTATCTTGAATTATTATCAATTTGATTTCTCTCAAAATTTGTTTGACCTACTTCTCTTGATCGAATAACCTATTCACTAAAGCCTCAAAGGATGATACCCAATCTTGAGCCTCCTATGTTATTATTAATTATAAATTCAAATAATTTGATGCCTCCAATGGGATCATCAAGTCCAAGTGGTTAAATGCCTTATTAGGGTATATAAAACTAAGAATACTAGTTTATTTTCATCTTCTCTATGACTTTTGAATAATCTAGTTATATTATTGATATGAGGATCCAAACTAACTCTTAAAGAATGAATATACTTAATAATCTCATACATCCTAAGTGTTGCATTCTAACCATCTTACTTAATACCTTGAAGAACCCAAATCACTTATTATTTCTCTCTAAGACTTTCCAATTACTCTTTGAGATCTTGTCTAGCCATTTTGGTCCCTTTATATATGGCAAGGATTGCCTCTATATGGATCTTCATATAAGACTTGAGGTCCTCAATATGTGGGGATTAACCCTTTTGTCTATTCTACCTCTTGTTAAGGGAGAAAACTTCTTCCCTTTCTTCCATGATTAGAGTTCGTCCTGAGCTATCTTTAATTTTCCTCTTCATTACCTATTGTATTGATGTTTTAGCCTTATCAAATAGTGATCTCACCATTGACAATTCAATTATATTTAGATTGGTCCTCATAGAGGTCGAGGTTCATAATTCCTTATCCAAATATATAAGAGTGAGATTTGAGGGATATAGTGGTTGAGCTTCTACTTGTGCATATTCTTTAGGGTTAGGTTCAGTTTCAGTGGAAGGTTAGGCATTATTGGCCATATGATTTTTGACTAGTCTATGTTTCCATATTGTGGCATTATATGGAAAACAAAGACAAGCTATTTAATGGTATCCCTTTTGGTGGTTATTTTTATAACCAAATTTTTCACCCTAGGAAAAGGTTGTTTATAACTCTCCAAATTTGGTTAAACATGGGATTACCCAGACCTATGGGTTGTCTATAATAGGGGTAAACCTCTAAACTGAAAGGAGATCTCCCTTTGATGAATCACTTAGGCTCACACACTACTTAATTTCATGGAAAACGGAAGAAAAAATTTAAATAAACCTAACTATAGTGGTGATGCACCAAAATTTGTTGACCACTACCACACATTGTACAATACACTAAGACCTACAAGATAACATGAACATACACACATCCTAAAAGACTGTAGTAAGGGTAAAAGTGAATAAATGTAAGTCATTGTAAGGCTAATATTGAATAATAATTCCACTTTAAAACCCAAAATAGACCCTTGATGACACCAACTAGAGCCTTTAATATATATACAACCACATGAGGCAAGGTAAATAGGACACAAATAAGGTGATACACATCTACACTTGATGAAATCAACCATTTAGAGATTTATCACCCATATAATCATAGAATGAGGGAAAATATCAACTTTTTTATTGATTAGAGCTAGAAAAAATGAGCAAGGCTTCATCATACCAAGGTAAAGGATACATTTCAAAGCTAAAGTAGTTTAATATATAACACAAATGTGAGAGAAGAGAAGAAGAGTATGAGAAAGAGAGTAAAAAAGTGTCATGTGAGTTTAAAAAAATATAGGAGTTAGGGAAATAAATTGATAGGTCCTAGATGACATGTGTTTATCCTCTTTAGATGTTCCAACCTTCCAAGTGGTGTGGAAATTAAAAATCTTATTTTACACCTTGATTAGCTTCTTAAAACATCTCTTCTTTCCTTCATGTTGAAGGACAAGTGGCCTTATTGGTAATTATATTAGTTTATTCTATATATTTTTTATGCTCTTTACACCTCTCAACTGAACCCAATAGGATATCTTTGAAACATCACCTCTTTCTCTTTCAAGGTGTCTAGAAGGCTCTTCATCTCCTTAGGCCTATTTTACACATAAGTGTCAAAACTTGGTTTTAGTTACTCTAGCTCATAAAAACTTCATGGATGTCATATTGAACTCATATAATACCTACAAAAATCCATTTTTAGGTCTCAAACTATCCCCAACAAGTCGTTGTCTACCAAAATCCTTAATTAGGCTTCATTCTTTGTAGGCTTTTTTCTTATAAATCTCCATGTGTGGGAGTTTTATAGATCATCTTGAAAAAATAAAGGAATATTTTAGGACCCTCTATGGCCTTACAATTACATACTATATTTTATGAGCTAAATCCAAGTGGAAGTCTACATTTTATGCCTATCTCTTTTGCCAATTATGCCTAATTACACCTCCCTACTAAGAAAGTGAAAAAATGCATCTATAGTATCCCCACACATGAAAAACACCAAATAAGTGTGTGATTAAGTTATAGATCATTCTCCTTGATCTCCATGTCAAATTTGAAGTTACAATTCACTGTATGGACCTAAAAAATAGCAAAAATCAATCTTTTAGACTTATTCCATAAAATTCCATACAAACCAATTGAATGGGGGGATTCTCATGGGAGTATTTAACATGTTATATGTGGTTTTAAATTTCATCTCATCCATATGGAGGCATATATATTCATTTTCTCTCACTTGGCATTTATATCCTTACTAGGTAGCCTCAAAGTAACTTGGGTTCTTAAGGATGATTCATAAATACTGACATATGAATCTTCCAAATAATTACACAAAATATAAGTTCATTAGGGTAGTAAAATTTCCCTAGGATCACAAGCTCCCATGTAAATCCTATTGACCATACCATGTAGAAGAAAATGACATCTCAGGATAGAAGTGATCATCATGAGAGGTTTGAGCAAGAAAATGCATTATTAAGAACTTTACTAACTTGGTCTAAGTTTAAATTACCTTAATGAGGTGTTTGAGGTTACTCCTAACTTATTCCAATGGTTTTATTATCACAATTATTCATCAAACTCTCTTACATACCATTGGAATAAGCTTAGGGTTTGTAGGCCAAGTTACCTAACCTACACTAACTCACTACATTCATCATTTTTCTTCTTTTTTAGGACTTTGAGATTTCATATATTGTTTTTATATTCCTCTTAACATATATTCAAGGTTTAAAAAGTATCAACTAAGCTCCAAATCACCTAACTAGGTCATTATCTCTTCAAGACTTCTTGTCCATATAGATTGTGTATACACTTAGGACTATGCATGGTTAAATAGGGTTTACCATGTTTAAACCTAATTTTTTGATGTACTATTTTCATAATCATAAAATTACCTTCCAACACTTATTATGCCTCATATGCTTTGAATATCATACTATCTCTCAAACAATGAGCTTTCTTAGTGAGGAAATATTATGCATGCAAGTATTAGGCATGTGTAGGCTAACTATGCTTATTTCATTTCAAAAATAATTTTTTATATTTATTTAATCACTCCTTAATCATAATGAAAACACCTTTATCTAACTCAATCCCTCTCTCTATTCTTTAACCTCTTCAAACAAGCAACCATTTTCCATGAACTAGCAGGTAGAACTTGTGTATGTGTATTGGACTAAGTGGGTAGGGTTATGACCCTTGTTTAGACTCATTGTATAACCTTTATATCTATTTTATATTTTAAAAAACTTATATAAGCCATTATCTTTGGTTTTGAAGAGACGTTTAGTTCTAAACAAACCTAGAGGTAGCCAACTGCGTGTGTGCATGTATTTAGGGGTTGGTCTACCAGCTTAAAGTTTGGGACCTTATTACCAATATTGAAAATCTTTATAACCTATCATGTTCTTGGTTGACTAAGATTTTCCTTGATTCTTGGAAAACCTATTCTCTTAATATTGCCTAACTATTTGAATCATATTCCCAATACTAGTTGTAGGTGTTAGTTTGAGAAGGTATGATTATGTACAAGGGTTATAGGCCTTATCTTATATTTTAAAATATTAATAATGACTTTAATAATTTTTTATTGAATTCATAAATATCCTTAATTTCCATGGAACTTCAGACTTTATTCACATCATTATCTAAAGGCAAAATCTCTTAACAGACAACTATAGGTGTCAACATGAGAACTTCAAGTCAGTTGAGAGATTAGGCCTCCTAAAATAGGTCATGACACTCATATTAGTCAAAAATTAATCAATAAATTACTCTCACTATATTACCAAATCCATGGCATATTTAAAGAATTTTTCAACCTCTGTATTCATTGTTTAAGGCAAAGCTTCAAATGGGCTGACTGTAGGTGACCAACTGGGTAGTTTAACTATGTAATCTTGGAATAGGCATCCAAAATCAATATTAAATTCCTCCCAAATACTATAATATAATATTACTGATGTCATTAGATATTTTTATCACCTTGAGGACTCTAAGTTGTTCATAAACCTCTCTATTTAAGGCTAAAGTTTAACATGCCTATAGTTGTTATTAGGTGACTATCTAGGAAATATAAGTGTCGTGGTATTGAGATAATTTACTTAAAATAAATTATTAAATATTAATAGTTGTAATTCCTTAAAATTATATCTTATTCACTACATTTATAATTTTAGATAACATTTATAAATCATCTTTTACTTCACTTGACCATTCACAATCCTGTAGGTGACTATGTCACCAAGTGTGGTAGCTTATTTTCAAAACTCATTGGAATTAAATGATTTGGAAACCTCATTAATCCATTTATGTTATATTTAAATATCCATAAAATTTCATTCTTAAATAACCTTCAAGACATATTGATAACATTGGGTTTTTTCTAAATTTGTAGACCTACAGGTTTGTATGAGGTGAGATAATAGACAACCTTGTGTTTGGAGCACTTAAAAAGTAAAAAAACATGATTGTTATGAACTCAAAGAATATTTAATTAGTGTATCAATATAATTAGAATTAAAACACATCCTCAAGTTTTTTTAAATACACACAAATTCACTCTAATCACCCTATTTGTGAAAACACATAAAAATAGTCCAAGATGTTGAATAAAGACATGTGACCAGTTTGAACTTATATAGAACATATAGGTGATCAAGAAGATAATTAATTAATTGTGGAGATATTTTAATACCATGAAGGGTCATTCAAATTCATTTAACCACATGTAAATTTGGAAACATAAAAACATGACCAATCACTTGTAGACAATGCACAAAAGGGAAATTTCTTGCCAAAAGACATTCACAAGTGAAAAAAATATGGGTGAATGATTTTGAGACATATATATACATATTATAACTCATAAAAATTATTTTTAATCATCCAACTCATTGACACTTTCACTAGGGTTATGTCAATTCAACCTTTAGGATTTTGAGTTCTCAAAAAGTAGTCTAGTCTCTTAGTGATTGTTCATAACAATAAGAGTTACAATAGAATGAAAAATCAAAAAAATTGGTATCACATATGGTTCCAAAACTTTTTACAAAATCTTATCCCCCAACTCTTCCTTTATAGCCTATACCATGTGCTTGAAGTTAGCCTTCACTAGCTTATGAAGGGGACAATGAGAGAGAGAGATATGTATGCAACTATTGAGATCCAAACTTATTCCTAATATTTTTCCTAACCTTTATAACTCCAAATGAAACTTTTTAACTATTTTCACTTGCACATGAGTTCCAAAAGTTTGTACAAGTTTGCTAACTCCTCAAACAAGTGTTAAAAATCAATAATACGACTTTTTTTTATTTTTATGATAGGCGTGATAGTTAGGTAACTTATCTAAGGACATTTTAAGGTGTATGGTTTTTATTTTTTCTTTGGGGGAACTTTTACACATAAATTTAGCCAAAAATCTACTTTTTATGCATTTTACCCCATTCAAGTTAGCAAATGAACTTCAAACTTTACAAAACTTCATAAAACATTAGGAAAATATGTTTAATGCATTAAATGACTCTAATCAATCCCTAATCACTTATGACACATTTTTCAAGGCACCATAAATGACCCTTTAAACCCTTTTTTACTTAGGAGACCCAAATATACCAAAACACATAAAAGAGACTTACCTTAATCCTTCCAAATTTACCTTAATAAATGATAATAAGGTATTTTGGACTCAATTAGGACCTTTTAAATCACCTAAGGATCAATTTTTTTCTTATATAGGTCCTATTTTGACCTAGGGTTAAAATTGGATAACACTTACCACTATGGTTATGGTGATTGAAGTCGAAGAAGGAATAGGTGAACCCAATTAGGCATAAGGAGATACAGTTGGAGTTAAGGTTTAGGCAATGGATGGAATAGAAAAAGATATTATTAATAAGATGGACACTAAAGGAATGAAAACCAAAAAAATTGATGGTGGAGTAGGTGAAGTGGTAGTGGGTAGATTCATAGATGGGTGCATGAAAAGTAAACCTATAGAAAGTGCCTATGGAAGAATGAATGTATATATTTTTGGCTTAGGGGTGATAGAAACTACATTTAAGGACATCAAAGAGAAAATACCTAAAGGGGTTGTGAGCAAAGGTCCCTTACCATATGGTTCACTTATGAGACGTGCCTTGGCCTTTAGTGCTTGTAATCTTAATACCTTTGCCTATTATAGCTCTTCCTCATCAAATTTTTGTGTTGGAGGGTGTTCATACCAACATACCCCCTTTTTTAATTTTGCTGAAAGGGGACCCTTGTGAATGTTTCAAAACATCTATGTTCTGGATTGAATGTGAAAGGGTTATTCTCTCTTGAAATTACAAGCAATTCAATTTTTTTTAAAAACATGAGTCTCAGTATATCTGGTTGTGATTATGTTTTATGCACTAATGTAGCTAATGATTGTCTTTGAGGTGATTATTTATAGGTTCTATGGAGAAATATAGGGTTCCTAAGTAGTAACCATAGGGGTTTAAATTCAAACATCTATGGGAAAAGTTTAGTGAGAAATTATATTTCCTTTTAGTTATAGAAACCCTGAGTCTAACTTTATATTAATCTTCAATTATGTTTTAAACATGACCAAAAATTAATATAAAATCAAGACTTGAACTTCTTATTTTCCCCTTTAAAACTCAAAATCCATTTTGGATTAACTAGGTTTCTATTAAGGTTTAAATATCTTGGTGTTTGCAAATATTAACAAATTTTTAAAGGTCAAAACCTTAGTGTAAATATTTATACATATAGGGATTTAACTTAAAGCTCATGCACTTTTATAGATCTGATGCTTCACATTCAATTGAATATTTTGATCCAATGGCATGAACCAAATCTGACACCAAAAGGGAGAATAATCACTATCAAGCCCTCAGATTATGATATGGTGGTCCTCGCTACCTTGGGGGCCTTAATCTGACAGTGCTCATCAACCCTAAATCCCCAATAATTCCCAAGATTGTGATGTGTGGTAATTAGTCATTAGACTGAAGTAATTCAATCATCTTAAATTTAACAAGATGACTCCCATTATTTAACTTCTATAAGGATGTAGTTGACATTACCAAGCCCACCAAATTTAACCTAGACAATTTTTCAAATCCTAAGTAAAGGGGGAAATTCTAAAGACACTTTCAAAATAATTCCTAGAATTTTTACGTATAAAAACTTAGAATAAAAAGCCTTAACCTAAAAATTTATGTTTCTTAACATAAAAGGACCTTAAGATCATCATTTTAAGTCTAAGTTTATATAGTCATGGAACCGATTAAAAGGTTTACACCTTGTAGGATCCAACAATGGTCACTCACCTGTTGGATTTGATCTATTGGTGCATCGAGCTCAAATTTTTTTCAAAGGCTTCATGAGCTTAACATGTGGCCTACCCATGGTCAGGGTAACTAATAAAGGTAGGTAGAGTCCCATGAAGAGGATACATGATAGCTTACCAATCAAAAGATAAAAATATGATGAGACACACTTAATAAAGGCACTCAATTAAATAACTTGGACCTTGTAAAAAATAATACTAATTGCTTTCCCACTAGATTTTATCCAGTGGTGCATCAAGCATGAATACTTTTCGAATGCCCCATGAGCTCAACATGTGGCTAATACATGGCTGGGATAACCATTGGCAAGAATAAATAACATGGGTAAGATTGGTTGGGGTGCCATGTGGCATAGCCATGAACTTAAAGATCAAGGGACCAATACGAACATATGAACTTGGATTTGCATTATCTGAGCAAAATAAAGAAATATTCTGAAAGCCAATGGCTAGTCTCCAACTAGTATTTATAAAAATTACTATGAAAGGCACAGATCCATGCCACATAGGCTCTATCTAAGCATGAAGAATTAAAATCAAAGATATTCTAAGTTTAAAAGAATATAAGGCATGAGAATAAGGTCCCATAAAATCTAAGGCATGTATAAGATTAATAAAATATATATTTCCACCATTAAATCTCAAAAACCCTAAATCCTGTATAAAGAAGACCCAAGTTAGCTCAATTGGTTATAAAGCAATCAGAGTGTAACTAAACCTTGAAGCAAGTTCCCTAGTGAAACCTTTGGTGATCTTGAAAATATAATTTGGTGTCATCAATGGTGGTAGGTAGGTAATAGATGAATAAGGAATTAAAACTTTATCTAACTTTAGATAGTGAGGGGAGGATCTTTAAAAACATAGAGTTGGATCAGACAGCCCTAAATATGTATATAATAAGGAACTGGTCTAAGTTATTCTTCCTAGTGGAGTAATTGTAACCAATTTCCAAAGAGGAAAAGAGGAATGCCTCTATCCATCAGAGATACAATAACCTAGTCTTAATTTAGTTAGTAGGCCTTCACCATGCTACAACCAAACTAGAAGTAATGCATTGTATTGACCTCCTTGCTCCCAATTTCATTGATTGAAAAATAGATAAAGAATGGGTCAGTCAAGAGGAAAGTAATAATAATGTTTCATGCATCACCCCTATATCCTTTTAAACTTATTATAAGCTCCCCTTGCCTCATATTGATCTCCCATCCTTGAGAGAGTGGATGAATACCTATGACCTAGATTTAGTCCTCACACCTTGGTTAATACAACACTCTCATGTTTCAGGTCCCCTAATGGTGGGATTCTTATTATAAAATTTAGGGAGGGAATTAAGATAGCTATGACCTTACTGAATATATCCTTTGTCTCCCCTTCCATTACTTATGTAATTAAGGTCTATGTATATTATATTCACTACATGTTGGAATGTAACTTAACCCCT
Source organism: Torreya grandis (assembly GCA_037957365.1). NCBI lineage: Eukaryota > Viridiplantae > Streptophyta > Pinopsida > Cupressales > Taxaceae > Torreya > Torreya grandis. The sequence goes on from JARHVA010002164.1 coordinate 1,214,032, forward strand.
CCTTTTAGAGACCTAATAAGATTTTTATTAGAAAATAAATTCAAAACTATCAAGATAAGGACTTCCAAATAATTCTTTATGATTTCCTATCTCTTATATTCACTCTTGACTTCATTAGCTTTCCCTAGCATCTAAAATTTGTCCCTTGATGGCACGACCACAATCTTTCACCACTACTCTAAATTACATATATTCAAATATAGGAACCACATGAAATTTATCTATGATGGTGTTTTCCTAACTATCTATGAGGAAATCACTAGTTCCCCTATGCCAAGTCTCCACCCTTAAATTAAAAATCAAGTAGAAGCTATGGGGGACTTTTAGTTCTATTCAAATTTCATTGTGATAAGAATAGAAAGAATCATGATTCAACTCTACTGATTGCCCATTCATGTTCTTAGTAATATTGTAGAGCAAGAGATTTCCTATCAAATCATCCAAGGTGTGGATGGGATATGAAATAAAAATAAGAAGGCTTAGGTCTACACCTTTCCATTGGACATTAATAGGATTGTGATCAAGGATTGGAAACAACTGGAAATTATGGTGATCCATAGAAATTATTTTAATTTCTAGCTAGATGAACTTAAGATGTGGGATCCTAGTAATAGTGTGACCAACCAAATCCAAGATAAAAGGTCCTAAATATTGAATACAAACATCAACCAAGTGTGGGATATGGTATCTATAGAAGGGTAAAGAACTTTAAAGAGGTCTTGTCTAGGATCAAAGGCTACAATATCTAGTTGGAACATACACTATTTAGAGACAATAAACCCTCAAGAGAGAGATGGAAATCATATCACATACATTATCACATATTTATATCACCATCTAAAACTGCTCATTAGGAAGTGCCTATTGGAGGATAATATTTTGAGCCTCAACAAGTATAATTGACAAAGCAATCCTAGGTTGGGCAACTTAAGGATATAAAAGGAAAGGGTAAAAATATGGTTGAAGATGTAAAGATAGAAAATAAACCTATAAATGGTCCTCAACCATACACATATCCATAGAGGTCACCTTACCCAATATAAATCATTAGCATGATTATGTTGGAGGTAAGAGAAATAGTGGAGAGTGCCCTTGTTGACATTGTAGCATCCTATGGTTTTGATAGGGAGGAAGATCCCTTTGATGTAATAGGAAAGGATTTGATCCCATTGGATGGAGGAAAGAGACAAGAAGAATTGGCCTTGGTGCCCTTAGCCCCTAAAAATAAGCCTAGGTTAACCTTAACTCACCCTACTTGTGATGTCAACCTCTTCAGTGATGAGAACCCTAATTATGGACCAGTCATTCCTGACTATTTTGTTCATGGTAAATTACAAAAAATCTAATCTCTCTCTCCATCATGGGCCTTAACATAAGTTGGCATAGATGTGAAAGATAATGTCAATCCATGGATTTAGGAAATTGTAAACAGATAAATAGAGAGAAGGATCCAAATCCTTCAATGGGGAAGAATGCTAGAGGATTGACACCCCAAGGGCCTCTAGGAGTTCAAATGTAGAAGTTCCTAAGAAACCATAATTTAAGGAGTCTAATACAAAGGACCAGTTCAATCTAGACACATTAGGGTTTGAGAGAGTAGTAATAAGGAAAGCCACCATTGGCATTGAGGAATTCACTTTTCAAAAGGTTGAACCTTTTATTATCCTAACTCCTATCCAAAGGTAGGTAGCAGGGGAACATCCACTCCATTAAGAGGATGTGGCTAGTTTAGTGGTGGCATAATTAGTAATGAACTTGGTCATAATATAATAAATGAGGCAAAGGATCCTCAACTTGGAAAAGGAGAAGTAGGATTTAGAGGCTCAAGTCATACTCTCAATTCCAAAGGACATATTACGAGTGTTGAATAAATCTTTGCTAGATACATTTGAGAATTTAAGGAACATCAAGCTTAGATTAAGTGATTTAACCATCAAGATGAGATGGAACAATCCTTAATCACCAAATGGTAGGATTCTCAAGATTATATGATAAAACTCATCAAGGTGTATAGGACAAAGTAGGCCCTAAACTTCAAGATCATCAAGCTTAGACATTTAGATATCCTCATGGTAGTTTTGATGGATAAGAAAGAAGATTTGATCAACTAGTGTAGTAATGTCAATAATTTCTTCAAGGAAGACGAGGACCTAGTAACTATAATGGAGAAACTTTTGGGGGGCTTATTGTACAACCCTTCTCAAACTAATGCTATGGACCTGATCAATGATGGAGAATTCAAGTCGAGAGTTAGTGTCCACATCTAGAGCATCAGGGAACATCAAGGACATTCTACCAAGGATAATCAAAATATATTTGACACTATCCTTACTTTAGGGAAGTAGATCACATAATCATAATGTATCAAGGAACTCATGGCTAAGGCTAACAAGGAATTTGACACATTGACAAATCAAGAGGAAGATTGTCTAATGAAGCTTGCAGTGGATTTTGAGCTAATCAAAGAGTAATACACCAAGGTGAAGGACTTCCTTAGACAAGGATAATTTAAGGTCCCACTACCAATGTAATTTATAAAATAATATCCGTTTTTAGTAAATATATGTTATCCTATTAGAATATATGGTTTCCTTCTATCAAATTTTGATGTAGTGGGTCATATGCATTTTAATCTTTGTATTAAGGATAGTTTTCCTTATCTTTCATGTGAATATTTTGAGAAAGTTAACCAATGAATCACCTATGTATCTTATAAATAGTCAAGGATTACCATTTTGTAAATGAGGAGAGATTTTGAGCAATTATATACTAGGAGCATTTAATATAACTAAGGAATTCTAAAAATATTGTCTTTATAGTTTGTTAAATGTCAATGCTATCTCCTAATTACATGTTGTTGTCATAATTTTGAATGATTATCCATAATTTGAGTCATATTATCTATCATAGGTCTATTGATTTGTGATAATTCTAGATCAACTATAAAAATATCAAGTATACTTCATTTTATTTTTCTCTACATTTTGATGTGCTTAGGCTATTCAGACCATAGTAACAAATGTTTAAAATAAACTTGGTTCCTTCTTATGATTTATATATTTCCTTTGATTTTTTCCTAATTTGTGATGTAATCTAATTTCATGCTATTTATAACATAAATTGGTTCATGTTGGCTCAAATTAATTAGGATTTTGTCATAATACTTGAGATGAGAATTTACAATCACATTTCCTTTCTACATTACCCTTCCCTTTTCTTATTTTTTATCAAAACTCACTTTAGTTTAAATATCATTGTTAATATTCATTTAGATTAGTCTGAAAATCATCAAATTCACAAAGATCCAAAGATTCAGGCTCTCATAGCTCCCAACCACTAAACTAAACAACTATTGTGGATAGTTCCCATACTCTACTTCTATTCCACCATAGACATCACTGAATTATCACAAACTATAACTCATGACTTGGATTTTTGAATCCTAAAATGAGAAGTGTTCATCAAAACTAAAGAGAACCTATGGTACATTTAGAAGCATCAATAGGAGGAAGCTCCACTACTGCTAGAAGTAGGGCTCATGAATCTTTATAGAACTTTATTGGTTTCAGTGTATTTGGTCAAAGATCACTCTATATTTTACATATTTGTGTTTATTTTAGCATAAATTGTGTAAAGATTAGTGACCTTCACAATTTTATACCAGTCTTTGGGTTTATTTAGATAAAGATTAATATCCTTTAAATACATATGCTTAATTTTAGTAAATATATCTTTTGGTGCTAATAATTCATTAGTATTTGTAATTAGAATGGATCATTCTGGTTAAAATTGACAATTATTTGTTAATAAGAAGTTTATTTGAGTGATAAGTTGTAAATAATGATCATCTTTGCATAATTCAGTACATCTTTGAGATTGTTTAGTCAAAGATTAATGTCTTTTGTCTTCTTACAAGCAAATCCTTGCAAAATAAGCTTATTATACAAGTTGATTGTTGACTATCTATGAGGATCTAACTTTACTCATCATATTTCAAAAAGGATCCTTAATCCTCAAGCTAAAATTGCCAAGGATCAAGACCAGATCACATTCAAAGACTAGAGAACCCTTGCTCAAGCTAGAAATCCATAGAAGAACTAGGAAAGAAAGAGGAAGGCATAGGCATTCTAAATCTCTACCATCTTTACCCTTGCAAAGGATTCTTATGTTCAATCTTCATCCAAATATGGCATGGCTTGGAAGTTCCCCCATCAATATACCAGGTGTGGTTCATGACTTACCATGTAATCCTAAAAAATAATTGCTAATATTTAGTCTAACTAGTATTGTAACTACAGAGGAACATGTTAAATCTTTCAAGGCTGAATTAATATTGTTAAAAATTATTCATGAAGATGTAACATGTAGGCTATTCCCATTAAAATTTAAATATGTTTCATATGAATGGTTCCTTAATTTTCTTAAAAATTACATTACCTCATGGAATAACTTTGACACTATTGTTATTGATCAACTTGGAAAGAACATAAGCCCCTATGTCATCTATCATCAATTCATAATTATTAAGAGAGATGCAAGTGAACCTATTAGGTCCTTCAATGTTAGGTTCCAAAAGATGTTTAGTCAGACCATGGATCCATATAAACCTAATGAAGATTTAGCTCTAGAGGTTTATAAAGATGTTTTTGACCCCATGACTTCTATATTTCTTAAAATATCTATCCCAATTATCATCACATTGGATCAAGCTTGTTCTGAAGTAGTGGTTATTAATGACCAAATGCAGCCCCAAGGATAGATGGCTTATTCTATCCTAAATTTTAATCCTTAAATACCTACATTAAACCTTTTCCAAAATAATAACCAAAATATATTGGCATTAAACTAGTTCCCTACTTTGAATGTATTACCTACTAGCCATGTTGCCCCTAATCAAAACCTAGGTTTCTTGAGCCATCAAACAACCAATGGATCTCATATCAATGACCAAAAATCTTTAGTGCCTATCAATGGAATTAAAAATAGCCAAGGTCAAAATTTTGAGACTCCAAAGAATGAGACTGAATCTATATTAAAAATGGTCCAAAATCTCAGCAAAGACTTTTTTCATTTACAAAAGTAATCTGGTAATGCTAATGACAACCCTAGAAGGAAATTCATAGTGCAAAAGTTTAACAGATCTAGAAATATATTGTAGAATGATAGTTTATACAATAATAAAGCTAATAATCCTTATTTTAGAAAAATGACTATGGATATCAAACTCGTTGATATTGCCTTACTAGACTACTGTAGGGTGCATGCTACCTCCAAGCATGGTGAGATTGACTGCATTGAATTTTGCAAGAAAGATTTTCAGGATGTACTTGACACATTTGAAATGGTTCCAAATAAAGATGCTACTACAGGTCTTCCTAAATCTAAACCATCTGACCAAGTGCATATGGTAGAAACTTTTCATTTCCCTTTTCAAGAAGATAATGAGCCTGAGATTATCCTTCAAGAGATTCAAGAATTCTAGTAGTTATTGAAGACATATCCTCTAAGAAATAGGGAGAAAAAATAGCCATTGACCACATCTACTCCACCTAAAAACTATGGGACTCCTCCAGACACTATATCAAAGAATAATCCTTAACCTCCCAAAGGAAACTCTTCCAAACCTACTACAAAATCTTTAAACAAGACTGGTTACAACATTGTGGAGGATATGAAAAATATCAAAGCCAATATTACCCTACATGAACTAACTCAAATTATAGAACAAAGAGATTTACTCTTGGAATCATTGTCCAAGAATCTCAGAAAGCCCCCTAAGAGTGATAGTGCAAATGTAAATATGCAAGTAACCAAAGTAGAGTCCCCACCCTTCATGCTTAGAGTTAGGATATTTTATAAGAATGTCCATAATTTTATATTATATTCTAGAGCCTTAACCAACATCATGCCTATTGGGATATGTGAACAACTTGGATTAACACCAATCAAATCTGATAGAGTGGCTACTCAATTGGATAAATATAGAGTAAAGGTCATTAGGGAACTATTAAATGTGCATATACAACTAGCTATTGAACTTAGGGCTCAGGAATTCATTGACATACAAGTGCTAGATATTCCTAATGCTTATGGATTACTCTTGAGTAGAGAAAGGACTAAGGCATTAAATGGTTACATGTCCACTAATTTCTCATATTTGTAGCTACCTTGGAGAGATTTGAAGAATTATATAAGATTAGAAAGGGAACCTAGAATGAAACACATAATAATAGAATACAATGTTATCAATGAAAGGGTAAACTTCCTAGATTATGATCTAGGAGTTTTCACTTTAGAAACTACAAAGAAACCTACTTCTAAGAGCTCTCTTCCAATGCTTGGCCTATGTAAGTTTTATGTTGATGGTTCCAAATGAAAATTAGGATCAAGGGATGTTATTAAATTGATAGACCCTATAGAGAAATAATATCATGCATCTTATAGGTTACAATTCTCCTAGATCAATAATTTGGCTGATTATGAGGCTCTCATCCTAGGATTATAGCTTGCCATCAAGCACAAGGTTAAGGAATTCCTTGTTTATGGAGATTATGAACTTGTAGTTAATCAAGTAAGGGCCAAGTACTAGTGAAATATATCTTACCTTAAGAGGTATAAATTCAAATTTTTAGACTTGGTGGAATCTTTTGATGCCTTCAATATCTTGTCTATCCCCAGGGAAGAAAACAAATTTACTAATGAGCTTGCCTATATTGTAGATAACTTCATGCCTAATCATGATTCTCAGAACCTTAGTATTAAGCTTTTACCATGTCCCTCAGTCCTTGACAACATAAATCACTTCCAAGTTTTAATTGATGATCAAAAAATTATGGATTTCTTGACTAATTCTGGAGCCTTTAAAGCTCACATTATTGATGAAGTAGATGAAAATTTTCTTGAGAGGGGACTTAATGGTAAAATAATCCAACTAAGTGATAATAATATACCTAAAGGGATGATCTCATTGGAAAGGATATTTGATCTTGACAAGATTTGTAAAGCACCTAAGTAACCCAAGGTCAATGGTAAAGAATATCATGCAACAAACCTTAGCCCACATGATCAGCCCCAAATGGTGAATATAGGGAAGGATTGCACTAAAATGGAAAATAGAAAAGCTAGAGAGATATTGACAAAATAGAAAGATGTAAATACTTGGTCTTATGAAGATATAAAAATATTTGACCCAAGGGTTATTACTCATACTAGACCTCTCTAGGAGGGTTGCAAACCCTTTAGATAGAATCAAAGACCAGTTAACCCTATTTTAAAACCCATGATATTTAAGGAGGTTTAAAAAGTACTAGATACAATGGTCATGTTTCCTATTAGGCATTCCACTTGGGTTGTAAACTTGGTCCCTGTCATAAAAAAGAATAGAGAAATAAGATTACACATAGATTTTAGAAATATGAATAGAATAAGTGAAAAGGACAATTACCCTTTGTCTTCACTAGACCAAGTTATTCAATTTTTGTAGGATCTGCTATGATGTCCTTTTTGGATGGATTTTCTAGATATAACTAGGTCATTATTCTAGAAGATAGGATGAAACTACTTTTACTACTAAATAAGGAACATATGCTTACGAGAGAATGCCTTTTGGATTAGTTAATTTAAGGGAAACATTCAGAGGGCCATGGACCATGCTTTCCAAGGTCTAGTGGGAAAATGAATCATCATATATATGGATGATCTCACAATATTCTCTAAAAATAGAGAAGAACATTTCATGCATTTGAGACAAATATTTGATAGATGTAGGAAGTATGGTGTATCTCTTAACCCCAAGAAAATCATCTTTTATGTCACTAAAGGAAAATGGGGTATCTCATTACCAAATATGAGATATCTATAGATCCAAATATAGTGGAGGCCATTTCTAAAATTGGGCTACCTAATAGCCAAAAATAACTAAAGTCATTCTTTGGAAAGATTAACTTCATGAGGAGTTTTATTTTAGGCTTTGATGAGATTATCAAACCTTTTAATGATATACTTAAGAAAAATGCTAAAATTTCTTGAAGTGAAGAATCTAAGAAAGCATTTTCTAAAATTAAAAGAGCAATCAGTCAAGCACCAGTCTTAATAAGTCATAAATTTTCAAAGGACTTTTTCTTGTATTCATTTGCTTCTGACCACACCATGGCTATTGTTTTAACTCAAAAGGTTGATGGGAATGACCACCCTATAGCCTTCATGAGCACCAACTTCAAAAATGTAGAGGTGAACTATTCCATCATTGATAAGCAAGCCTATGCCTTGGTAAAGGTAGTGAAAAATTTTAGACATTACCTCCTTAGAAATAAGGTGCATGCCATTTTACTTGACCTAGTCGTAAAGCTAATGTTGAGTCAGAATGAGCTTGGGGAAAGAAGAGGCAAGTGGATGGAAATACTAAAAGAGTATGATAAAGAGATGAAAATTTCCAAATTAGTGAAATGTCAAGGTTTAGTTTAGATGATTGCCAATATTAACTCCAAGCTCCATGTCATGAAAGTGGATCAATAGAACTTCCAACCTAATGAATGGTATGAATATTTAATGCATCTTCTTATTAGAGACAGTTGTCACCTAGAACTCACCAAAAAATAGAAGAGATATTTAAGGCTCAAAGCATCCCATTACCTCATCAAATATGGAGTCCTTTATAAGAAAAAATTTGAAGGGATCTACGTAAGATGTGTGTTGAAAGAAGAGGCCTCTCAACTCATGTCTAATTTCTATGAAAATTTGGGTAATAGACATCTTTCAGGGAGAACCACAACCCACAAGATTCTCAGGGCTAGGTATTATTTCCCCACCCTTTTCAAAGATGCATACAAATATGTGAGGGAGTGTCATTCATGCCAAATATTTAGTGAAAAAAAGACAAAGGAAGCCATGCCTCTACAAACTATGATGGTGGACAAGCCTTTTACATAATGGGGATTAGACTTCATAGGAGTGATCAAACCTAATTTTTCTAAAGGTCACGAATATTTCCTAACTACTATGAACTACTGCACTAGATGGACTAAGGTAGTAGCCACTAAGAAACTCAAAATAGAAGAAATCATTAATTTCTTGGAGGAAAATATTTGCACTAGATTTGGAACCCTAGTTTCCATAGTTTGTGACAATGGATTTGCCTTCATATGCATTGAAATGATGAAATGGGCTTATGACCAAAACATTACACTCAAGTTTTCCTCCAATCAATATCCTCAAGGAAATTGTGTTTCTAAATCACAAACAAAAACTTGATGAAGGCCATCAAAAAATCTACTGAATATAAACCTAAAAAATGGCATAAACTCTTTAAGTTTGCATTATGGGTAGACATAATCAAAATCAAACAAGCCCTCAAGGATTCACCATTTTTGTTAGTATATATTCAAGATCCTATCTTTCTCATCAACTTAAAGTTGCCTACACTCACATTCATGAAAGATTACATGAAGGACAACCAAGAACTTACTAATTATAGGATATTGGACATCATTCAAATGGAAGATGCCAGGGAAAAGGCACCTGTAGACTTCAGTAGGCACCAATCAACCATGAAAATATGGTTTGATAAAAGGTCCAAAGTGAAGGTGTTTAGGTAGGGAGACCTAGTCCTCCTCTAGAATGAGGCATCAGAGACTAAAGGCAAACATGGAAAGTTTACCCCCTTGTGGATTGCCCTGTATCAAATTGCAAAAATCTTAGACAATAACAATTTCAGGTTGAAGGATTTTCAAAGAGTAGAGTTCATTTTGCCCACCAATGGGCAATGCCTCAAGCATTAATTTTTTTCTACCCCACTAGGGGTCTTCATGGAATAAATATTTAATATTGTTAAGGTTCGATTAGGTAGGCTAGTTAGTTTCCTCTCTTTCTATATTTTTTTTTTGCTAGGATTGTATATATTTGTTTGTTTGTGCTTGTCTTTTTTTGTTGTTTTTTTGTATTTTTTTCATCTATTTTGCCTGATGGTTTTCCTTGGTTTTAGTAAAGTTTCATAGATTATATTTTTTTAGAATTTCTCAAAAGGTGTGAGTATGAATCTTACAAAAATGAAAATGTGGTGCCGATAAAACATCATGATGCACCCAATGGCACTGGCATAGATAGGTATAAGAGATAAATGTCCCAAAAAGATTCAAACCTTATTCTAAATCAAAACTTGGCTTTAAGAAGAATCATATGTGTATAATGTGAATTTAGTTTGTTGATTTACATTCATGTTTACACATAAAACACATCTAGGTCTAGGATTAAAGTTTCAATTAAAAGAGAGTATCCTAAGGCTAAGACATTTGACCAAATACTTTAACCTATATATCTTGGTTCCCAACCTTTGTTTAAAAAAAATTAAAGACTTAATTCTAAATCAAAAGATACAAAGTTAGAGGTGATTTAGGCAATCTCCACCGAGGCTATGGATGCTTGGATATTAGTGGAGCAAGGCCATGAGTGGAGCCAAAGGTATCTTTGTTAGGGCTATAGATGCCTAGCTGGTAGAAGAGAAATGCCCAAGCCTCCCCTGAATTAAGAGTATTTTTTCCTAAGAGAATATTTAAATATGCTCAAATTCAAATGCAATGTCCAAAAGGATATGAACCTATATGTTGTTTCTTAAAGTCTCATGACATATAGCAAGTGGAATCAAATCACACATTGCATGTTTTTGTTTTAATATCCAAGTTCAAATTTCACACATAAGAGGTGTCTTTTAAATGAGAATTAACTCATGAGATGGTATATGTCAAAATAGGATTAAAAAAATTATGTACATGTCTAAACCAGAGCCCTAGGTTCCAACATATTACTATGTTCCCCCTGTGAGTCACCATTTTTTGAGACCAACATACCCCCATTTTTTTGCTTTTCTTGAAAGGGGACCCTTGTGAATGTTTCAAAACATTTGTGTTCTATATTGAATGTGAAAGGTTTAATCTCTCTTGAAATTTAAAGTCAATTTAATTTTTTTAAAAACATAATCCTCAGTGTATTTGGTTGTGATTATGCTTTATGTACTAATGTTGACAAAGATTGTATTTGAGGTGATTAGTTACAGGTTCTATGAAGAAAGCTAGGGTTTTTAAGCAGTAAACCCTAGGCATTTGAATTCAAAAATCTATGGAAAAAGTTTAGTGGGAAATTATATTTCCTTTTAGTTATAGAAACCCTAAGTCCAACTTTATATTAAGCTTCGATTAGGTTTTTAAACATGACCAAACATTAATATAAAATCAAGACTTGGACCTCTTATTTTCCCCTTTAAAAATTGAGAGCCCTTTTAGATTAACTAGGTTTTTATTAAGGTTTAAATATATTAGTGTTTTCAATCACTAACAAACTTTTAAAGGTTAAAACCTTAGTCTAAAACTTTATACATATTGGGCCTTAACTTAAAGCTCACACACTTTTACAAATTTGACACCTCACATTCAATCAAAGATTTTGATCCAATGGCATGAACCAAAGATGACACTGAAAGGGATACCAATCACTATCAAGCAATCAAATTATGATCTAGTGGTCCTCACTACCTCGAGGACTTTAATCTAATGGCATGCATCAACCCTGAATCCCCAAGAATTATTGAGAGCTTGATGTGTGACACTCAATCATTAGATCAAAGCAATTCCATTGTCTTAAATTTAACAAGCTCACTCCCATCATTTAACATCCATGAGGATGTAGTTGATGTTACTTAGCCTACCAAATTTAACCTAGATAACTTTTCAAAGTCTAAGAAAATGGGGCATTTCTAAAGACCCTTTCAAAGGAATTCCTAGCATTTTTATGTAGAAAGACTTAACATAAAATGGCTTAACCTAAGCCAATTTGTGTTTCTTAACACAAAAGGACTTTAGGAACATCATTTTTGGTCTAAGGTTATATAGTCATGGAACTGATTAAAAGGTGTCCATCTTATAGGATCTAATGATGATTGCTCACCTACTAGATTTGATATAATGGTGCATCAATCCCAAAGACTTTTAAAAGGCTTCACAAGCTTGACACGTGTCCTACCCACATCCAGGGTAACCAATAAAGGTACATAGAGCCCCATGAGGAGGATGCATGGTGGCTTACCAGTGGAAGGATGAAAATTTGATGGGACTAGCTTAATAAAGGTGCTTAATTAAATGACATGGACCTTGTAAAAATTAATTGTGATCACCTACCCATAGGATTTGATCTAATGCTAGATCAAAATTTAAGAATTTTCAAAGGCCCCACAATCTCAACATGTGGCTAACGTATGGTGGGGATAACAACTAGAAAGAATAAGCAACATGAGTAAGATTAGCTGGGGTGCCAAGTGGCATAACCATGAACTTAAAGATCAAGGGACTAATAAGAACATAGGAACTTGGATTTGGATTATCGAAGCAAAATAAATATATTTTTTTAAAGCTAATGGCTAGTCTCCAACTAACATTTATAAAAATTGCCACAAAAGGCACATAGCCATGCCACATAGGCTCCACATAAGCATGAAGAATCAAAATTAAAGATCTCCTAAGTTTGAAAGTATAGAGGGTATGATAATAAGGTCCAATCAAATATAAGGCATGTATAATATTAAGAAAGTAGATATTTCCATCATTAAATCTCAAAAACCCTAAACCCATTATAAAGAAACCCTGGGTTGACTCAATTGGTCACAAAGCAATCAAAATAGTGTAACTGAGCATTTAAGCAAGTGCCCTAGTGAAAAATTTGCTAAACTTGAAAATATAATTTAGTGTCATCAATGATAGTAGGTAGACAATATATGAATATGGAAGCATGAATTTATCTAAATTTAGATAGTGAGGGGAGGATCTTTAAAGACATAACACTAAACTTGATAACCCTAAATGTGTATGGAATTAGGAACCGGTCTGAGATATTCTTCCTTGTGGAGGAATTATAACCAATTTATTAGGAGGAAAAGAGGAATGCCTATATTAATCAAATATACAATTATATAGTCTCAAATCAACTAGTAGGCCTCCACCATGTTACAACTAAACTAGAGGTAATGCATTATATCGATCTCCTTGCTCCCATTTTTATTGATTGCAAAATAGATAAAGAATGGATCATTTAAAATGAAATCACTAATAAGGTTGCGTGCATCACCCCTATGGACTTTTAAACTTATTATAAGTTCCCTTTACCTCATATTGATCTCCCATCCTTGAGAGAGTGGACAAACACCCAAAACCTAGATTTAGTCCACACACCTTGGTTAATCTAATGATCCCATGTTTTTAGGTCCCCTAATGGTGGGATTCTTATTGTCTAATTCAAGGATGGTGTTAGTATATATATGATGTTACTGAACAAATCCTTTGGTTTCCCTTCCACTGCTTATGTATGTAAGGTCTAGGTATCTTATGTTTATTGCATGTTAGAATGGAACTTAACCCCTCCCATTAGAGACCTAATAAGATTTTTCTTAGCCAAGCAATTCACAGCCATAAAGATAAGGACCTACAAGAAATTATTTATGATGTCTTATCTCTTGGATTCACTCTTGGCTTTTTTAGCCTTCCCTTGCATCTAAAATTGGTCCCCTGATGGCAGGACCACAATCTCTCACCACTACTCTAAATTGTATATATTAAAATATAGGAATCAAATAAAATTTATCTATGATGGTGTTTTCTAAACTATCTATAAGGCAATCACTAGTTTCCCTATGCCAAGAATCTACCCTCAAATTAAAAATCATGTAAAATCCATGGGGGATGTTTAGTTCTTTTCAGATTGCACTATGATAAGAATAGAAGGAATCATGATTTAACCCTACCAATTACCCATTCATGTCCATAGTAATATTTTAGAGCAAGATATTGACTATAAAACCATCTAAGGTGTGGATGTGATATGCAATAAAATAAATAAGTCTCAGGTCCACCCCTTTCCACTAGACATTAGCAAGATTGTGATCAACGATTCAAAGCAACTAGAAATTATGGTTATTTATAGATGTTATTTTGATTTATATCTAGATGAATTTAAGATGTGGGACCATCCTAACAGAGTAAAAAACCACATATTATATAAAAAGGTCCCAAAGATTGAATACAAACATCAACTAGGCATGGGAGATGGTATCTATATAAGGGCAAAGAAATTTGAAGAGGTCCTATCCAGGATCAAAAGCTACAATATGCAGTTAAAGCATAGGCTAGTTAGAGAAAATAAAACCTCAAGAGAGATATGTCAATTACATCCCTTGCATTATCACTTATTTCTAAGACCATTAAAGACTGCTCATTAGGAACCACTTGTTGGAGGATAATCTCTTGAGCCTCAACGAGTAGAATTGACAAAGCAATCCTAGGTTGGGTAACCTAGGGATATAAAAAGAAGGGTAAATTTATAGTTGAAGAGATAAATATAAAACATAAACTTGGTGAGGGTCCTTAATCCCACACATCCCCACAAAGGCCTCCTTCCCCAATGATAATAATTAGCATGATTGCCTTGGAGGTAGGAGAAATAGTGGAGAGTGCCCTTGTTCACATTGTAGCATCCTATGGTTCTTATAGGGAGGAAGATCCCTCTAATGCAATAAATAAGGATTTGATTCCACTAGATAGAGGAAAAAGATAATCAAAATTGGCCTTGGTGCCCCTGTCCCCTAAAAATAAGCCTAGGTTAACCTTCACTCACCCTACCAGTGAAGTTAACCTCTTTAGTGATGAGAACCCTAATTATGGACCAACCATTCTTGACTAGTTTTTTTATGGGAAATTAAAAAAAATACCATCTCTCTCCCCATCATGGGCCTTAAATTGAGTTGGAATACATGTGTAGGATAATGTCAAGCCATGGATCTAGGACATTGTAAATAGACAAGTAAAGAGAAGGATTAAAATCCTTCATGACAAATAAAGTTAGATGATTGACACTCTAGGGGCCTCTAGGATTTCAAATGTAGAAGTTACTAAGTAACCATAATTCAATGAGTCTAACACAAAGGTCCAATTCAATCTAGACATATCAGGGTTTGAGAGAGTAGTAATAAGGAAATCCACCATTGGCACTGAGGAATTCACTTTTCAAAAGGTTCAGCCTTTAATTAGCCTAACTCTTATCCAAGGGAAGGTAGTAGGGGAGTATCCCATCCATCAAGAGGATGTGGCTAATTTAGTGGTATCATAATCAACAATGACCTTAGCTAGAATCCAAGAAATGAAGTAAAGGATCCTCAACTTGGAGAAGGAGAAGTAGGATTTGGAGGCTCAAGTCCTAATCTCAATTCTTGAGGACATATTATAAGTGTTAAATAAATATTTTTTGGATACATTTGAGAATTTAAATAACATAAATCTTAAATTAAGTGATTTAAACCATCAAGATAAGATGGCACAAGTCTTATTCACCCAATGGTTCTCAATCTTAAATGATAGAACTCATCAAGGTGCATAAGACAAAATAGGCCCTAGACTTCAAGATCATCAACCTTAGACAATTAGATATCCTCATGGTATTTTTGATGGATAAGTAAGAAGATTTGATCACCTAGTGCAACAATATCAAAAACTTCATCAAGGAAGACAAGGACCTAGTAACGAGAATGGAGAGTCTTTTGGGGAGCATGTTGGACAACCCTTCTTAAACCACTACTACGGCCCTGATCAATGAAGGATAATTCAAGAAGAGAGTTAGTATCCACATCTAAAGAATTAGGGAGCATCAAGGCCATTTTTTTAAGGATAATTATAATATCCATGACACCATCCTTACTTCAAGGAAGTAGATTATGGAAGCATAATTTATCAAGGAACTCATGGCTAAGGCTAACAAGGAATTTGATGCATTGGAAAATCAAGAGGAGGATTGTCTAATAAAGCCTACAGTGGATTTTGAGCTAATCAAAGAATAATACACTAAGCTGAAGGACTTCCTTAGATATGGATAATTAATGGGCCCACTACCAATGTAATCTATAAAATAATATCCCTTTGTAACAAATATATGGCAGCTTGTTATCATATACAATTTATTTGTATCAAATTTTGATGTAGTAGGTCATATACATTGTAATATTTGTATTAAGGATAGCTAGCCTTATCCTACATGTAGATATTTTGAGAAATTTAACTAATGAACTACCTATGTTTCCTATAAATAGGCAATGATTACCATTTTTTAAGGGATGAGAGATTTTGAGAAATTATATACCAAGAGCATTTAATATAACTAAGGAATTATAAAAGTATTGTCTTTATAGTTTTTTAAATTTCAATGTTGTCTCTCAATTGAATGTTATCATCTTAAGTTTGAATGATTCTCTATACTTTGACTCATAGTCTCTATCATAGGGTTATTGATTTGTGTTAATGCCAGATTAACTATAAGGATATCAAGTATACTTCATTTTATTTTTCTCTACATTTGGATGTTCTTAGGCTATTTAGACCATAGTAGTAAACATTTAAAGTAAACATGGTTCCTAATTATGATTTATATATTTCCTTTGAATTTTACCTGATTTATGATATAATTTGATTTCATGCTATTTTATAACATAAATTGGTTCATGTGTGCTTAAAGTAATTATAATTTTGTCATAATATTTGAGATGAGAATTTTCAATCACATTTCCTTTCTACCTTACCCTTCCCTTTTCTTATTTTTTATCAAGACTCATTTTATTTTAAAGATCATTGCTAATATTCATTTAGATTAGTCTAGAAATCATCAAATTCACAAAGATCCAAAGATTCAGACCCTAGTGATTCCCAAACATTAAACTAAACAAATATCATGGATATTTCCCATACTATGCTTCTATTCCACCACAAACATCACCGAATTGTCACAAACTGTAACTCATGCCTTAGATTTTTGAATCCTAAAATGAGAAGTGTTCATCAACACTAAAGAACACCTATGATACATTTATAATCATCAATAAAGGGTATATGGTCTATCTCCCTTGGGCTTCCTTTGATAACATTTTATTGTTTTACATGCCTGTGGAAATGTTTCTTAGTAAGGAAGAAAGGGGGGAACAATGCTAGGTGTTGGGGATAAAAAAGACACTATTTCTTCTTCATTAGAGGAGTCTAAGCATATGATCCAAAATTCTTCCCTCTATGAACTACCTTTTCCTTAAGTTATCTCCTCAGCCAACTCTTGACTTACCTGTATCAATTCAAATGTTGAATTTTAGGCTCGGAGCTCTTGTTCCTCTTTAGGTTGTGTAGAGGTAGGCACTTTTTCTTCTTAGGGTTGTTCATCATGTGCTCTAATGAGTGGTGCCTCACCTACCAATTTTTATTGGTCTTTGGGTTGGCCTTGAGATATTTGGGGATCATGTCCCTCTCCTTCTAGCATCTATGATTACATAGCACTCCAAAAAGTAAAATATCTCCATCCTCTATGAGGTGGGATCCTAAAATTTTCTTTACCGAGTGTGAGAGATGGTTTTACCTGTATTACTTTCAACAAGTCCTCACTCAATCCTATAGTTTTAGCCCTTTCCTTAAACTCCTCATTATCTTTATCATTCAAAGATAGAAAATCATGATCAATTGGCTCATATTTGTAAGTGAGGCCAAGGGTATGAATTTTATTTTAGATGTTTCCATGAGGATCTCAGTCTCTATGATGGAGGGTAGCTAATGAATATAGATTTTTGACCTTCCCATCCCCCTTTAACTAAATATAAATTATATATTACATTTGCCTAATGGTGATGTGGGATTTATGGAATGTGGCCTTCTTTTTCTAGTCAACACCTCATCAATGTTATTCCATATTTGATATGCAATTTCCTGCTCAACTACCTTGTCCAAATGAACTTATGGCACTAAAGAAGATCTATCTTGTGGGCAACCACCATAATAATAGTGTAGTTTGGATAGATCCAACAATATCCTACATTTTTGGCAAGTGTCTAGGCTATGCTAGGGGAAATTATTACCAAATTCCAATCGTGGATGGCCATCCAGACCTAAGGGTAGAGATCCTTAATAATCTTCTCTATGTTTCTAACATAGGAGTATATGTGCACAAAACTATAGTAGTCACAAATCTGATTCTTGATAACTTTAGTATTGGGATCTCATAGGAATCCATTGTGTCTATACACTTCACCTGTGACCACATATAACATACATGACATCATGTATAAATTTATAACCATTGGAATCTTATCTTTATGCAAAATTTGTTCGTAAATGTGTATACTAATCATTTCCACCTAAGCGTAGGTGCACTCTAAGGTACTTATAAAGTCTAGTAGGGGAATCCACTCCAAGTGTAGGATTTAGATGCTAGCATGGCCAGAAAATCTATTTAACAGTGTCATTCCCATAAGAATTTCCATTCTAAATTGAGTGATGGGGATAGGGATCTTGAAATGTTCTTTCAAAGTGAAAGTCTCTTTGATGAGGATCTACCTTGATAATGCTTGCTTTGCATTATTGTACTTCTTCCATGTAATAATAATGTGTAAATCAAAATTTATATCTATAATGGGTATGTTTAAATAACTATTAAATGCCTCACTTACTATATACATGACAACTATGTTATTTTAGACATAGTAAAGGTATTCACCATCCATTATTCTCCCTTCAAATAAGAGGCCATATAGTAAATATATACATTCCATAAATTTAAGCTTCATAATTACATAGTGTAGGGATTGAATTTTAAAAGGGAGAATGTCCTTTACTAGTTGTTTATCTTCAGATGAAATGTCTTCTTAAAGTGTAAAGGAGTCTATGTTCTCCACAACTTCCTAAATGTCAAATATTTTTGTTAACATCCATTTAATATAGTAACATCAAACACTATGTCCAAATACTCTATGGAATCCTTGATAGAGAACCTGAATAGTGTCATAGCTCCTTTGTAAGACCTGGATGATGATGCCATTGTGATTTGATGAGTATTGGTATGCTCTAAGATTTTGATAATGATGTATATCACTAAATTGAATTTTATGGATTGTAAATTACTCTAATAGTAATTAGGGATTTTAGGATCACTTAGGCTAAAGTTTACTCAACATCAAAGATGAAATGATTTAAACTCAGTTGAGGGCTTGATGTAAATACATTTATGTATTGATTTATAGTTCATGTGTCATTAATCATTAACATCTATGAGCTTGTCACCTTCATTCAATTCAAATTCAACCACCCTATTCTAGTGTGCATGCCACATAGGATGCCTTATCATTTAGAGTGCCATGGTGTAACCTTTCTTATTTTTCCATCTATCATTATGTAGTCCAGTTAGGAGAAGTCAAACTTTACCTTTGGGCTAAAAAAATCTGAAGCATAAAATGTTTTTCAAAAAGATTTTCTTCAAAAGATTTTAACCTAAATTTTGTGAAACAATGTCACCAATGAAAAAATGATCTTTATAAAGGTTAGTTTGAGTAAAATTAGTCACATGGAAATTATTTGAAGAAAAAACTCTCAAAATGATAGTTCTCAAAATAAAGCTTCCAATGACTAAGTATTTGAAACAAAGTATTTGAAATGAAATATCTAAAATGAAATTTGCTGACCCAAAGCCTCTGGTGACAAATTTTATGAATAAAATATTTTCAAAATAAATGTTTTGATGAAATATATATGAAATGAAAGTTTTAAAAGAGAATCTTTTCAAAAAAAAGTTTTTGATATAAAATTTGTCAATGAATAAACTCAGAAGACCTTGTGAAGAAAAGCTACAGTTTGAAATATTTTTGAAAAAAGTTACCAAAGAAAAGCTTTTGAAAACCAAACTTCTTGAATTAAACCTTTTGATGAAATATTTGTGAAGTGAATATTGTTAAAGATAAATTCTCCTCAAATAATCTTTCTAAAGATAATTTTTTGAATGAAAACTTTTGAAATAAAGTTGTCGAAATAAATTTGTTGATGACTAAATACTCTAAAATATGGCTATATGAATTCTTGTCATGAAAATCCATTCTTTCCATCTTTTTCATTAATAGGTTAGTTCAAATAAGTGTTTCCAAATGAAAAAGGTATACCCACAACATGATTCAATGTTAAAATCATCAAATTTCTTCAAATAATACAACTATCATAATTCTTTAAAATTCATAGATACCTAGATAAGATCTTCATTCTTTCCAAAAATAAAGGGGTCCCTACTTTTTAGATAAAAATACAAGGTGGGGTGTGTTAAATAAAACAAATGAGGAATCACAAGGGTGAATACTCTAAAGTTTTCAAGAACCTAAAATCCATGGTTTCATAATCCTAATATCAACCATAAATTTATCTTAAAATAAATTATTAAACTAAAATGGAAAGATACTCTTAATAATCCTATGCAACATACTAAATTTACATAAACCTTGGATTTATGTGTGAAAAGTGTTGTTCTTTATCTATTATCTCAGGTTTTTGGGAAAATACATGAGGGTGAGCCATAGGTTTCACCTTGATTGGGAATTAGTTTTATAGATGGGGAGCTCATGCATTACTTTGCTATTAGCCAAGCATCCATAACCTCGACAGAGATACCTTTGATCATGTATTCATCCTTAATATTTTTCATGATGCATGATACATTGATCTTATTTCATCATGTAGGATTTGAATCCATTTTTTATTTTATTTTGGATTTTTGGATTATGCCTTTTATTATAGTTTTAAATCTTCTCTTTGTTTTGCTTTTATAAATAGGGAAAAGCTAACCACAATAAACTAGTCTTATTAAAGTCTTGGTTTTATCAAAATGTCCTTGTTAACTCTTGCCCATGTCCATGATCATTACCCTAAACAATTATTATAATTTTATGTGCATTTTACCCAAGGGAATAAGGAGAGTTTTTTAAATTTATATATAACTATGGGAGCAAATTTCACATACCTGATTAAATCATAAGATTCAAGACATATTCATGGCTAATTATTTCATTTCTTACCTAGATTAAAAATTTTTAACTATAATATGCATTACCCCTTGATTTGGGTTGCATTCAAAACATCTCAAACTATGTTTTATTATAACAGGATTGACTAGAATTTGACTATCATGAAATCAAAAAACTACATTAGAAAGTAAGAAAACTACTGAAAGTAAAAATGGATAATTTAGAAAATGTAAACTAATATAATAAAATCAAATGAAAAAAATCATGAAACTAACTAATAAATAAAATCTAATCTACTCTTACCTCTATTAGAATTTCTATTATTACTTAAGGACATCTCCAAATGGGGAAACCATGAAGTAATGCTTCAAAAATTAATTGTTAAATCGGTATGTCAAAGTGTTACCTTGAAGATATTTCAAATGTAATGCATTATTACCCAATATTTATAAAATTTTATATGGTCCTATCCACAATGGGTTAAAATAATCATCCATTCATTTAATATCATGGGCTTTGTCCTATAGTAGCACCAAGTCAGAGATCCTGATTGTTTTTAATTTTGATTTCTTATCAAACCATCTTTTGACCATATCCTAATGTTTTTTGATGTTTTTTAATTTATTATCCATAGAGTCTTCCATTTTGATGATATCCAATAATATAGACTCTTTTCTATCATTGTGATCCATGTATTCTTACATAAACTAATATGTTATTAATTTTAGCATGTTTGGGAACACTGGGTGTTTCTCATATACTAGTAGATATGGAAAAGCTTTGAGGGAATATTTTTACCTATTCATATCTACCCAAAGTATATATTTTAGTAAGATATGTGACTCCCTTGGTTTATCTACAACTGACTTCTTGATAGCATCTATGAGGTTCTTATTGGTTAACTTAGCCAATATGTTCCCTTGTGGGTAGTGATTGGAGGATGATCTTATTATAATCTAATTATCATGGGCCCATTTAGTAACCTAAAATAATTTAAATTATATCCCATTATTGAAAACAAAAGAGATAGGGGTGTTAAACATGGTTGATTTATGTTTTTTTAAGAAAACTTATCACATTTTGAGACTATAGTTTTTGGTGGCTACTGCCTTAGTCCATATAGTGTAATAATATATAACAGTGAGCACAAACTTGTATCCAACTAAGGAATTTGGGTTTATAGCACTAATTAATTATAGGACCCATTGGGTGAATGTCCTACCTTCAAATATAAGTTATATAAAAACTACTACATGTACCTTTCTTTTTTCTAAAACTTGGCATTCATGGCACGTCCTCACATGGAAGTGTGCATCTTTGAAGACTATTGAGAAGTAATAACTCATTTTGAGTATTTTATGGGTTATAGTATTTTTGGATGGATGGTAATTGCCTATATTTTGATGGATATTTTATTATATTTCTTGGGCTTCTTCATCTTACACACGTCTTACATAAATACCTTCATAATTATTTCTATAGAGGACTCCCCTTTTGATCATATAATGAGAAATCGTGAGACATAAATCTCTCTTTTTCTCTCTTTTGAGTTACTATGGGCATGCTATAGTGTTTAAAATTTTAAATAATACCTGAATACTAATCTTATTAGGAGATCTGTGTTTGGTAGACTTCTTCAATAGTGATGCATGGGTCTAGTTCAACCATCAATTAAACTTTGTTTTATCATCTAAAAATATTGGTAGGTTTGATTTCAATATAAAATCATTGTAATTTTTCCATCCATTTACCTTTATGCTCTGTTAATTCATTTTATCCAAGTGTGAGCTTAACCATAGGATCCAACACTATGGCGATGGTATTATTTTGAAGGATATAATGTCTAAACTTTTTGATTACCTTGATGAGAGTGAATATTTTCTTATCAATAAGGGAATACTTAAGCTTTGCATCTTTCAATTTTGTACTCATAAATTCAATATTATGTTAAGTTTCTTCCTTTTTTTCATAAATATGGAAGCAATAGTATGTTTTGAGGTAAATGAATACAAAAAAAAGTCCTTGGTGAAATTGGGACTTACCATCACTAGGTGTCCACTTCACTTTGGAGTTCTATTTGATCATTGAGTTCAAAGGTATAACATTCTCTAAAAACCTTGAAATAAATTTCATTACAAAATTTATCTTTCCAAAGAATTATTTGAGCTCTTTTTTTCTATTTGGAAACATTATTTTTAAAATCCCCTAAATCTTATGTAGGTCAATAGTGATCCCATCCTTATTATTGTAGTGGCCTAACAACTTGCCTTAGGTAATGCCAAACATACTTTATTAGGGTTAAGTGATACCCTAAACTTCCTTTACGTCTAAAAAATAGACTTAAGATGGTCAATATGATCATCTCTATTTTAAAAAAATAGTGAAATCATCCATATATATAATTACGCACTTCCCTATCAGTCCCTAAAATGCATGATCCATTTATCTCTAAAAGGTAGATCTAGCATTAATCAACCCAAATGGTATTTTATTATATGCATATGTTTCCCTCTTCATAGTGAATGCCACTTTCATCCTATCTTTTGGTTTGACTAGTACTTGATTGTAACATGAAAATCCATCCAACAAAGACATCATCTCAGATCCACTTACTATTTGTATCACCTCATCTAAGGAGGGAAAAGGAATAATTTTCCTTCTCTAAATATTTATTCAAATTTCTAAATTTGATGTAAAATCTGATCTCATCACTCTTTTTCCTGATTGGAACTAGAATGATCACCCAAGTCTAATGTCTAATAAGAAAGACTATCATAGAACTTAGCATCTCTTCCACTTCCTTCTAAATCAATGGTTCTAAGATAGGATTAACTGGCCTCTACCTTTGCCTAAATGGTTTATGGTTAAGGTTTAGGGGTATTATATGGGTGATAACTCTAAGATTGAAAATACTTAAGTCATCATATGTCCATGTAATTACATCTTTATACCTGATAATTAGTTCCTTGACCCTTTGCCTTTATTTTGGTGTGCAGTTTAAGCTGATATTGATGAAGTGTGTGTTATTTTCATCACCAAAATTTTATGAACTAAATTTAAATTATTTCACCTTTCTCTACCTTTATTATTTGGCCTAAGGATCTATATCAAAGGTCCTTTCTAGGGTAACCACTCCCAATGGGAGGTTATTATCTTTCAGTTGGATAAGACCTTCTTCATCTAATTATTCATGGCACCTTTGGTTTATTCATGTATCATAAACTATTTGAGATTTAAATTGTCCTAAATTTGTCAAAAATTTGAAATTTTTTTGGTTTTCATCAAAAACTTGAATTTTTTTAACATTGTCTAGTATTGAAGGACATGGTATCAATTCAATGGAAAACTTCTAGTTTTTTCACTCTTATAAGGTGTCAAATTTAATACTAAAACAAAAAAATTAATTAATGCTCCATTTTATTCTCTTAAGATATCTGCTATGATAAAATCCTCAAATGATTCAATTAAATCCTAGTCTTTATGCTTGTATTTATTCAAATATGATAATTTACATTGATATTTATTTCTGACCTAATTTACAATAAGTTCAAAATCTCTATATATGTTTTATTATTTTTGGGAATTATGTGTTTAAATCTTAATAAAATAAATTTCTTATTAAATTTAGATTAGAAAATGTGTCTCAATTAGCCTATTAATTTGTGTAAACAGATATGTATTTTACCTTTTTTAAAATAGTAAGAAGTGTACAAAAATCAAACTTAGCTTATTATGGGCTAAAATGGATGATTTATGGTCTATAAATGGTTGTGTAGGGATGGAATAATATCATAAACAAGACCAAAAAATCTATTTATATTGGATAGGAACACCAAACTTAGGACACCCTACTACTTGGCACTATAGTACACTTTTTGGCATTATTATCCACTTCTAGCATTGTTGTCCACTTCCAACAATATTTTCTTGGTGGTCTATATTTTTTAGGTTCTATTAAGTATGCATGTGACACCCTAGTAGTGAAATATCAAATTTTGGGTTTATGCAAAGTTTGATGTGTGTTTGATTCAATATTCAAAACTATTAGGAGCTCTTCGTACTTGAACTCGAGTTAAAAATTTAGGAAAGAGAGGATGGGTTAGTATGTAAAGGATATGTTGGATTCACTTTACACCCCATGTGTGGTCATGCTACCTACATACCAATACTCTAAATAAGGATCAAGCTAATGTAGTTCTCCCATTTAAAGCATTTGGTGTAATTATATGATGTATGAAACTAGATGTTAAACTAGAATGTACTTTGGATGACTAGATACTAGTATGAGTGTTTCAATATGTTTGAATTGGTCTTAGAAGGTTGTATGTAGATAATATGGAAGAGTGCTTGAGTTTTCTTGCTTGTATTCTTGTTTCTTTCTTGTGAATGAGTGCCAATCCTTCTAAATGGACATTGAGTGGACTTTTATAGGGAAACTAATGATCATGGGTTAGATGAGTTTGTATTAATCTGATAGGGGAAAAGATAAGGAATGATGGAAATATGACTATTTTAGGCTAAAGTGAACTTGGAAAACAACATTGATAATAAGACACCCCTAAATTTTGGTGTTCCTATCCAAGTTGGTAAATATTTTCCTAGGAGGATGAGACCTGGGGGGTGGATTTGGGTTTGAGAGGGCTACCTGGGTCTCAAAAAGCTAAGTTTGAGAAGCTATAGGTGATTGGGAATTAGTGAAATTCTATCCAAGAAGGTTTGAGTGAGAAAGAAAGAAGACTTAAAGGTTGGGTGTTATTAGACATGCCTAAGTCATCCAATTTCACATTTTATATGATTACATTTCCCACCCCTTTTATTCTAGTGATGTAACAAAGTGAAATACTAAGATAAAGGAGAAATATAAAGCATCCTTGAACTTACCTATAAGGGAAAAAGCTCATGAAGCTATGTGATGTTGGATGTGTGTAGAGAGGGCATGTTGTGATGTGTGAATCTACAAATTAAAACATGAAGTAGATCAGTTCTTACTAGATACATTATATCTAAAATAAGAACCTAAAAAATTTGAGTAAAGGAAGAGAAAATAATGAATACACCTCACCAGGTATGTGAACCAATATGAAATCTATTGTTATGCTAGATTATGTTAAGTATATACTAAGTCAAGAGTAATATCATGAATAGAGATAAGTACTCAATTCCTTAAAAGGTGGATCAAGAATGTAAAGGTTGGCCCTTTGGCTCCATCATCACCAACTAGGTGAAGTTTAACAAATCATGCATGTGTTAACCAATGTTTGGAATATATGTCCAATCCCTCTAAATATGTGGATCAAGAATACAAAGGATAGCCATTTTGCTCCCCCATTACCCTATGAAGTGAAGCTATGAACTGATATCAATATAGATTATATTTCATATGAGATGGCTCATGGAGCCCATGAATGTGTTATAAATTTGACACTATGGTTTGGATAGCTAAATGTGTGCTAGAAACTAAGCCACTCTTATCCATTTTGAAAGATGGAGATTAGGCTTGTATGAAACCCACTCTAAAACTAATGTACTAGGATTATATGAACTCCAATTCAAGAACTTGGGTACTCAAAAAGCTAAACTTGTATGAAATTTTAACTTAAATGTGATGTGAACCACCTATAGATGGAGTAAGGCACACAACTACTAAGAATGCCTATAATAAATTGAACTTGGAAACAAAAGAAGATCAATGTGCCATGCACATTACCTCCAATCACTGATGTCTATAATATGGATTATGATTTAGAAGTTATTCCAACTACCCAATTTGAACTAAAAGTAAGAACCATCATACTACACATGATGACCCCTATATCTAAGAAAATTATGCTAAAACTACTAAATCTAAAGGATTTAGAAGTATAAAAACTATCCCTAAAATAAACTTTTTACTTATTTCTAGAAACCCTAAATGTTTTTCTACCTAGACAAGAGTGACAAACTATGGACACCCCATATCTTTAGCCTTACTATCCATTTTTGGTTTTATTATCTGATGTGAGAACTAACTATCAATCTGAGACTATTCTTATTTTTCTACTCTAATTTTATTAGTTTGACCTTCAAATTCTGTTTTGACTATTTTGAATGTTGTTTCCATTACTAGGAGGTTTTATCTCTATGACAAAACACCTATTTGACGCCCCCTCTTTTGAGGGTAGGAATGATAAACCTATAATGACTACCCTAAAAAGAAAAGAGTCTTAAAAGTGTTTTAATATGAAAAAAATATATTATATAACATTTGATGTTTGACAATAAGTTTTAAGATATAATAATTTTTATATTGATAGATATTGTTAGATCAATATGTGTATTCTTAGATAGATATAAAAATGTGAAATTATGCACAAAGTATAAAATAGAATTGGAAATGTTAATTATTAGTTTTTATTTGGAAAGATGGAGAATTATGTCCATCATTGCATCCAAAAAAGAAAAGAAAATGCATGATATGGATCATGGTATTACACACATTTGACAAGCAATAAGCAAATAATCAACAAGTAAGAAGCAAGAAGCATAATAGATGGGCCAAGAGGCCATGTAAACAAGGGACATGGGCAATGTCACTCAAAATAAAAACAAGCATGGAAGGCATTTTCAAATGCCACATACACATACAAGTGAAATAAGAAAATTTGGCTCATAGAGGAGAACAAACAAAGAACATTAGCAAATGTCCTAAGGCACACACATGAAGAAGAATCAAAGGACATTGGAAAATGTCCTAAGGCACAAGAAAGAGATAAGCTAGAATTTAAAATTCAATCACACAAGATACATTAATCAAGTATATAAAGCATGTAATAACCAAAAAGAGACAAATGCATCTAACTGATCAAAGCAAATGTGAAAGTATGCAAAACATGTGTAGTACAAGACTTGGTATATGCTAAGAAATACATAGTGCTAGATACTAGTGAAATGTTGATATAGTATTCTATGGAAGCTATAAACTAAAGTACATCAACAAGATAACTTAGAGTGTGTGGTGTCGAAATGACATAACCTAGATGGTGTAGTCATGTAGAAGATACCCCCAATGGGTTTGTATAACAATGTGTGTCTCGAATGTAGAAATAGGAATTCTCCCTCTGTGGGTAAAATGAAGTAATCAAATAGTTGGATTTCACTATACACACTAAAAAAATATCAAGTGAAGTATGGTAATGTCGAAAATTGACATACAATAGCATGAAATATCAAATGTAAGTCCTAGCATGATAATAGTGATGTGAAAAATGGATGATGTATATAATCAAAATATGTTTTTGGTGTTTTTTTAATTTTTCAAATATTTTTGTTTATTTTTTTAAACTATTTGAACTACATATATGAAGGACTTAAAATAAATGAAATTAACCAATGAGTCTCAAGTGAGACTCCCTATCTTGGTGTCCTATGTTGAACAACTAAATCATGTGTGATCATGAGGCACGAGTGTATGACTAAGATTGTGAAGCTAAAATGTGTGTACATTGTAACTACTCTAAAATATCTAAAGTGTAAATTGAATGTGGGGTCTCCTTATGACTCTGAGATGTGGATGCAACTATAAGGCTCTTAGGGACCCATCTAAAAGTAGGAGAAGAATCTCTGTGAATAGGTGCTCTCTATGTGTAGCTATAAGATATCTCAGTGTAACTATTCTAGGTGTGAATAATGTTGCTAGAAGATGTAAAGAATTCTAAAGCTATGAGAATGTATGAACCCTTTTTACTAGTGATGGATGCTATAACTATGACTAAACCTAATGTGGAACTAGAACAAAAATTAGGGGTGAAGCTAAAATTGGTGTAAGAACTGGATCTAGTGACTAGAAGCTGGTAGATGGCTCTAAAGTGGGGAGTGGTGACTCATAAAGAACTCTATCTACTATAATAATTTGATTATCATGAATAAACTTCATGTATCTATGAACTATATAACGTACTATCTTGAGTTTTTGAATCCATGGTAGACTAAGTAGTATGTCAAAAACTCCTACACTAGTAACTATAGTGAATGGTGTAGCCACATGTGTAGGACCAACCTGTAATGAAAGTACTATCTTTCCCAATGAACTCTAAACATGCCCACTGAAACCATTGATAACTATATCAATTAGAGTGATATTTTACTATGAATAACCCAAATTTTATAGTAGTGTGAAGGTGCACATATTAATACTAGAACCATTGTCAATGAGTGCACTACAAATAGGTTGATTATGGATATGTGCTCTGATAAAAATTTCATTGTAACACATATCATCCTCCATAATCTCTTTATCTAAAAAAGATATCAAAGGCCTAGTTGGAACTCTCGACTCATACACACCTATCATACCTATCAAAGGATGCACCTAAACTAAAGGTGTCTGGTATGTAACTGGTAGAGGATGTGTATGGTATGTATGATGAACACCTGATGTGTCCTCTTTTTCTTATTTTGAATGTTGTGGAAATGGATCTAAAAATATTTTCAAATCTTTATCTTGTGTTGGCTTTGTCTTAAAAAGATCAAATAAAGTGCCCAGATCAAGTAGATTATCATCTATTAAGTCCTATATCTTATGTCAAAATTTGATGCATCTATTTATGGTGTGGTTTGGTACCCTATGAAAATCATAAAATACATGCAGATCATATCCCCATGGAAGAGGATTTACTGGATCTACTTCCCAAATAAGTGGGAGAGTGATGATGTTACATTCTAATAACTACTGTAAAACTTTGGCTAAATAAATTGGTGAATTAGTAAATGCATGTCAAGGAGGTGCTGATAAAACCACACGCTAAGGGGGATCTAAAGCCACATTGATTGTTGGTTAATTTTGATTCTTATTGTCACTAATTTTGTCCTTATATGAGACTTTTCTATTACTCTTATTTTTTGTGTCTAGAGTACTTGAATACTCAATTTTGCCTATTGAGATTAACTTGAATTCTCTTCCCTTAAGTGTATGACATAATTTGGTGAAGGAAGAGAATCATTTGAATATAATGGATTCATGCAGTGCTAGTAAAAGGCTCCATTTGACTATGTATTGTAGCTCTTAATCAGCCTTGGGGATAGTTAAATTAACCATAACATTCTTGTATTTAAGAACATAATCTAGGAGAGGCTCATTTGACCTTTTTTTCTATTATATAATCTATGCATATGAGACCTTATCACAAATGTTGATATTGAAATGTGATAAGAATATGTTAGCTAAAGAATTGAATTCCATGACTGACAAATTTAGTAGACTATAAAACCATTGTAAATCATAATCCTTTAGGATCCATGTAAAGAGTTTGGTAAGTATCCAGTCATTAGGTACATACTCCAAACATGCTACATGAAAAGCTCTCAAATGTGTCTCTGGATCACCCTTGCCATCATAAAGAGTAATCTTGGGTTGAACAAATCCTTATGGAAAGGGTGTAGAAATAATGTGACATGCTAATGGTGTATGCAGAAGAGAAAAATAATCCAAAACTTGTGTAGGTCTAGTGTTACCTTGCTCAAGATGTTGCACCTTGGATTGAATAGATTAGATTTTTTACACAAGGGCTACCACATTAGGAGATAGGGATGTAATATCTATAATCGGTGGCATAAAAGAAGGTTGGGTTGCTATAGGGAGTGGTTGAGACATAGTTACCCCCATAGGTCATTAATAAGTGGCTACTATATGGTTTTATAATATTGTCCATTGGTTACTTTTTGTTGTTGTTCTTGTAAAATTCTAATTATGTCATCTTGCATATTCAGATGTTTAGTTAAGAGTTCCTAAATTTCTCTTCTATTAGTTTCATAAAAATTGGTATATTGGGCCATTGGTAGAGTAGAAAAAAAAATTTAAATGTGTTTAAAGGTTTTGAAATATGTTATAATAGGCCAAGTGTTAGAAATGGAAAGTGCCGAATATAAGAAACACAAAGTCCAAAATATAGTGATTTGGAATTTGCATAAAAAAGATACTGAGCTATCAAACATGTAAGGTGATACCTCAATAAGTAAAAAGGAGCTAATATATGAAACTAAGGATTTTTCAAAAATATTATTTGCAACATACTATAGAATTTTGAATTTGAAAATAATTTTTTAAGTTTAATATATAACTAAATTTTTAGAAAATTATTTGAAATTATTGAAGAATAACTGAGAATGTATTTGATGCAACTAAGGTTTAAAATAATTTTTTCCAAAATTAGTGAAGTATATAGAAAATTTTTAGTTTTAATCTTAAAAAATTAATAAAAAAATTGAAAATATTTCTAAAATTAGTAGTATATTTTTCCTAGTGTTTTGAAAGTGTTTGTATACAAATAGGACCTATTATGTGCAAACCAAGGTTTAGGTGAATTTATTGAAAATATTTCAGTTAATTTGTAGTTTTTTCATTTTTAAATTTATAAAAAATTAGGGGAAAATTTTAAAAAATTAGAAAAAAATTTAGACCTAGGTTTATAGGGTTTTTGTGCAAAAATTTAAAAGAAGTCGAGTTCACCAAATGTTTTATTATTTTTAATAATTAGGTGTTTAATTCCTAATAAAATAAAGGTCTAAGTAAATGTAGATCAGTAAATAAATGTGTCTCAATTATCCTACTAATTTGTGTAAATAGATATGTGTTTTACCTTTTCTAAAAATAGTAAAAAGTGTAAAAAAATCAAACTTAGCTTATTCTAGGATGAAATAGATGATGTAGGGTCTAGAAATGGTTGTGTAGGGATGGAAGACTATCGTAAATAAGACCCAAAACTATGTTTCTATACTGGAAAGGAGTGCCAAACTCAAAACACACCTATTACTTGGCATTGTAGTCCACTTTCCAACATTATTGTCAAATCTCAGTGTTGTTGTCCACTTCTAGCATTATTGTCCTGGTGGTCTAAATTTTGTAGGTTCTATTCAGTAGCTTTGTGATACCTTGATAGTGAAATATCTAAGCCTGGGTCTATGTGAAGCTTACTATGTGTCTGATTAAATATTCAAAACCCTTATAAGCTCCTGGTACTTGAAATTGAGTAGAAAACTTGGGAAAGAGAGGAGGGGTTAGTGTGTAAAGGATACACTAGATGTACTTCACACCACATGTGTGGGCATGCCACCTACATATGAATACTCTAACAATGGATCAAGATAATTTAGTTCTCCCATTTGAAATGCTTGGTGCAATTGTGTGATGTATGTAACTAGATGTGATACTAAAATGTACTTTGGATGACTAGAGACTATTAAGAGTGCTTTAATAGTCTTGAATTGGTCTTAGAAGGTTGTATGCAAAGAATACGAAACAATGCTTGAGTGTGCTTGATTTTATTATTATTTATTTCTTGTGAATGAGTACCAACACTTTTAAATGGACATTGAATGGCATTTTATATGGAAACTAATGATCATGGGTCAGATGAACTTGTATTATGTTGACAGGGGAAAAGATAATGAATCAAAAAAATTTGACTATTTGAGGCTAAAGTGAACTTGGAATACAACACCAAAAATAGGACACCCCTAAATTTTGGTGCTCCTATCCAAGTTGGGTAGTATTATCTTAGGAATATGAGACCTAGGGGGATTGATATAGGTCTAAGAGGGCTACCTGGGTCTCAAAAATCTAAGTCTAGGAAATTATGGGTGACTAAGAATCAGTGAAAGTCTATTTGAGAAGGGCTAAGTTAGCAAGAAAGAGGACCTAAAGGTTGGGTGTTATTAGTGATGCCTAAGTCATCCAATTTTTCATTTTATATGATTACTATATACTAGTAACTCTTTGGTATTATTCTTGAGGGTAAACTATAATTCAAAAATCAAGGCTTCATATTTTGCTCTATTATTGGTGCATGAGAATTGGAACATGTATGCTTCCAATAGTTTATATCCTTGTGGATTTATCAACTCAAAACTGACACCCAATCCTTGCTTAGATCTAGATCCATTAAAATGGAGGGTCCATAATTAGAAAGGGCTCAAAATTTATTTTGGTTATTCATGTTTTGTGGAAAATGTGTAATTCAAAGACTATGAGATTTATAACTTACCTCTTCATTGGCAGTATTATACTCCATAATGGAATTCTTCATTCTTAACTCTTGATTGATCCTAATTTGGTTGGCTATTCCTATCTAAGGTAGCCAATTTGAGAAAAGTCTATGGAAACATATCCATTTAGTGTTTTTTACCAATACTTACTCAACAACAACCCATAACCTTCAAGGATATCCACTACCAAGATGTTGATAGACATTTTTACTCTAGGTTCTGAGGCAACCTAAATTCTCACATCATTCAGGTCTCATAATAAAGGCACTACTATTTTATCTAGCTATGAAACAGTCATATTGGATGGATTTGGTGTTAAACCAAGATTATAAAAAATGTAATTTAGAATCACCATTGCTAAATCTCCATAATATATCAGGTAATTAGGTATATTCTTTCCAAACACTTGAGTGGTAAATAAGGGAACTTCAAGCTTTCTCTTGAAGACAAAATTCATGTTGGTTGTCTTGGACTTTTCCTCATTATATTTACTTGTGATAGACTTATATAAAATTTCCTTTTGCTTTGTTATTTGTGTTAGTTCATGAAGAGTAATAGTGGCCTTAATTTTATTCATATCCTTAACAATATTGTATTCCCCTTTACTATGTTCCTCTCTATGTTGAGTTTGATCATTCCCTTTATGAGGAGGAGGAGGATTGTAAAACTTTAAATTCAAAGGGATAATTATATTATTGGGAGGAGTAGAAGTAGTAAATATTTGACTATTCCTCAAATTATAATTATTCTTATTGAAGTGTTGAAATGATTTCACTTCATCAGAATTGTCCTCTAGGATATTGTAATCTTCATTAGGGATGGAAAACTCAAAATTATCAAAGATGATAGTTGAACTAGAAGGGCTAGATTCATAAAGGAGATTTAGAGGATTTATCATTTAATCTTGTCTAATTATCTCTCTATAGAATATTTTAAAGGATACACATAACTCTATACAATCTAACTCATCATGTGGAGATCTGTTATGGACTCTACACTAGTTGGACAAAACTATTTCCATTATATTGATCTTTGGAATATTATTAGATTGTTGTTGTTCTACATTGTTAGTGGGCATGTTGAAAGGCTTATTGTATCTTGGAAAGATATAATTTTGATTATTGGTATTTCCCATCCTCTTCTACATATTTAAAAAATTGTTTCTCAACTTCTAAACCATTCATTATATAGAATCCAATTTATCTTTGTTAGAGTTAGGACCCTTAGTGATTGCTATGTTGGTGTGAGCCTTGTGATAATTTAGCTTATTATTTATTGTGTATGATTATTCAAGAAATCATAACTTTAAGACATTATATGTTGTGTCATGGGAGGCAAAGTGTACAACTG
Source organism: Torreya grandis (assembly GCA_037957365.1). Taxonomy (NCBI): domain Eukaryota; kingdom Viridiplantae; phylum Streptophyta; class Pinopsida; order Cupressales; family Taxaceae; genus Torreya; species Torreya grandis. The sequence goes on from JARHVA010002164.1 coordinate 1,248,233, forward strand.
ATTCTAATTGAATGTGGGAGAATTTTGAATCATGCATAAAATCATATTCAAGGATATAACTCCATTATTAAATGCCTAACCTCCTAGATTTTGAGGGATAAGATATGTATTGAGCTTATTTTTGATGTTGATAGCTTCTTGTAATTCTAAAAGTAGAGTATTGGTAGAGTAATTTCTCTGTAAGAACACTACAGTAATAGGATCTAAGGCATTCTTGTGTATTTCAAGCATTATATTCTCATGTGGCTTATAGGTAACATTCAATCGGGTGTGTATCTTATGTAATCTTGTACTGAAGTCTCAGATTGACTTTTTAGGCTCCTTTTTCATGATGGTAAAGAGATGATACACTAGACTTGGATTATTTACTTGTCCAAATTGTGAAAGGAATGCATTTTGACATTTGTTCCTTGAAGTGATAGAATTTTCCTATAAATTGAGATACCAATCATAATAAGAATCTTTCAGAGTAAAAATAAAAAGCTTGCATGCAACATCCTCATGGATAACACTCATTAATCTCAAGGTGGCCTTGAAATATTTGATATGTTATTTAGTTATCCTCTTACTTGAGGTGGATAAATTAGGAATATACTTTTATGAATTACTTGGTATGTCATGTTGGTCCCTAGGGATATTAATAGGGGATCCAATTTACCAGGGTTGATCCATAAGAAGATTTATAAGAAGGATATTCCTTATAGGTGAAGGTGTTGAGACTCTACGTATCTTAGGTATGATAAGTATTGGTCTATGCCTCATAGAGTTTGAAAATGGTGAAACCAAAATGTTGGGTTGAGACCTAGACCTTATTAATCTCATGGTTGTCTTGGTGATGATGGACCCCATATTTATTAGATAAAAACACAAGTGTTCCTTCCTTTTAACACTAGGTTTTTCTTCTTCTTCTTCTGATGTGGGTTTTATACACACCTTGAAGAAGTTTTAAATGAGGTAACCTCTAACATTTTGGGATCTCTATGGAACTAAGTTTCACTCTAGGGCATGATTTATACATAATTGGTTAAAACAATTGGGTGGTGGAATATCAAGTTGAGCCTATGGGTTGTTTAACTAGGTTTATAGATGGATACATGGATTCTAATTAAAAATATAAATCACTAGGTGAGTTGGATGGGTGGGATACTAATATATGGTAGGTATATCTCAAAGAAACTTCAAAAATAAGGAAGGGTAAGGCAAAAACAAGGTTTATGTCTTTGAAATAGAATTTGTTTGTCTGTCTCTTTGGTGGACAAGTATCTCAAGAACTAGTGTTTTCTATTTACATGTTTTACACACTCACAAAAAGACACAGCTATAAGTCTAGGGTAATTAGATATAGGTTGTTTACTAGTCTAAACTAAAGGTTTCTATTTTTAAGGTTTCTATTGCACACCTTTATATAAGATATTAAAACTTGGACCAAGAAGTTATCTATGGAAACTGTATCTCAAACCTAAAATAATATATCTAAAGAGATACTTCTACATACCTTGGATTGTCAATTCAACTTATATTAACTATATAAAACAATGAAATCTATCAATATTCAATAACTATTACACATCTAAGACTAATATTCATTAACAAAATAGTCAGATTCATCTATAACATTGACACACATTAGAGTTATTAAATCAATCACAAACAAAAAAAACTTTAAATTCATTAACACATATAGGTAATAAGAAATATCAAACACAATTTCATGGCAATCAATTCATTTATTTCTTCTTGTGTATTCATTGAAAACTTTGACCCTTTGAAAAGAGAATTCTACATGTATATAAAGATATTGGGGAATGGGTCATCTCATCCTCCAAGTTTAGAACACTTCATTTACATCTTGATAAACTATAAGATAAGTCTTGATTACATGATAATAACTTGTAAATAATAATTCATGAAATGTGTTCATGTTTCCAAAATATTTCAATTAATTACAATATATATGCAACTAGGTCTTAACTATTTAGTTATAACTATTATGTGTAAAATGTAAAAAATTAACCTTTATCTAAATTGGCTCTTTCTCTATGTGTCTCAAAACTATTATCAAAACTATATTAGTACTCATGCTTGATGATGAAGTATTTGGAGTAGCACTCAAAGATGCATTGGTTGATTGAACTATTATTACCATGGGAATTGTAGTATGTGGTGGCACTGATGTGATTGTAGTTGTTGGCAATATAGGTGGTGTCTATGAAGTCTATGGAGTATAATTGGTAGGTGGAATCTATTGGGATACATTATTCTTAGAATTTAAGTCTTAGTATTGCTTTTACATCTTAGCATGTTATGATCAAATTGTGTTCATATCCATGAGATGCAACCTAGTCACCCTACTAGTTTGCTCCATCAGCTTGGCATGTTCTATCTTGGTGGATCTAAACCTAGAAGACTTCTACCTCTATTACCTTCTTTCTAGTTGTGTTCAATTTGGCCTTAATGTATTTTAATATCAAACCTTGTAGACTCTACTTGAATCCATTATGGGATTGTTTAATCATTTGATTGAATGTGGCCTAAGTCACCAACTTACCTATTTTATCTTGAATTATTGTTAATTCAAATTCTATCAAAAACATTTTAGCTTGATTTTATTACTCGACAAACTTATTCAATAAAGCCTCATATGATGATACCTAATCTTAGTCCTCTTATGTTCTTCTTAATGCTAAATTCAAATTATTTGATGCCTCTAATGGGGTCATCAATTCCAAGTAGATAAATTCCATATTTAGGGTATATAGTACTAAAAATTTTAGTTTATTGTCATCCTCTTTGGGACTTTTGAATAATCTGGTTGTATTATTGACATGAGGAGCCAAATTGACTCTCAAAGAATGAATGGAATCAATAATCACATATAGCCTAAGTGTTGTATTATGCACATCATTTTCAATACCTTAAGGAAGTTGAATTACTTGTTATTACTCTCTAAGAGTTTCTAATTCCTCTTCAAACTCTTGTCTATCCATTTAAGTCCCATCATGTATGGTAAGGATTGATTCTATGTGGGTATCCATATAGGACTTGAGGTCCTCAATATATAGGCACTAGCCCTTTTGTCTATTTTACCTCTTGACAATGAAGTAAACTTATTCTTTTCTTTCATGATCAGAGTTTAGCCTGAGCTATCTTCAATTTTCCTCTTCCTTACCCATTATACTGATATTAGGGCCTTATCAAATAGTGAGATCACCATTGGCAGTTTAGTTATCTTTAGATTGGACTTCTTAGAGGCTGAGGCTCCTAATTACTTAGCATAATATGGAAGAGTGATATCTTATGAATATAGTGGTTGAATTTCCACGTGTGCATGTTCTTCAAGCTTAGGTTCAGTTTAAGTAGAAGGGTTGAGAATTATTGCCCATATGATTTTTGACTAGTCTATGTTTCCATATTATCACATTGTATGGAAAACAAATACTAGATACTTCTTAGGAGCCCTTATGGTGGTTACTATAATGGTTGGAGTTGAGGAAGGCAAAGGTGAACCCATTTGGATAGAAGGAAATATATTTGGAGTTGAGGATTAGGCAATGGATAGAATAGATAAAGCTAGTATTGATGGGATGGACACTGAAGGAATATAAACCATAGTAGTGGAGGGTGGAGTAGGTGAAGTGGTAATGAGAATATTCATAGATGGGTTCATGAAAATTAAACCTATAAAAATTGACTATAGAGGAATGAATGTAGATAGAATTGGCCTAGGGGTGATGTAAACTACAGGTAAGGACATCAAAGGGAAAAGACCCAAAGTAGATGTGAGTAAAGGAACCTTACCAAATAGTTCACTTGTGGTTGGTTTCTTATCCTTTAGTGCTTATAATCTTAATTCCTTTACCTTCTATATCTCTTCCTCATCCACTTCTTGTGCTAGAGGGGTATATGGTCTATCTCCCTTAGGATTCTTTTGATAACACTTTATTCTTATGCCTACTTATGGAATTATTGCCTATTAAGGAAGAGAGAAAATGTTGGATTTTGGGACTAAAGAATCCACTATTTCCTCTTCATAAGAGGAGTCTAATAATATTATCCTAGATTATTCACTTTTTGCACTGCATTTTCCTTGAGTTAGCTCCTCATCCAACACTTGCTTGACCTATATCAATTCAATTGTTAAAGCTTATTATGGGAATTCTTGTTAATATTTAGCTTATGTAGAGGTAAGAACTTTTTATTATTGGGGTTTTTGATCATGTTCTCTAATGAGTGGTGCCTTAACTACTAACTATTATTGGTCCTAGGGTTAGCCTTGAGTTGTTTTGGGATCCTATCCCTCTCCTTGTGGTATCTATGATTTCCTACCACTCTAAAAATCAAAATATCTTCGTCTTATAGGAGGTGGGATCCTAAAATTTGCTTCATTGAGTGTGAGATATGGTTCTACCTATATAACTCTAAAAAAGTCCTCACTCAATCCTGTAGTTGTGGCCCTTTCCCTGACTTCCTCATCATCCTTAGCATTTAGGAATATAAAATCATGATCCATTGGCTCATGTTTATAAGCGAGGGCAAGGGTATGAATTTTATTTTGAACCTTTCCATGAGGATCCTAGTCTCTATGAGGGAGGTTATCTAATTCATATGCCTTTTTAGCATTATCATCCTCCTTGAATTTCCTATAAATTGTATATTACATTCACCCAATGGTGATGTGGAATTTTTAGTTCATTCACCATTAATCATTAATTTCTATGAGTTCATCACCTTAATTTAATTTGAATTTGACCACCCTGTCCTAGTGTACATGCCATGTAGGATGCCTTGTTATTCATGGTTCCATAGTGTAAGCTTTATTATTATTCCATGTGTCATTACATAGTTTAGTAAGGAAAAGTCAAACCTTACCTTTAATCCAAAAGACTCCAAAGCATATAATGTTCTTTAGAAATATTTTATCCCAAAGTTTCTAAAACAAAGTCACTGATACTAAATACTCTTTGGAATGGTTAGTTTAGGTAAAATTAGTCTCATGGAAAGTCCCTGAAGAGAAAACTATTGAAATGATAGTTCCCAAAACAAAGTTTGCGATGAATAAGACTCAAAAAAAAAGTTTCTGAAGTGAAATATATGAAATGAAAGTTTCTGACACAAACCTCTAGTGAGATATTTTATGAAGATAATCTTTCCAAAACAAACCTTTTGATGAAATCTCTCCAAAATAAAAGTTTCCAAAGAGAATCTTTTCAAAATGATGTCACCGATATAAAAGTTACTGATGAATAATCTTTGAAGACCTTACAAAGAAAAGCTATAGTCCAAAAGCTTTCTAAAAAAAAGTTACCAAAGAAAAGATTTCAAACACCAAACTTTCCAAAGTAAACATTTTGATGAAATATTTATAAAGTGAATGTTGTTGATGAGAAATTTTCCATAGATAAGTTTTCCAAAGAGAAGTTTTTCAATAAAAACTTCTAAAATAAAGTCACTGAAACAAATTCTTTGATGACTAAACACACCAAAATAAGGCTATACAAATTCTCATCATGCAAATCCATTCTTTCTATCTTTGTAATTAATAGGTTACTTTGAGCAAGTATTTCCAAATGAAAAAGGTATACCATAGCATGATTAAATGTTAAAAGCATCAAGTTTATTTAGATAATACAACTATCATAATATTCGAAAACACATATATTCTTAGAGAAGATCTTAATTAATTAAAAAAAACAAAGGGGTTCCCCACTTTTTAGATAAAAATATAGGGTGGGGTATGTTGAATACAATAGGAACCACATGAGAAAATAATGCGACTATGTTAAACCAATGGTTATACTTCCTTGGTGGTGCTAAACATAAAGGTAAACATATTATGCACATGGTAAATGTTGGTTTAGTAATGCTTAAATTATTAACTTAGGCTGTAATTGAAATTATATATTGATTAAGGTGTTATATGAATATCACTTCATGAAATTTTAAATTTCTTGGTAAACTAATTGCAGTGGTTTAAGCAAATAATTTATCATGATATAATTACAATCTTTAACTATTAGGATAGTGGATTTCATGGGTGCAATAAATGTACAAGAATAATTCATTGCCAATAAAGGAAAAATGGTTATGCCAGGTATTGTTGCATCATGTGTGATGCCATATTTGACCCAAATCTTATTTTGAACCTTGTTTAATCCTTATTGAATGCATTGTATGTCATTTGACCATTTATTTGTCCTTAAAGTGTCACATTGGTTATAATCTCTATTGGGTTGGTCAAATCACCTTTGTGATCATCATCTTTAATTCATAAGATGAATTAGACCAAAATCTACATTATCTAGTGCCTAATTGTAGGCCTTTACATTAATTAGTTGTTGGCTTGAACCAATGGGAATCATTGGGTTGATTGTAGCATCAACTATAGAAATTTGTATGAGCTACCATGCACCATTAGGGACTAATAAAACATCACCCATTATGAAGGCATGGGATGGCCAATAGAAGTGGTTGTTATATCCAAGGAAAGAATAGACACATGTCATATTCTGATTGGGTTGTAAGTAGGAGAGAACACCTATTTTAGGAGGGCAAATGTTTGAGAAAAGGGTTCAAAACTTTTGGAATTTTTGTCCACCCTATGAACAAGGGAGAATGGAATGGAAACAATAAGAGAACCTAGAGAGGGAGAGACTTATCTAGTATTAACCTATAGAAAATATCCATGGATGGACCTAGATCATTTGGTAGGTATCTTATTGACTAGAATATCTTGTTGTTTGACTAAATGAAGTTTGTGTGATTTTTAGATTAAGTTATTGTGTTTTAGAGGAGTAATGCCACTTGGATTACTTCTTCTCTTTGATTATTTTCCTATAGTTGTGCTTGGGTCTCCCATAGTGTTATTACCCCTTGTGTGGGAGTTTGTAAGTGAGATATTCCTCCATGATAGTTCTAACTATTATATTTCTGATTACCTAGATATTATCATTTTTTCATGTAAGACATGTGATTCCTTTAAAGGTCACATTCTTCATGAAAGAGGAAGGGTTAGGTATCTCATGTTTGACATGATGTTAGGTTTCCAAATCATTCTCATGACTACTTATATAATATATCCTAATATTTGTGTGCTTGATGGGTCCTATCCTTATGCTCCTTATGGTTTTCCCTTCTATGTATTTTACTTTATAAAAATAGATTCAAGGTTGGTAATCTTATTGACTTAGATATGCTTGGATTTCCACCTTATGAGTAATTATCTCCTTGACCCTAAGGCATCTAGACAATTTTTGGCAATTATTTAACTTAAACCATTATATGAAAATGCCTACAGTTGAGAGTCTTACTTGGGGGTGCCTAGATTAATGACTCAATGATGTTAAAAGTTTTGGATGTGAGCCCACATTTTGTTGGTCAAATTTGCACTTGGAGTGAAGAGGGGCTCATCATCAACTACATTCTACTCATGTTTTGTGTTTTTTATAACTAGCTAGATGCCAATGATTAATTGTTCTCATTTGAAATCTTTATATTTATGTTTTAATGATTGATTATGGGCCTAGTGTGACCCACTATTATTATTAATTTTACCAAATGAATGTACTAGTTATTACTATAGATAACTATTTTATGGTCTTCTTAGTATACATGATTAATAGACCTCCTTGGGATAGATCCTTATTGAAAATGCAATCCTTGTGGGGGCTTGTATGTTCATGATTAATTTTAGACAAGTTAATGGCCTTAATACATATATTATATATTTAGTTGAATATTGTGTGGTTTTTTTATGCATTGTATTTTGATTTGTTGTAATACCTCATGTTTAAGATGATTCAATGTGAAAGACACATTTAAGTACAAAGGTAAGTATGTAGCCTATCTATGCCTATGATAATAAAAATAAATCATGTTCTAATCATATGGATATGGTTATGTAAACCCATTCATGATATGGCCTATGCTCAACTAGCCTAGATCTGGTTGGTCTTTTAAGCAGTGTTCATCTATTCTATATAATTGAGAAAATTTAATTAAATTAAACTTATTTAAGAATGAGTGGAACGTAGATAAAAATCTAGGAGATTATTATTGGGAATAAAAATATATATTTTTAAAATGAACTAAACATTGATATTTTTGGTATATTTATGCCAGTCATGAATAAAGACTATGTTGGATTATTTAGTAAAAAAGAGTCTTAAACTAGTTAGGAGTGTTTTATTTAGACCCTTGAGAAGTCATTATGTAAATCAAGATATCCCTTGGGTCTTATGCTCTTCCAAATAAAATATAGTGAGTTACTTAATTATATCTTTACTGAGAATAATTCTTGATTATACACGTCTCTCCTTATAATAATTATGGTTAATTTATTTGGATTGAGCTTATGCAAGAATGAGAGGACATATTTATGAGCTATGATTTCTTATTGGAAATAATAATATAGTTAGCATGTTGAATTTAGGGAAGACTGTAAAACTTATAAAACCTATAGGTTTGTGGGCTCATGGGATGATACCATGTCACATTATCCTAATGACCCACTATTATAGAGATGCCTATTCTAGGTGCAAAACCTATGAGCCAATCAATGAGTGGGATGTTACCATGTGGCATAATCTTGTTTTTCCATGATTGTAGAAGTATTTGAATCTAGAGTGAATCTAATATGCTAGTGGAATAGAAAAATGTTACAACATGGAATAATTTATACTACTCCATAACCCTAATGAATATATGATATCCCTATAAATTAGTAGGGTAGTGAGTAGTGAATTATCACCATGTTAAGGTTTTCACAATGTGACATAGTAGAAGCAACACATGGTCAGAATGGTTTGGGAGTTTGAAGGGAAGTTGGCATGGCTAGGGAACTCACCAAATCTAATAGGTTTAGTGTAACTATGTATGTATTATATGAGGTCAAATTTTATGACCATATTAACATCATTTTCACCATTATATTTTGATGTGAGCTCAAGAAAAAAATCCATAGTGTTGGGCTAAATGGATTAGGACTATGGGCTTTCAAATTAATGGCTTATACTTATATGATCCATTTGTAAGTTACAAGATTCTTATTATGAATGGATTATATTATAGTATAGATCCATGTTTATTAATTTTTTATTCATTATAATTATGTGTCATGACTATCTTTTGGGGAAATTTTTGGGTGTGACACTCTCGAACCTGTTCTGAAAGTGATCTTAATCATCCTTGATGTGGCATTTTGTCTCAATTTCTTATTCACAAATTATAAAGGGTAATTTTTAAAATGAGAGAGTGAAAATTAAAAAATTTAATACCCCAAGGTGAATTTAAAATATTTTATTTGAAATATCCCCCCCCCATTGCATTATTTTCCTTCTAGTGAGGCTTATATTTAGCCTAGGTGTCTATTTTTATCTAATTTTCACCTGTATCTTTCATTTTTTCTCATCATTTAATATTTATACATCATTTTTACATCATTTATATGGTTCAATCAACCAAATTTTTTATTATATCCCCTTGGGGGCATCTAGGGATTAACATACAGTGTTTTTTGGCATATTTGAACTTGTTTTATTAGAAATTTTAGCAAATTTTCATCAAAACTAATTCTTATCAACATTTATTCTACTCTAAATTTTACAATTTTTTATTATTTGAAAATTAATTGCTTCACTTATGTCTCACAATGAATTTTAAAATAGGGGCAAATGTAGAAACTCTAATTTTATCACTTCCATGTCAAATTACACAATGGAACAACTTCCCATAATTTCACATATTCTGATCACTTATCTATTCATTTCTCTATTCCCTAATCATTTATCTATTCATTTATTTGTTCCATAATCATTTTTTTATTTAATTATCAATTTATCTGATCAATTCCCTCTTATATATTCAATTGTCAATTTCTTTGATCAATTTCCTCTTCTTTATTCAATTATCATTCTCTATTCAATTACTTCCTCTATCTAAATTCTAGTCTCATAATCAATTACACACATAATATTAATTAAATAGGTCTCTGATCTATTTAATTAATTACTCTTATAATTACTAATATTTTTATTTTCCCTCCAAGTAGACATCTTCATGAAAAATGGAATCTTGAGATCATAAGGATATACCCTTGAGATCATAATAATTATACAAAGAATTAAAAATAAAATGGGATTATCCTCCACCCTTCATCTTAGAAATAATATTAAAGTCCCACATTTGATATCCATGTACTCTCTTGGAGAGTGTCTCTACCGTTCATCTTGATTGAGATGAAGGGCTTGTTTTCATTCATCTTTGTTAGTTATAAAAGGGCATTCTCCACCCTTCATCTTGATTGATATGAAGGGATTATTTTCATTCATCTTGAATACTTACAAAGGTCATCCTCCACCATTCATATTGATTGAGATGAATGGATTACATAATTAATCCATGTGCTTGATTTGTGTGCACACTTGAAGACCCTTTAACAACCATTCATCTTGATTTCAAGATGAAGGGTCCTCATCAATCTCTTTTTTTTATAAATATGATCATTCACATCACTATTCTCATTTTCAATTGATATTTCAAAGCCTTGTAATTTATCAAGCTATACGTGTTCATTAATCTATGCTCTATAATTAAAATATTCATGATTCATAGCTTTTATAGAGATGCTTAGCTTCAAATTTACATTGACAAAGACCATCAAAAAGTTACATTCAATCCAAATATCAACAGTGATCAAGATACAAAGGAGGTTTACATGGAGTGAATATTTATACATGTGTAGTCTATTTGGTATTTTTTTGAGCTCTAATGTCCTAGGTGTGTCTTTAATATGTGTTCTCACTTTGATTGTCTTAACTAAAATTTTGTGAAAATATTGAATATCTACATTATAAAAACACACTATCAAGATAATATGTCACATAATAGTACTTAGTCCAACCATTAAGATATGTTTCATTTGTAAATTAGATGACTTTAGGGCACTGGCCACTTGTGATGGAATAAGACACCTATATTGACATAGGTGTCTACCCAAAACACAAGTGTCTAGGAGATGAGAAAATAGGTACACGATTAGAACTTTTAGAAGCATAAGATAAATACATTTTAAGCATTTTGGGAAAGATAGAATGCCTAGGTCATCAACATAATACTATTCATACTATGAGATAGGCTAATGGGTATAAGAGAGAGTAGATGCAAAATTGGAGAATCAGACAAGGTCTAGAACTAAGAGGAACAATAAAGGTCTAATTTTTCCAAGTGGACAAGATTGAGGTGTTATATAATTTATAAAAATATTTTACAACACATCAATGTACCAAATATGTTATTTCACATATCCTATGTATCTTAATAACATGTTTAATTCCCTACTATTGGGCTAAACTAAGAACCAAATAGAGATAACTATAAGACTTACCATAAGTGGTAACACTAAACCCTAAATAGGATTCTATCTCTTTCTATTGAATAATTTTACTATAGTATTTATACCAATCAAATATCTCTATGTAGTCAAGACTAGTAAGGAATATCATAGTGAAAAAGTTTTTACTTGACCCATTATGCTATGCCCTTAACCTTTGGCATGTCTTGGAATATGTGTGGATAACTTGTGGCTTACATACCTCTTTCACATTATTGTTACATTTCTCTATGTTATTAGTTAGGTCAGCCTATGTAATAACCATGGTTAAGTAAAATATATATACGAGGTAGTGGTTAGTCTTTGATCATCATGTCAAGTATTCTGTTCTTAGTGCATTGTTGTGGAGGTTTCCACCTCAAATTGGCTTTGATATATTATCTAGTATTCTACTCTACTATCAATTATTCATGTGTGATCTCTCACATTTTCTTATTCTATATGATATAAAATCATTCTATGTGAACATCTAAGTAATTTCATTACAAGTGGTATCAGAGATTCGATTTGGGCAAGTTTCTTGTGGTGTTGTTTTTTTAGATCTAGTGAGGTGCAACTTATGTGAAGGGAAGGTGTGAAAAAAATAAAGTTTAGATTTTTTTTGCTTTGTACAATTGTATTCATTAGATTCATCTTGATGAAATGATCATAATGGTATATTCTATTGGTACACTTTTTTGTGATAAAATTTTTAACCTAGTACACAAAAGCAATCATTGGATTCATCTTGGTAAGGTGATCACAATGATACCATATTTTGGTACATTTTTTTGGGGTAAAAACCCTCCCAAGGTTTGTATATGGTGTGTCCTTATACATGAGGATGAAAAGGGGAAAAATAAACTCCTACGACTCCTACTAATGACATGAAATTTAGAACTTTAAATCTATTGATTTCTCAACTTCAGTCTAACATGAAGGGCTTGGTGTGGCATGATGACTTTATTGTAATTCAAACTAATGTTTTAGGGATACACAGAGAGATTAATAGGGTTCATAATCAATTGAATCAAATCATTAATTCATTATTTGTTCTTTCATCTTAGTTATAGTCAAACAACCCTCCACTTCATCCTTTGGGTCCTCATCCTCTCAACACTAACAACTCTAATTCTAGTGTGAAACCAATGTTACCCAAAGTGGACATGTGTAAGCTTGATGGTAAGGATACTCTCACTTGGATTACCCAAATTGAGAATTTATTTGATCTGCATCAAACTCCTAGTTCTTAGAAAGTGATAGTGGTGTCTCTATATCTAGAATGTGAGCAGTTCATTTGGTATTGTTGGTTGTGTGCTTAAAAGAAAAAGAATGGTACTCTTGTTACATGGTATGTTTTCATTGATGATTTTTTGGCTCATTATCAGAATAATGTTTTTGAGAACTACTTTAACCAATTATCTAAACTATGGAAAATGGGAACTATGAAGGACTACATTCATCAGTTTCAAAATCTATTCTTACAGGGCACGACATCACTAAGGAAAATTTGATTGATATATTTTTGGGTGGTCTCAAAGATAGCATCCAATTGGAGGTTTGGATGTTTAATTGATCATTTATATCAGAATCTATCCCATAGACATGCATGGTAGAGGAAAAAGAGATGGTCAAATAGAAAACCTTCACTACTGGTCATGATCACACCTTTCCCTCACCATCATATCCTCAACACACTAGATTGACACCTTGATAAATTAAGGAGAAGTGAGCCAAAGGTTTGTGTTATGAGTGTTACAATAAATGGAGAAAAGACCATCATTATGTTGAAAAGAAGTTATTTTACATCGAAGGTGCCAATGAGGATGATGATGAGGAGGAGGCACTTGGTGAGGATGAATAAGGTCCTAAGGAGGAATTTGAAGACTCTCAGCCTACTATTTCTTATCATACCCTTTCAAGTATTATTACTTCCCAAACTCTTAAGGTGGTGGGGTTCCTAAAGAAATAGAATGTCACTATTCTTTTTGATTCTATAAGTACACACAACTTCATCATTAATAATTTGGCTTCTTGCTTTAATTGATTCATTTATACCACTCCATAATTTTAGGTCATGATTGCATATGGTAGTACTGTCAGCTACTCAAGATAATGTCAGAGTATTAAGCTAGCCATGGGAGACTAATTATGAATTCTCTTATGTTTTTAATTCCATGGGGGGAGCTGACATTGTTTTGGGAGTACAATGGCTCACCACTTTGGGCAATATTGAGATGAATTTCCAAGAATTATTCATGCATTTTCATTATAAGTGAAAGAAATTTGAGATAAGGGGATTAAGGGATAAATATCCATAACTTGTTAACTCCCATTAAATTACAAAGGTTCTCCAAAAATATGATAAATGATTTTTAGTTCACTTTTTTTCCATGGAAGTTCATCCAACTCAGCCATTTACACCTCATGATCTGTAATAAGTGATTGATGCCCATTCAATTGTTTTTGGTGACATACCAAAAGGAATTCCACCTAGCTACATGAATGATCATGATATCAAACTTATTCTTGGTAGTACACCACCCAACATCAGGCCATATAGGTATCCCTATGCCCAAAAAAATGAAATTGAAAATATGGTACAAGAGATGTTGGATGTAAGAATCATTCACCATAGCCAAAGAAAATATTCTTCACCATTTTTTATGGTGTGAAAGAAAGATGACACTTGGAGGATGTGCCCTAACTATAGGTAACTCAACAAGTACACTATCAAATATAAGTTTCTTATTCCTATCATTGATTATTTTTTAGATGAATTAAATGGTGCTCTTTATTTTACCAAGTTAAATCTATGTTTTGGGTATCATCAAATCTAGATCTGTGATGAAAACATACCCAAAACCACTTTTAGGTCACATGAGGTCCATTATGAGTTTTTGGTTATACCTTTTGGGCTAATAAATGCACTATATACCTTTTAGAGTTTGATGAATACTATTTTTAGGCCATTTTTGAAGAAATTTTTTTTGGTATTTTTTGATGATATCCTCATTTACAGTAAAAATTAGGAAGACCATTTACACCATGTGACATAGGTACTCTCAATTTTGGAACAACATCAGTTGTATGAAAAACCTTCCAAATGTACCTTTGGGTTTTATGAGGTTGAGTTTTTGGGTCATCTAGTTTCACATATAATAGTAAAATTAGATCCTAAAAAAATCTAAGCAATGGTGGACTGGTTGATTCTTAAGACACTCAAGAAACTAAGGGGATTTCTTGGGCTAACTGGTTACTATTGTAGGTTTGTCAAAAACTATGGTAGCATTACAACCCCACTCACAAATTTTTTGAAGAAAGACTCCTTTTAGTGAACTGATATAGCTACCAGGGCATTCAAACAATTGAAACTGGTGATGTGCACCACTCTAGTATTGGTTACTCCTAATTTTTCCAAGACTTTTGTGGTTGAATTTGATGCATCTAGGTATGGTATGGGTGACATACTCATGCAAGAAGGCATACCACTTGCATTTGAAAGTAATCAACTGAAGGGTAAAAATCAGCATAAAACAATTTATGAGAAAGAAATGATGACCATTTGGTATGCAGTCAAACAATGCATACCTTATTTGATGGGTCGTAACTTTTAGGTAAAGAAATCATGACAGTCTCAAATATTTTTTAGAACATAGGTTATCATCTGAAGAAAAACATAAATGGGTAACTAAGATGTTACGCTATGATTTTAAAATAGTTTAAAAGGGAAAGGATAATGTAGTGGCAGATGCACTATCTAGGAAGGATAAATCATTTGAGGCATTGTTATATGCTATGACCATTCTATAGGTAGATTGGCTAGAGGAAGCATGATCAAAATGGGACATAGATAGTGATACCCATGATTGATTTAGAATATTTAGCAAGGTTTGGGTGGATTTGACAAATTCACATGGAATGGTGATGCATTATGGTATAAAGACAAATTATACCTATGTAAGAATTCTCTTCTTAAACAAAAATTCCTTCAAGAACTTCATGTAACTCCAATTGGGGGTCATTCAATATTTTTGAAAACCTATCATATAATCAAGCAAGATTTTTTTTGGGAAGGACTCAAGGGCGATGTCCAAAAATATGTGGTTGAATATATGATATGTCAACAAAATAAAGGATAAACCATCAAAACCCTAGGTCTTTTGTAGTCCTTATCCATCCCTAGCCAATGTTGGGAAGAGGTGTTTATGGATTTCATTATAGGGTTACTGAGATATGATGGTCAAAATTTTATCATAGTTATGGTAGATAATATCAGTAAGTAGGCTCATTTTTTTCTTTATCAAAACCATTTATTACTAGTATAGTAGCTTCTACTTTTTTCAATATAGTTCAAAAATTACATGGTACCCCTAAGATCATTGTCAGTGATAGAGATCTCATCTTCACTAGTAATTTTTGGACTAAGTTAATTGTATGTTTGGGCACCAGTTGGCTCATAGTTCATCATATAATCCTCAAATAGATGGATAAACTAAGGTAGTCAACAAATATTTTGAACGATATCTTCATTATTTTGTTTCTGATAAACAAGATAAATGAGTTTATTGGTTGCCAATTTTTGAATGGTTGTATAATACTTCTATTCATAGTTCTTCTAAGATGTATCATTTTTTGGCACTATATAGATACCACCCACCATCTATCACTTCAACCTTGAAGGACCATCCTAAGGTTCATATAGTTGAAAAACATATTCACCATCAACAAGAGGTCCTTTCCAGTTTGCATAAAAATTTAGACATGGTCCAAAATTGCATGAAACAATAGGCACATCAACATAGGAGTGAGAGGCACTTTGACATAGGTTATTGGGTCTTTATCTACTTATAACCATATAAGAAGATGTCGTTAAAGAAATAAAAAAAGGATAACAAGTTGTCCCTTAAGAATTATGGGCCTTATTAGATCTTGTAGAAAATTGGTAGTGTGGCCTACAAGTTAGAGTTTACTTCCTCCTCTCGCATACATCTATTATTTCATGTATCATGCCTAAAGAAATTCATTGAAGACAAAGTTGCTACTCAAACTAAGTTACCAAAATTGGGTGAGGAAGGAAGAGTTATTCTTAATCCTGAGGTGATCCTTCAAATGTGCACTAAGTAGTTGTAGTCTCGAGAGATTAAGGAGTAACTAATCTAACAGAAGAATCTACCCTATGAAGATGCTACTTGGGTAGATGAATCCTTTGTGCAACAACATCCAGAGTTGACTCAATGTTGAGGATAATGTTTTTTTGAAGGGGACGGTCATGTTATGCCCTTAACCTTTGGCATGTCTTAGGATATGTGTGTTTGACTTGTGGCTTACATACCTATTTTATATTCTTGTTACATTTCTCTATGTTCTTAGTTAGGTTAGCCTATGGAATAACCATGGCTAAGTATACTATATATAGGAGGTAGTGGTTAGTCTTTGATTATCATGTTAAGTATTCTTTTCTTAGTTCATTGTTTTGTATGTTTCCCCCCTTAAGTGGCTTTGCTATATTATCCAATATTTTTATTTGTTATCAATTATTATTGTGTGATCTCTTATATTTGTTTTTTTTAATATAAAATCATGTTATGTGAACATTTAAGTAATTTGATTACACATTATCCACTATAAAACTATGTATAAGACATGAATCAATTAAAGTGCTTAAAAATAAAGACACATTGGTATAATTATCATCAATAATATCATGCTAATAAAATTTTATGGTGTGTATTTGTACATGTGTCTTTAAATTGTACCAATAACACCATCTAGAAGATTATCCTTAGTTATAAAAGCCTACGAGGTTGGGGGGAAGATGTGGATTACATGTATTTTTTATTAAAGGTAAAATGTGGGTTTTGACTAGGTCTTATCCCAATTATAAATAATAATCCCTAGGCCAAGATGAAAAAAATATCATAAATGAAACCATGTATACATTAATTAAAAAAAGGCAAACAACTAAAACATAACAAAAACCCAAAAAAGTAGATATGATATATTACATGTCCAAATATTTTAGTAAAAGGTTCCCATATTTAACTATATTATTGAGGACCTCTTCAATGTCTACCACCATAGTATTGTCTAGCTCTATATCCCTCCCTTTGTCTAGGTCCTTGATTCTCTTACTTGCATGGGAACAACTCTAATGATCTTTACCTGCCTTAATGATTTCCTTTAAAAAACTTATGTTAGAAACACAATTCCTATTAGTAACTTTACTCAAAAATATAAACTTGTGGATGGTACCTTGCATCTTATTCCTCTCCACCTCTAAATTCTCCATTATAGCTTCCAAATTATGTAATTTATAAGCTACAACTTCACCTTCATCAAAACCATGAATACTAAATCAACATGTACACAAATATTGACATTAGTATCCTTAATAATCAAAGACAGTGGAATCTTATGGATTTTAATATCCATAGTCAAGTATTTTAGCATATCATTAATAATTCCACCATCTACTTTCTCCTCATTTTCCTTCCTCTTCTGATCTTCATCCAACATAACCACCAAAAAATCTTTCTAAAAATCATCTTCCAACTCAATATCAGTCTTCTCTTCCTCAACCTAATTTTAATATAACATCACAAATTCCTCCTTGTGATTATTATTTTCCTCCTCAAATTCCTCCTCCTTAGAATCAGACACAATAAAATTCCTCATCTTATTTATAGGAGACTTAGAAAGGGTAGCCGTTGGGGATTTTGAAGGAATTTTAATGGTAATGTATTTGAGGATGACCTTTCCCATTCATTTTATAAATGGTATTACACTTTCCCAAATAATCAACCAATTTGACATTGATAGAAGGAACCACCCCTAAGGACTTAGATATCCATGCAAAAGGAAAATGAGGGTCTGGTGATGGGGTAAAGGTGATGATTTATATAACTATAATTTAGTAATTGAGTGCTCAAGAGACATCAATAGAATAAAGCGAAAACTTATAGGAACATTATTATTGAAATGATTTAGCATGGATATGATAAGATAATTAAACACCATACCTCCATTAAATCATTAAATACTTCATGACCTACTTATCCACTTCATGGTAGGGCACATTCAAGACTCACGATGAAACACATATGCACATCAAGATTATTTCTAGACTCTTTGGTTTTATGGTTTGGAAATATATTAGAAATAACATTAGTCTTTGTGTTAGGTTATGAAACTAAATCATTTTTACATAAATTAACATCATTTACCTCAATAGTATTATCCTCAATCATTTCTAGTATATTATGTCTCATACCAAACCATTTATTAGTAGAATGTCCTAAACATATATGTAAATCAAAATATGTATGGATATTGAACCTATTAAGTTTTTTTATTTCCATATAAACCTATATTTTTAGATGGAAAGATATGATATTATACTTATTTATATTTTTAAATAACCTTTAAGGAGGTTTGGATAATCAAATCAACTTCTTTATTTGAGGATCCATAAGGGAAAGCCTATTAGTAGGTTTTGAAAATAGATTTATTTTTTATTTAGCCTCATTCGTAGCATCATTTTTATTATATTTTAAATTTGGTTTGTTTTGAAACTTAGAATTAGAAGATGTCAGAGTAGTAGTCCCATACCTGAGCTTATTAAAATAAATAAGATTGACTTCACAATTTTTAACCATATGACACATGACATCAAAAGTTTGAAATTGTACACACATAACACAATAGTTTATAGGAGAAACTAGAATTTTCTTGAATATGTCTTTTAATTCATTATTAAAAAAATATTTTTTTTTTCATTTTAGAGAGCATAGTCTTAAAATGAAGAACATAGTCACTAATGGGAGAATTAGGTATTTTATTAAGTTTTAAAATTTTAACTTAAGTGGCCTTATAATTTATATTGATACAAAAATGTGATAAGAAATGATCAATAAAAAGATGAAATCATGTATTGATTGGAAACGGAGGTCATAAAACTATCACAAATAAAGATCATTAAGAATCCTTAAAAATTTATTAGTATACAACTTATTATTGTAAGAATAATCTAAATATGTTGCATAAATATATCCAATATTATATTTTAAATTATTTTTACCATCATAAGGTATTAGCTTGAGAGAAAACCATTTGTAAAAACCTCAAAACCTATGCACAAAATTTCATCCTTTAATGCCATGATTATTGTTTTCCCATACTAATAAGTTTGCATAAATCACTAATTTCAAAAAAAATTAATAGATTTGTGCATGATTTATCTCTAACTCTCTTAGGGCAATTGTGGGCATGTTTACTGATCCAAGAGATTAAGTGATTAACACAATCTCTAAAAAAGCATAGGGCTAACAAAATATGAGTAATAACATTATGGATATTTAACACTTATAACTTAAAATACTTTATACTTTTGTAACATACCCATAACAAAAACTAATACCTTTTAATATCTCATATCCTAACCATAGGGTTAGATTAAGACATATATCATGTCTAGTCTTTGATTGGGTCTATTATCTCTTTTCAGAAAAAGTTTAGTATCTTAAATGAAGGACCTTAAGATATATTTGATCCATAAATAACATAATATCTTAATTTAATAGTTATTATTACATTAATTAAGTCTTAATAATAGTTATGCATGATGAGGTTATTTATTTTATAATCTAACTCAGTTTTATAATGCCTAGTCATAATTATTCAACTACAAGTGAAGGTTGAATTCACAATTATCATTAATTAAAATCAATAGTACAAAGTATTCCTATGTAGGATAAGTGCTCGTTTATCTCAATTCATAAATAGAATCAAAACATAACCACTCTTTCCATCAAATAAAAACTCATAAGACCAATTCATGCACTTATGTTTTCATACCCAAACATTATTTTTTACAATAAATCTTATCTAATTCATCCAACATTATTGTTAAATTATGAATAAGTCACTAAATATATAATGATTCTTAAATATGTATTTAAATAATACCAAGACTACTTATGTAACCATTCTACTTATTAAATTTAATATATCAATACCTTAAGTGACAAGATATGATTTCCTTATGAAACAAGAATTACTATTCACCTCACAACTAAAGACCAAATTTACTTTGCCTATAGGTAGGACATTATATGAGTTAATCCTATGTATTTATAATACTTATGTTATGAAATCAAATTAAAAATTTCAATACTATATATGAAATGACAATTAACATTAATGTTTCAAGTTGAAGATTAATGTACCAATATTTTCTAAAAAATAAGCATATGGAACCATAATTTCCTTGTTCACTAAGTTAAATCAACATTACCAAATCATAAAAAAAATATTTGATAAATCATTCAATCCTTATTGAATATTTCATACTCCATAGTATCCTAGTAGTTTATGGTTACTTAAGCTGGTGAATCTTTCATGCCATTATTCCTAGATTACATTGGAGCCTTGATACCAATTCCATATTATACAAAAAGAATTCCATAACAACATGATCCAACTTAAATATGTATATTAATATATTTTTAATATTTGAATCAACATGTAAAATATAACTTTATCTTGAAAACTCCAAACATTTCCATTATTGACTCAAAAATCCATATCCATTTTGTCTTGTTGTAAGAAAAAACCCATGTGTAGTCATATAAAATGTCACTTGAGTGCAATGAGTGTCACTTGAGACTACCCATCCCTAACATATCCATATATCTATCTTAGGGCCTATTTTGACCCTTATCTAACTTTTTTGTGGGTATTAAACATCCCTAGACCTCCTAAAATTAGTCCCAAACCTTCCCCTAGGGATCTAAGCCCCTAATTCCCCAAGATCTACCACCTAGACACTAGCACATTACGCTAGTGACCAAGGGACCACACTAGTGTACCTTGAATAATTTAAACCCTAATGGATATATTTTAAATTCCTAACACCCCTAGGGTTAGCCTAGACCTATTCACACTCTGTACAAGTACCAAATTAGTATAAATACATGACTTTTAGCCCTTTATCCACTATATGTAAATCAAATTAAAAATACATAAACAAGTTCAAAATAAGTAGTGCATAATGAAGGTTATTGATTCCTATTCTAACCTAATTCTACTTAAAGTGATCTATAAACATCATAAATTCAAAATACATAGATTTATAGTCTCAAGCCTCATTCAAAACACTCAAGATAACACTCATACTCATGTTCACTTTCACTTATACCAGCACTTATATTGTGAGAACTACGACATGATTGATCCCCTCTCAAGGTATTGGTATGTAGGAAACTCTCAACATAGTGTGTTTCTGAGGATGTCCAGCCTACCCAACTAACCTCACTCTTTTGCTGCTTGTGCTTCTCAAATATTCTAACAACATGGAGATCTAGGGTTTACATAAAAAATCATTATAAAATAGGTCATAAATAGTGAATAAAGTTTCCTCCACATATTAACAGGCCTATACAACTTAGAAACAACTCCTCCCAAAAGTTCACATCACTTCTTACATAAGGACACTAGTACTAATGAGGACACTAGCATAGTGTTCTACTCTTTCAGTTATAACATTACTACCTAGGAGAATTTTTGACACCCAGATCATATTTTCAACACCCAAATCAACTTCTATACTAGTTTTTAGCCACTAGATCATCCATCTCAATCAATTTACAACTAAGTATTTATTTGTGTCATTCATTAATATTTTTAGAAATATTAGATTAGGTTTAATTCTTATAAAAATAAATGGATATATATATATATATATATATATATATATATATATTACATATATATTCCCTTATTTAATTTAATCAGACCTTTTAACAACCTAGGGTTTACATTTTATAATCCCTTAAAAGTTAAACCATTAGTGGACCTAATTTATTTTGAATACTACCCAAACCCTAGACCTAGATGCTCTTAGGGTTTGTATCCTTTTGATTTATATGTTCAAAACTTAATTCCAAAAAATCATATCTAATTTTTTATTCTATTTTGGTAATCTTTAATAGATTAAATTTATTAAAAGGTTCAAAATATACAAAATTTTATTTTTTACTTTCAAACCTATAATGGCATAATTCAATAATTGATTAGATGAGACCAATAAGAGACAATTAAAATATTTCATTTATAAACATTCAGATATACAAGATGAACTTATCCATATTGTCCATGAAGAGCTTCATAAGTCCAAAGATGGTTAATCTTATAACCCACATATGCCAGTATTATTACACATACTATGGGGACAAATCAAATTCTATAACAACATGTTTTATTTCATAAATGTTAAATAATGACAACACCTCCTATGGCTAGTATGGATTCCTCTTCTCTATATGTACAATCCCTTATGCATGATATTCATAATCTATATGCTAAGGTGTTACATCTTTACTAGGGTGTCACTAGACTATCTTGTGCTTTGGATTCTTATGTTCTTTTACTTACACCTTTGGCACAACATATGGCAACAACTCCTTTTACATCTGAATTTGTGGCCCCCAAGCTTTATTTGTATTATGTTAAAGGTGACCCAGAGCATCATCTATGAATCTTCCAAATAACATGTTTGGAGTACATTTCTAATGATTAGATCCTTACTAAATTATCCCCTCATAATTTAAAAGACTATGTATTACAATGGTTCTATGATTTTATTAATCAACCCATCACAACATTTAATCCACTAGTATATATGTTTTAGGCACACTTTTCAATTAGCATCAGTGATAAGGTTTCTTTTAATCAAATTGCATAACTCAAACAAAATTATAGTGAGCCAATTGTTGAATATATCTTGAAATATAAAATTATATTAACTAATATGACTATCGTCATGGTAGATAGAGAACTCAAAGACATATTAAAGTAGAATTTGTTACCAACATTACACAAATATATTCTATTTAATAATTTTCCATCATTCATAGATTTTTGTCATACAATGAAGTAATGGGAAGTCAAGATTTTTTCCATGGGAAAAATAAAGAACAAAATGGATCTAATTCAATTACTAAGAGTTATAATGGGCCTCCATACAAGGTGAAAACAACTAATAACAAGAATGATTTAAAATTATAGTTAATTTAGCTTCAGATCCACCTCGTATGGTTTTATTAGCTCCTCCAAGGAGACCTTTTACAATTCATCCTCAATCACCAGCATGGGTTATATAATAGCTCTTGGAATTCAATTCCATATCTATCCCTCCCATCAAATAGTCTGATATGACTAGGCCTCTTCTAAGGAACTATGATTCAAATGCATTATATGACTATCACAGGGCACCAGGCCATACTATAAACAAATTCATTAGCTTGTGTCATAAGAGAGCATATTTGATAGAAGATAATATCATTGATGTCAACACTCCTACATAGGCACTTAGACCACAACCAATGGAAGCAAAAGCATTAAAAATATTTGCATATCCATTTAAAAAACATATAGCTAATGAGACAACATGCATTTTAGGTGTGTATTATGCATATCAGGAATAATAACCACTAACATCTTATTGGAATCATACCGTGGATCTACATTCTCTACATAATATTATTAGTTTGCATCATACTATAGTGATAACTACATCTCTTATCAATTTTTTAAAAGTAGGATATAGTTGATGATGACACAAATTTATGCGTACTCTTTTTACGAGCTTTCAATGATCACCATACTATTTAGAGTGTTATGGTTAATAATGGGTCAAGTTTCAACATGTGTTTTATCATACTTATACATCACTTGGGTTATTCAGAGTAGAATATTACTTAGATAGATACAATTATTCACAGCTTTAGTGTGCATGTCCAAAGTTCCATTGGGGAGATTTTACTTCCATTACAAGTTGGGCCTACACAAATGGTCACCATATTCATAGTAGTACCTAGTGTAGACACATTTGATATGTTATTAGGTAGGACTTGGATATAATAAATTTGAGCCATTCCATGCATTATACACATATGTCTCAAATATATACATGTTAATCAGTTGGTTAGGTCCTTCCATATGAATATACTTTACCTATTTCATAATCATTTATACATTAGCTACCAAATATAGTTCTAGGCACATATTTTGTTATCAAACCTTATATGTTAGTTGAGCCACCAATGTATGTGAGGTCTAATCCTATATAAGTACCACATATGCATAATCTCCCATAGATACCTTTATTATAGAGACCCCTATATCAAAAACATGTTGTGGATTCTATAGGGCCTCTTTTTTTACCACCACATAGATTAGTGTTATAGCAGAGAACATCCTCACCAATTACAAATCATTATACCATATACCATATGGGTTCCCAAATAGACCACCATGCACATGATAGTTCAGTAATATTTATATATTCATATCTATAATCCACATGCAATTTCATCTATAGATCAATCAATACATCTAATTTTTGGATCCGAGATCCCTCATCACATAACACACATTGTCACTCTTCCTCTACTTGATAAATTCCACATTAATTATGAGTCTCTTGTGAGACTCATAGGGTATTATATTCCTCTCTACTTATACATAGATTCTCTTACCATTTTACTTTTATATAGTTTCATTTTCATTATTTCTTGTACATATCTTATATACTCAAAAAACACAAAAAATTATAAAATCTTCAAAATACAAAAACATTCAAATATTGCTCAAAACCACATAATTTAAATTATTTTCATATCCATGTTTACATTATTTATACTTTATAGGTATTATATATTATAGCTATCTTAATATAATAATATTTATCAGACATACGTGCTTCACTTGTTCTTGTCAAGTGTTCATATATTCTTATAAGACTCAGGTCTATCACATAGATCCAAAGTTACTACTATCTACCCATTGGGGAATATATCATTCAACATTGATACATTCACCCACTAGGGGCATCTTATACATAGTTTCTCCTTTACCAGTATATATCATTATATACTTCTCATATTTTTTCTAACTAATACTATTATAAACTTAGTTTATTTACATATTTTCTATTTTATATATTTTTAAATGTTCATACATACTTTTATTTATAGATTTGATTGTGTCTCTTTTCTTCTACATCTATTCAAGATCATTTGAATATGCCATTATTCTATGGCTCTACACCCATTATTATTTTTTATGTGTGATTTTGACATGTGATCATGTCCTTATGTGTACCTAATATAGATGCAAAGCCTACAACATTTTATATTATTACCTTACTCAAATATCTACTTGGAATGATCCTTGATCTCTTATCTTACTCCTTTATTGAGGAAACGTAACCTTGTCTCTTTATGACTCTCTTAACTAATAATATCTCTCCCTTGACAACAATAAATTATAACCTCTTATAGAGCATAG
The DNA here is from genome assembly GCA_037957365.1 of Torreya grandis. Classification (NCBI taxonomy): domain Eukaryota; kingdom Viridiplantae; phylum Streptophyta; class Pinopsida; order Cupressales; family Taxaceae; genus Torreya; species Torreya grandis. The sequence continues at coordinate 1,273,947 of JARHVA010002164.1, forward strand.
TGCTCTTGTATTTTATAATACATTTCTATTTTCCTTCTTTTTACTAATATCTTCTTGTTCTTGGTATGTATCCTTCTTCATTACTAGTCTTGTTTCTATCTTGTTTCACTTGCCCTCCAGTCTCTTCTTTGATCCATCTCTTCAAACCTTGATTCAAAAATAATTAATACAATATTTCACCATGAGTTACCTTTATTTGGACTGAAAAACTTGAATCAATACACTTAGATACATCATCCATTATATAACACCCCATTTCACACCTAAAGCCCATACTTGTCTCACTTCCTTATATCCCTCAAAACATGTAAATATCCTTATATATAACATTCCAATCCTTATATTATAAAAATAAAAATACATATGAGTAACCATTATCTTCCTTATTATTCTCAAAAATTTATAGAATTCAACTCCAAAATTATATGTCTGGACTCTTCATCTTTCTTTATAATTAGGTCTCCTCTTATAGGTCTTTTTACCTATAAATGTAGATGGTTTATGTTGTCCCCCAAAAATAGCACTCATTTTTGGGACAACATTTGAAATATTTTGGTCCTAAAAACCAAAATTATCTCTTCCCTTTTTGAAATTTGTCATGGGCATTAAAATTCCTCATTTTTCAAGCTTCTCAAAAATCTATGGACTCTACAGTCTTGAATCTACAGACTCTGTACGAAGAGAAATCTACGAACTCTGCAGGAAAATAAAATCTATGGACTCTACAGGCCAAGTTGAATGGGCTTCATAGGTTGATTTCTATAGACTCTATAGGAAAGAATCAAGATTTCAACAATTAGGTGATCTCAAAGTTGGTTCAATGACTAGGTTCAACCAAAAGAGTTCATCGGCAAGCTTCTAAGCAAGGATTGAACTGTTGAACCTTGAACTATTTCAGTTTAATAGGTTCAAAGGTTCAACATCAACAACAAGAGTTCAACTACTTCCTGGTTCAAAGGCTTCTAAATTTAGGTTTAAAGGCTTCAACAAGCAGGTTCAATCAAGGTTCAACAAGTTTTTGAGGCCTAAACCATTGAACCACTTTGGTTCAAAGGTTCAATGGGTTTAAGGTTCAATAGGTTCAATGCATTTGGCTCAATGAGGATCAAAAGGACCTAGCCAAATAAAAGGGAATGAACCATTGAATTGTTGAACCAAAGCCTGGTTCAATGGTTGGTTCAATGCTTTGGTTCATTCAGTCAGTTCATCAAACAGTTCAATGGCTTTTGGTTCAATCAATGGGTTCATCAGCTTGGTTCAAGGCTTGGTTCAAAGCTTAGTTCAGAGCTTGGTTAAATGGTTGGTTCAAAGGATTTGTTCAATGAAAAAGTTCAAGAGAGCCTCTCAAAGGACAAGTGCCCTTACAGAGGGCACTTAATTGACAAAAGCACCCTTCGGAAGGGTCATTTTCAAGGAAGCTACAAAGGTAAATTCTTTTAGAATTTTTTTTAAGGCAGCCAAAAAACAAAAGGATTTCCTTTGGGAAAAAGACTAAGGCATAATTATTTCAGACTTCTGTCCGAAGGAATTCTTTAGTCTTTTTCCCGAAGGAAATCCCTTTGTCTTTTGGCTGCCTTAAATAAAATTTTGAAAGAATTTACCTTTGTAGCTTCCTTGAAAATGACCCTTTTAAAGGGTGATTTTGTTGACCAAGTGCCCTCTACAAGGGCACTTGTCCTTCAGGAGGCTCTCTTGAACTTTTGCATTGAACCGCTCCTTTGAACCAGCCATTGAACCAAGCCTTAGACCAAGTTGATGAACCCTTTTATTGAACCAAAAGCCATTGAACAGTTTGATGAACCGACTGAGTGAACTGACTAAATGAACCAAAGCATTGAACCAATCATTAAACCAAATTCCTTCAGACAAAAAGTTTGAAAGAATTTGGAAAGGCTACGAGAGGAAAGCCTGAAGGAATTTTTGAAGGCCAAAGATAAAGCAATAATTCTTGTGGACCTTTTGTCTGTGGGAAATTATCTACAAACTTTTTTTTGTGGGAAAATGTTTATGGGAAAATGTCTGTGGAAAAAGTTCTAAAGGATGATGAAGACAAAAGGCCACCGAAGGAACCTGAAGGGCAGGTACCCTTACGGGGGACTCTTGACTACCAAATTAAAGGACACTTCCCAAAGATGAAGGGTCACCTTCCCTTTGGGAGGATGTAAAACAAGAAAGATAAAGAAAGCCAAAGGGGTGACATGCCTGAAGATGTCAAAGTTAAGAATGGCAAACTAGCCATTGGAAATTAAAATGTGATGATAGGTACGTGAACATCAATTTCAAGGTTCGTAAAATAACCATTGATTTTAAAAAGCCTTAAAGAAGAGCCAAATAACTTAGAAACCTACCAGAAGAAAGAAGCCTGAAGGCCATCCAAAGATAGCCTGAAGGTCAAATACCCTTGCGAGGGGCTCTTCCCAACCCAAAGCAAATCATTTCTCAAGGCTCAAAGGGTAGGTCTCCTCCAAGAAAGCTCAAATGACAAAGCTGAAGGAATTGCCAAGAAAAGTGACGTACCCATAGATGTCAAATTTATGACGATGAAATAGTCGTTGATCCTTGTAAATTTAAATCTATTAACCCAAATGCATTCAAAGGCTTTAAGGCCAAGATCAGTAAGAAGTGACTAAGGAATAGAGCATCAAATTGAATCAAGGACCTGATTCAATTAACCAAAAAAGGAGGAATGATGAAGAAGGATTAGATCACCAGGTGGACATTAAAAGAGGCAAAATTTTAATAGCATGACTTGTTTCTCTACATTAAGAAAAGAAAATGGGTAGATGCCCCTAAATTCTAGACTATTTTCTTAACAAAGTTCAATGAAATATGATGTGTTACTATTCCCAAGTCTATCTTGAAGAGGCTATATAAGGGACTCTCTTGTTAGTGTAAAAAGGGATCTCTCTCTCTGACAATTAGAAATGAAAATCTACCCAAATTGAAAGGCATTACTGAGACTTTGAGCTCAGATTGCTGATCATATTTTGTTATTGAAATAAGAAAGTAAGTGATTTTTTAGACTTTATGTTGTGATATCTTTGTTGTTGGGGAAACTATTCTTATGTCTTTTTCCTTAATATATTTTATATTTCTTTAATTCAACAAGCAAGATTAGTGAAAATAGTTAGGAAGGTGTCCTGAAGTCAACTATGGAGAGACTTTATGCCCCCACAATTGCTTTTAGTGTGTTTTCTTTTTGTTTCTATGTAAAGGACCTTGGGATGACTTTGTGCCCTCATTGTCCTTCGTATCTCACTCTTGGGCAATTTAGGTGGAGACTTTATGCTACATCTCAATTTTTTGGTTACTATGTCCTTGGTTACAGTTTTCTTTTACTACCAGGAGTATTTTTGTGGCTTGTTGAATAGTACTTTTGAAATAAGAGGAGTGCTTTTTGTCATTTCCCTTGAGTTTTTCCTTTGATTTACACGCATCATCTCTGAAGAAAGAGAGATGGATGGTTTATCCTACCCTTGAGTATTATTTTCTATTTATATATATTATAGCATATCTATAGGAAACCTCCCCTTAATGAGAGGAGAGATTAGTCCCCTTTTGATGTGGTAAACCTACACATTTGGATGACCAATCTTCCTACTTTGGCTGATCAGACCTATTTTGTTTATCAGTATGTTGATCGATAAAATAATCAACCAACATTTTTTGGTGACTCCACTGGGGATATAACCCATTATCCATTTATAGCCTTACCATTCACCTCCACACTAACTAGGAAAGAACACATAGTTTAAATCCTCAAGCTTTAAACTAAAGCAAGGTCAATTCTTTTCCATTTTTGTTTCACAATCTAGCAGATTCAAGGTATACATGAAGCCAAAGGGCTAAAGTTATTGTTGACCATGTATTTGAGTTAGTACAACAAATTAATTTTGATCTATTTCCTTCACCATCTCATCTTTACTAAACCAAGATCTTTCCTCCTACTAAAGTTAGATCTCCATTGCTAGATGAAGTATCCACTTTTGTTGTTGATAAAGCTTTGCTAATAATTACCCTTCTGAGATTTTTTATTCCTCCTTTTCATAATCTTATAATGACAGTTCAAGGCCCTTGGGGTAATGCTTTTGGTCCTCTTAATCTTACTCCACCTCTACATGAGCTTCCACATAGTTCAAGGAAAATTTTCCTTAAATTCTATGGTGATGAGAAAGTTCATCTTGATGAACACATTACAGCCTTCAACATAGCCTATGGCATAATTGGAGTAGAATTTGAAGATGTAGCAATCAGGTTATTTGTAGAAACATTACAAGGTGCTATTGTAGATTGGTTTTATCATCTATAGGCTCAGTCAGTAACTGATTGGAATACCCTCAAAGATAAGTTTGAAGCTAGATTCAAACCTATAGAATATGCACATGCACTACTGGCTCAACTTGCACAGATGAAGAAAGAGCCTCATGAACCAATGAGGGACTTCATAGCCAAATTTGACAAACTGAGGAATAGAATTCCTATAATTTATTGACCTACAGCTGAGAATCTCAAATGCTTCTTCATTAATTCTCAGTTACCTGAAGTAAGTTTTCTTTTGAGACGTGTTGGTTAAATAGATCTTGCTGCAGCTCAACATTTGGCCATTGAGGTAGAAGATGATCTCATCTTAGTAGGGAAGATAAGAAGAGATCCAAATAGAAATAGACCTTCATCATCTTCTGAACATTCATCTACAAGCACCATAGATCCAATGGTGTAAAAGTTGGCAAATGAGTTACTTGCTCTTAAAAAGAAAATGGTGCAAAAAATGTCTTCTACTCCTTCATAAAGAGATATGCCAAGAAGGACATTCCCAAATTAGTCATATCAGGGCAATGTTGTTAGGAATCAAGGGAAACAAAATCATATTCCTCTGCCATAAGGGAAACTTGCCCTAAAAGTTCCTCCAACCAATTCAGCAATGGGATATCTTGAATCAAAATCAGAGTTCTCTTTCTAGCCTAAATTGAATCTAGAAAATGACACTGATCTCCTTGTATAAATCAAGAAGAATCAGTTGGTGACTCCCACATTGGTTTCCTAAACTACCAGGATGAACCCAAAAGTAAAGGAGAAGCTTTTGATGGATCATATGTAGTGTTTACCAGGTCCAAGAACCAATCAGTCTAGCAAGTTGATAAAGAGAAGACAGAAGAGCAACCTCAACCAACAGTTATGATTGTTAAGCATGGAACCACTCTACCTTTTCATTCAAAAGATTCGGTGATCACCCAAAAGACAAGTACATCAATTTCACCTTCACCTTCTACTTCAATTTCGTAAACTAGCCCTCCTCCCATCCCTCCTAAAACCCAAAAGGTTGAAATACCTTCCTCTATACCTAGCTCAATTCAGCCATTTGACATAATCGATCATGTCAAAAATATAAAAATACAAATGTATAAATTTGAATATTTGCAGTCCAATCCTGATTAATTGGATAAGTTGGTCCAATGTGTCAAGAACCAAACCATCCCTACAGAACAAAAATCTAAAAAGGTAACTCTTGATTCACCAAAGAAAATGCCCATTCTAAATAATCTTGTCATTACTCCTCTAGCTGCCCTTAGGAAAATAGAACCTTTTTATGTTTCCCTATTAATAAATGGTCACAAGCTAAGTAATTGTATTATAGACTTAGGCACATCTGACAATGTCATGCCTACTAAAGTAGCTGAATCTCTTGGCCTCACACTGACCAAGAGATTTGGGAGATGTTTCTCTATGGAGAACAAGCAAGTATCATTATTGGGGCAAATCAAAGATGCCTAATTTGCATTTACAACCTTTCCAGACTAGAGAATCAAGATGACTGTCTTGGTGGCTAACGTCCTAGTATCCTATGGCATTTTTCTTGGATGATATTTTTGCAAGGATGTGGGAGGAGAACTAAGCATGGACCTGTCTAAGGCAAGGATCCCTATCCAAGGCATAATGAAAAGGTTGCTCCCTAAAAAGGAGGTAAAATATGTGGTCACCAAAACATCAACCCCTGAAGCTCAAATTCTTTTTGAATCCTCAGGTATGGGTAACTACTTTCTATCTACAGATGAAGTGCATGAAATATCTGATAAAATCCTTGAAAGTGTCAACCCAAAAATTAGTTTAACTAGAATATCAGAAGAACTAGTAGGTTGAAATACAGATGAAGAAGGACCCTCCCTCTTTAATGAAGGAAAGTCTAACAAAAAATTAGTATTTGATGAAGTATGGACTCTGGAATTTGATGGTAGTTATTCCTCTACCAGTTAAAGAGCAGAGATTGTGTTGATATCTCCTCAAGGAGATATGTTTCCTTCATCTTACAAATTACAATTTAACAACATTAACAATACAAATGAATATGAATCCCTGTTGCTTTGATTGAAGGCTGCTCAAAAAAAAGGCATCAAGTTTCTTCATGCCAAAGGGGATGCTAAATTAGTGGTTTGTCAAGTGAGAAATATATACCAAACCAAGAATGAAAGATTATGCCACTATCGCAACCTAGTTTGGGACCAAATTGAAAGCTTTGATGATTTCAACATTTTTGCCATACCTAGGGAATCTAATGATAGAGCTGATGCACTTGCTATTTTAGGAACTCTCTTAGTTCCTCACTCAAATTTCAAAGAAGACAGGTATACTATTGAGCTAGTCTATAGACCAAGTGTTCCTGACAATATTGATCATTGGCAAGCATTCAATGATGATCATCAAAGCATTACCTTCTTGGAATGAAAAGATAATTTTGAACAACTACATTTTGAAGGCAGTGAATCTCAAAAGTATGAATTAGCCTCTGAATCCAATTCAAATATAAATGAAGAATTCTTACAACTAAAAGGAAATAAAATTCCCAAAGGCCCGGTTTCTCTTGAGAAACTATTTGATAAGCATGATAGATTCATCAAACAACAACAAATTGATTCAAGTTTCTCTTAGGGATTTGATCAAGTAGATTTGACTACTAAAGAAAATCCCAAAATGGTTAACATTAGTAAGTGTTGCACCCCTAAAGAAAGATTCAAATTCACCACTTTACTATGTCAATACATGGATGTCTTAGCATATTCTTATGAAGACCTGAAGTCTCTTAGACCTGATGAAATTTGCCATGACATTCCTCTCAAGGGTGACTCAATGACCTACAACCAAAAATCTAGATAGTACAATCCAAAAATATCAAGTACTATTCTATTTGAGATACAAAAAATGTTAAATGCTAGAATCATCTTCCCAATCCATCATTCCAAATCTTCTCAATCCATCATTCCACATGGATTACAAACATAGTGCCTATAAAGAAGAAGAATGGAAAAATTCATATTTGTGTAGATTTCAAGAATCTAAATCAGTCATCTTTGAAAGATAATTATCCTTTGCCAATTATGGATCAAGTGCTTAAAATAGTGACATGTTCAGAGATGTTATCGATGTCTGATGGCTTCTCAAGATATAATCAAGTTGAAGTTGGTGAAGCAGACCAACACAAGACTGCATTCACCACACCTTGGGGTACATTTGCATATAGAAGAATGCCTTTTGCCTTGACAAATGATGGTGCTTTTTTTCATAGAGCAATGGACCTGCATTTCAAAGATGAGATAGGTAAATTCATAGTGGTATACCTTGATGACTTGATTGTCTTTTCAAAGCATTGATCTAATCATGTATGCCACTTACAACAAGTGTTGGAGCACTGTCACCAGAATGGATTTCTTTAAACCCCAAGAAGTCTATTTTTGGAGTAACAGAGGGGAAACTTTTTAGACACATTGTGTCTAAAGAAAGCATAAATATTGACTCAGATAGAGTCAAGTCTATTTAAGAGCTTAATTTTCCTACAAGTAAGAATGGTGTTCATTCTTTCTTTAGAAAGGTGAATTTCTTATAGAGGTTCATCCTTGAATTTGCTGAGAAGACTAGACACATTATGAACATGATGAAAGGGAAGACCACCTTTAGCTGGACTAAAGAAGGCAAGTCAGCATTTTAGGATATCAAGACTGTCATTGCCCATGCTCTTACCTTGGTTTGTCTAGATTACAACAAAGTTTTCATCATATACAGGTATGCTTCTGAACACATGCTTTCAATAATTCTTGTTCAAAAAGACAAGGAATGTATGGAATCTCCTATTTCTTTCATGAGTTTTCCTCTCAAAACCCATGAGATAAAGTATTCAAATGTAGAGAAGCATGCTTATGCATTGGTGAAAGTAGTCAAATATTTTCACTTTTATATCCTAAATTCACACACTACTGCCTTAGTCCCTAACACCACAGTCAAGTCCATATTAACTCATTAGGAGTTTGGCATAAAAAGAGGTAATTGGATTGAAAAATTACAAGAGTTTGATCTAGATATCAAGCCAAAAAATTTGGTCAAGGGAAAAGGCCTATGCCAGTTAATTGTTGACAATAACCCAGAAGATACACAGCATATAGAAGTTAAAGTGGAAGATACACCAACAATCCTTTTTGTCTCCACTACCAATGAGTGGTATTCAGGTATTTCTCATTTCCTTACCTATGGTGAATGTCCTGCTCATTTATCTTAGAAAGAAATGAGGACTATCAAGTTGAAAGCTACCAATTTTGTCCTTTGGGACAATGGCTTGTACAAGAGAAGCATAGATGGAGTATTCCTTTGCTGTGTAGACAAAGAGCAACAAATCCAACTTTTGAGATCTCTCCACAATCTAGCCTATGGAGGACATTTTTTTGCTCCTATGACTGATCACAAGAATCTATGAGCTAGGTATTACTGGCCAACTCTTTTCCAAGATGCACATAAGTGGGTGAGAAAATGTGAACTTTGTCAACAATTTATTGGAAGACCCAAGTTAACTTCCTTGCCTCTCAAGCCAGTGATCATTGAAGAACCTTTCTAGCAATGGGGGATTGATTTTATTAGAACTGTAAACCCATCTTCAAGTGCTAGACATGATTATGTCATTACAACAACTGACTATTTCACCAAGTGGGTAGAAGCAATCCCAACTAAGCATGTTACTTTAGAAGTTGTATGCAATTTCCTCAAGGAGAATGTCATTTCTAGGTTTGGAGTTCCAACCAAAATTTTTACTAACAATGTAACTTATTTCACCTCCCAGGAGATTACACAATTCTATTTCCATTATGGAATTACACTCTCTCACTCTTCTGATTATTTTCCACAAGGGAATGGACAAGTTGAATCTAGCAATAAGAACCTGGTAACTATCATCAAGAAGCTAGCAGATGACAATCAAAGGACATGGCATAAAGCATTGGTTGATGCTCTATGGGTAGACAGAATCACACCAAAGAGGGCAATTGGTATGTCTCCTTTTCAACTTCTTTATGGTATTAATGCTGAGATTCCAATCACCTTAGAATTGCCAGCCTTGAAATTGGCAAAGGCAATTGAAGATCAGACATATGAAAGCTCTCTTGATAAGATAATCATCTGCCTGACTGAGCTAGATGAATAGAGAACCATGGTGGTGGACTGAATTACTACTCAACAAAGTTTGGTAAAGAAACTCTTTGACTAGAAGGCCAAAAATTGTGATTTCTAGATTGGGGATCAAGTCCTGTTATGGGACATAAGGAGAGAACCAAAAGGGATGCATGGAAATTTTGACTTCCTTTGGAGAGGCCCATTTATAATTCATCAACATAATGGTGAAAACAAATTTTTGATGAAATATCAAGATGGCACACTCTTTTCTCTGGCTCACAATGGGCAGCATCTGAAACACTTCAACTCTTGAAGTATCAGATCATTGCATCTATATATATATGTATATTTGTATAGTTTTTAATTCTATTTTGTTTTATTTGTTTTCATTTTTTATGCCTTCCATTTTTGGGTAACATGACTCCATAACCCAATGGCATACTTCAAGGCACTGGAGATTCTGTATTCTACTCCTTTCAATTCTCTTTACAACTAATAGAAGTTCTCCAATTAGAGCTAGCTGTTGTCCCCCAAAAATAGCACTCATTTTTGGGACAACATTTGAACTATTTTAGTCCTACAGAACAAATTTATCTCTTCCCTTTTCAAAATTTGTCCTAGGCATTCAAATTCCTCATTTTTCAAGCTTCTCAAAAATCTACAGACTCTACATGCCAAGTTCAATAGGCTTCACAAGTTGATTTCTATAGACTCTATAGGAAAGAAGCAAGCTTTCAACACTTAGGTGATCTCAAATTTGGTTTAATGACTAGGTTCAACCAAAAGAGTTCATCGGCAAGCTTCTAAGGAAGGATTGAATTGTTGAACCTTGAACCATTTCAGTTCAACAGGCTCAACAAGTTTAAAGGTTCAACATCAGTAGCAAGAGTTCAACTACTTCCTAGTTCAAAGGCTTCTACAGTCAGGTTTAAAGGCTTCAACAAGTAGGTTTAATCAAAGTTCAACAAGTTTTTGAGGCTTGAACCGTTGAAACATTGAACCACTTTGGTTTAAAGGTTCAACGGGTTTAAGGTTCAACAGGTTCAATGCATTTGGCTCAATGAGGATCAAAAGGACTTAGCCAAATAAAAGGGAATGAACCATTGAATCATTACACCAAAGCTTGGTTCAATGGTTGGTTCAATGCTTCAGTTCATTCAGTTGGTTCACTCAGTCGGTTCATCAAATGGTTCAACAGCTTTTGGTTCAATCAAAGGGTTCATCAGCTTGGTTTAAAGCTTGGTTCAATGGTTAGTTCAAAGGAGTGGTTCAATGTAAAATTTCAAGAGAGCCTCTCAAAGGACAAGTACCCTTACGGAAGGCACTTGGTCGACAAAAGCACCCTTCAGAAGGGTCATTTTCAAGGAAGCCGCAAAGGTAAATTCTTTCAAAATTTTGTTTAAGGCAGCCAAACGACAAAGGGATTTCCTTCAGGAAAAAGACTAAGGCATAATTCTTTCAGACTTTTTTTTGAAGGAATTCCTTCGAACAACAAGTATGAAAGAATTCAAAAAGGCTACGGGAGGAAAGCCCGAAGGAATTTCCAAAGGCCAAAGACAAAGCAATAATTCTTGCAAACTTTTTATCCATGAGAAATTGTCTATGGACTTTTTTTCCATGGGAAAATGTTCACAAAAAAATTCCAAGGGAAAATGTCCATAGAAAAAGTTTTGAAGGATGCCAAAGACAAAAGGCCACCGAAGGACCCCGAAGGGTAGGTGCCCTTGTGGGGGACTCTCGACTGCCAAATTAAAGGACACTTCCCAAAGATGAAGGGTCACCTTCCCTTTGAGAGGATGTAAAAAAAGAAAGATGAAGAAAGCCAAAGGGGTGACACACCTAAATATGTCAAAGTTAATAATGGTGAACTAGCCGTTGGAAATTCAAACATGGTGATGGGTGCGTGAATGTCAATTTCAAGGTTCATAAAATAGCCATTGATTTTGAAAAGCCTTAAAGAAGAGCCAAAGAACTTAGCGACCCATTGGAAGAAAGAATCTCGAAGGCCATATAAAGACCACCCAAAGGGTAGATACCCTTATGGGGGGCTCTTCCTGACCCAAATCAGATCATTTCTCAAGGCTTGAAGGGTAGGTCTCCTCTGAGAAAGCTCAAATGACAAAGATGAAGGAATTGCTAAGGAAAGTGACATACCCGTGAACATAAAAGTTGTGATGATGAAATAGCCATTGATCCTTGTAGATTTAAATCTATGGACTTGAATGCATTCAAAGGCTTTAAGGCCAAGATCAGTAAGAAGCGACTAAGGAGCAGAGCATCAAATTGAATCAAGGACCTGATTCAATTAACCAAAAAAGGAGGAATGATGAAGAAGGATCAGATCACCAGGTGGACATTGAAAGAGGAAAACTTTCAATAGTGTGACTTTTTTCTCTGCATTGAGAAAAGAAAATGGGTAGATGCCCGTAAATTCTAGACTATTTTCTTAACAAAGTTCAATGCAATATGATGTGTTACTATTCCCAAGTCTATCTTGAAGAGGCTATTTAAGGGACTCTCTTGTTAGTGTAAAAAGGGATCTCTCTCTGACAATTAGAAATGAAACTCTACCCACATTGAAAGGCATTATTGAGACTTTGAGCTCAGATTATTGATCATATTTTTTTATTGAAATAAGAAAGCAAGTGATTTTTTAGACTTTGTGATGTGATATCTTTATTGTTGGGGAAACTGTTCTTATGTCTTTTTCCTTAATATTTTTTCTATTTCTTTAATTCAACAAGTAGGATTAGTATAAATAGTTAGGAAGGTGTCTTGAAGTCAACTTTGGAGAGGCTTTGTGCCCCCATAATTGCTTTTAGTGTGTTTTCTTTTTGTTTCTATGTAAAGGACCTTGGGACAACTTTGTGCCCTCATTGTCCTTCATATCTCACTCTTGGGCAATTCAGGTGGAGACTTTATGTTACATCTCAATTTTTTGGTTACTACATCCTTGGTTACATTTTGCTTTTACTACCAGGAGTATTTTTGTGGCTTGCTGAATAGTACTTCTAAAAGAAGAGGAGTGCTTTATGTCATTTCCCTTGAGTTTTTCCTTTGATTTTCATGCATCATCTCTAAAGAAAGAGAGATGGATGGTTTATCCTACCCTTGAGTATTATTTTCTATTTATATATATTATATCATATCTATAGGGAACATCCCCTTGATGAGAGGAGAGATGTGTCCCCTTTTGATGTGGTAAACCTACACATTTGGATGACTAATCTTCCTACTTTTGTTGATCAGACCTATTTTGTTTATTAGTACACTGATCAACAAAATATTCAACCAACAAGATAAAGGTTATAAATAAAATAAAAACACATTTGGATACACATTAAGCTTTTCCTTATTATTCAAAAGTGTTAAGACCTAATTAATTATATAGACTACTGAACCCAACATCCTTATTGTCTTTTAGGTCTCTTTACAGCCTAGTTTAAACATATAGGGTTGGAAACCATATCGTACATACTTGTACAGGAATAAAACCTAATTTTACATTTAGAGAATAATAAATTAAATAGGATTATAAACTTTTAGTAAGTTTAAATGGTTAGAATAAAAGTTATTATAGTTGTAACTTTTAGAAACCCTAGGTCCAATTTGCAGGCTTGTAGCTGGTTGAAAGGTTAATAAAATGAAAATATTGAGTTTTTAATGCTTTAAAACCAAATAAATGGTAGTTTGAGGTCTAAAAATGATTTTATAAACTCTTAAAATAGATAAAATTAGTTGATAAAACACTATATGTTCAAATAATGGCATAAATATAGAATTTTAAGTTGTCTCAACAAATAATTTAGGTTGAGGGTTAATAAAATAGTACATTATGAGTTTGTTTTTAATTTTTAAAGGATATTAGGAAATTTTATTGTTTGCCTCACTGTAATACATCTTTATCCATAGATAATTAATCTTTAACATTCATTTCAAGGTTCTTACTTACCAATTTATTGATCTCTAGGAACTTTATTAAGAATGTGTGACAAATATAATAACCTCTGTGAACCTCTATATAGAGTTAGGGGATATGAACAAGTATAAACCCATTTTATTGTATGAAAAAACTTTATTTAACTCCTTAAACAATTATTTTCATTTGATTCACTCTAAAAGCCACTTCAATAATTAAATACACAAAATCCAAATGAGACAAAGGACTAAGTGCAAGTTATTTATATTTGTTTGTATTATAATACAGAATTTCAGGATTCAAGAATGATGATTCTTATATAAAACTACCTATAATATTAAATTTATTTAAAAATATTAAATAACCATACAACATTACCAAATACTCTTCATCTTCTTATCTCTTTGTACTATAACAAAATAGAGTTATCAAAAGTCTGTAGATATACATCAACTTTCACCAATAAATTTGTAATAAGAATACCATCAACTTCCAAGAACCATAATATATATTAATCAAATACCAAATACTTATAAATTCTCTTATAGTATCTTAAAACATTCTTTAATCTATGATATTTAATACTAGAACAACTAAACTCTAATTTTCTTAACAAGGTAGACATAATTCCTTCTACTCTTGATCTTCTTTATTATTATTTGATTTTATCTCCTATTGTCTTCTCATACTTCTATTATTATTATGACATTATACCCTTCTCCCTTTAATTACATTCACAAACCATTCATAAAACCTGTTAAAACATGCAACTAACTCCTTAATATTTTTCACTCAATGTATGAAGGTAATTACCAAAATGCCATTATTGGCTTGCATTTCTCTTGATCACCACTTGTACATTGAATTAATTTTGGCACACCTCCCTAGGATAAAATATGATCCACTAAAAAAAATTATTATCATTATACTTTCTCTAAATACTTTAAAACATTTCACATAACTAGTTCACAATTTAAAATTTTGAAATTTAGAGTTTAAGTGGGAAAACCTAGAAGTACAATAATACACCAAAATTAAAGGACTCTTATGATTATAAGTAAATATAATCGACCCTATAGGAAACCTCACATATATTTCAATTTATAAATGATCAATATGAAAAATTTAGTCACACGCACCTCCTCAATGTCTTGGGATGCTCTACATCATACTCCCCTTGGGTAAGAGATTTGAGCTCTAAATCAAATATGACTAATCCTTTTTCTCCTTTATTTTCCAATTGGCCTCCTTATTGTTGATCATAAATTTATTTGGATTATTGCATATTTGCATTATTAAATTTTCTTTTCTTCTTCCCTTGATGTTTCTCTTTGCTCACTCTTATTGAAGATCAATGAAAAATAGAAACCTATACCATATTTTGTCTTCATGCTCTATTGAGTCTTATTTCCCCTTCATTATTTCTACTCCTTTATCTTTAAAACTATCATGCAAATGATTCATCCTATTAACTTTCACTTGGTTTACTTGTTTGTCTTGTTGATTTCCACTTAGGATAGTTCTCAAATAATTTTTTCTCTCTCCTTATTCATTGAATATTTGAGGTTATTCTTGTCTTTGATCATCCTTGGACTGATATGGTATATCTTCAGATCTGATTTCATCTTCAAATGATTATCCTCATGATTATCCTTCACTGTGTCTTGCTCTATCATGAGATCTTGACTTGCACATTTATATTTGTTGACATGTTTATGAAGTGCCTTTTCTTGTTTCACCTATATACCTTCAAAAACCACCTCTATGACTCTCTCATACTTTGTTCTTGATACCCCATATACTTATTTCTAAAATAGTTCCTATGAATCTACCTATGTATTATCAAATCCTTGGCCTTGTTCTTGCTTGTACCTTGAGAACTGAATCATATTTGACCTTATCATTACTCCTCAAAACATGATTTTCACTATTAGATATTGAAAACAACTTGCTTATAGGATTAAATAGTTCCTCTATCATCCTTATTTATTCCCTCCATGAGAGATCATTCAACTCTTGAATTTATTCATCATAATTGGGCACTGTTTGTTTTATTTCCTCTCATTTTTCCTTTTCAACCCTCATCTACACCTTATAAATTGTATGGATTGATTACATACCTTTAATATCATCCAAATATTCTTCCATATGTTGTCATATATCAACATAATTCTCCATCACTCTCTCCTTTGTTGTGAGGTCTTTACAAACTTTATCAAAGAGGAAATTATCCTATTGTTCAAATGCATTTTATTTTATTGCTATTAATTTATCACCATATTCACATTAAAATGTACACTAATACCCTTATATTGGATATATACTAGTGATTCCAATCATAATCTTCCATAATTTATTTTCTCTTGTAAATATCTCACTCAATGGCTCACTAAAATCACCATCACAATCAATTTACTCACCTTTCATTTCCATTTTTCTCATTGGAAACATATCTTAATCATCATGGCTTCCATCCTCATTCCTTTTTATCTCTTTCTTAACTTTATTTATTCACACTTTCTTCTTCAAAATTTTGGGCTAGAATTTATACATTGCTTCACTTGTTCTCTTTAATCGATAAAATTATTTTTGCTCTTAAAAACATCCTCTATGCCTCTCTTATTCATTTATTGATTTATATTTTATGTTCCACTTGATATTTAACATTTATTTTATGATTTATACCTATTATTTAATTAAATTTCTTTCTTGGATAGCTGTTTGATTGGATTTTATGCCCTTCATTTCATATTTTTATTTCTCAAGCCACGTAGGAATAATATATCCATGTTTGATTGAATTTTTTGAGAGTCTAATTTCTCTTTTAATCCTCCCAAACTATATATTAGTGTCCCTCTTCTTATATACACAATCAAAATCAAGACTTAAACATTAATTTACCTCCTTAAAGGACTGTTGCATGATCATATTTATATTGATGTCTTCACTAATTATAAGCATCTCTTTCTTATGAGATTCATCTATTTCTTCTTTTGTAATTCTTTATAAGGCATCATGTAACTATAACTCATCTTCTACCTCTTCATTGAAATGTTGAGAATCCTTAATATCCTTATACTGGGCTTCTATAACATATTTTATTCTTCTATCATATTAATTCATCTTTATGGGTGCTTTCCTTACCCCAACTCTTGAAAATTTCATGGCCTTATCCTTGACCTTCTCCTTGAGGTTATTCATACCTGCATACATACAATTAAACAAATTTTTTTAACAAGGTAGATAGAATTAATTATACTCTTGATCTTCTTTATTATTATTTAAGGTTCTCTCCTCCTATATTCTCATATCTCTATTATTATCTTGACCTTATACTAACATACCTTCACTTACATTCACAAACCTTTCATATACATCCTTAAAACATGCAACTAACTCCTTATTGTTTTCCACTCAATGTATGGAGGTAGTTACCAAAATTCCATTATTGGCTTGCATTTCTCTTGATCACCACTTATACATTGAAGTAAATTTAACACACATCCCTAAGATCAACTATGATCCAATATAACATTTCATTATCATTATAATCTCTTCAAATACATTAAAATACTTTAGATAACTTTATCATAATTTCAAATTTTCAAATTTGGAGTTTAAGCATGAAAACCTAGAAGTATAAAAATACACCAAACTTAAAGGACTCTTCTGATTCTAAGGTAATTCAATGGACCCTATAAGAACCCTCACATATATTTCAATTTATAAATGATCACTATGAAATATTTAGTCACATAGACCTCCTTAATGTCTTAGGATGTTTTGCATCATACTCCCATTGGGGAAAAGATTTGAGATCCAACTCAAATATTACTAATCACTTATTCTTGTTTCTTTTCCAATTGACCTCCTTACTATTGTTCCTAACTTTACTTGGCTACTCATTGCATCTTTTCCTTCTTAAATTTTGTTTTTTTCTTCCCCTAATGTGTCTCTTTGTCCACTCTTCTTCAAGATCAATGAAAAATAGAAACCTTTTCCATTCTTTATCTTCATGATCTATGGAGTCTTGTTTCCCATTCATTATTTATACTTCTTAAGTTTTAACACTATTATTAAAATGATTCATCTTGTTACCTTGGACTTGGATTACTTGTTTATCTTCTTGATTACCACTTGGGATAGTTCTCAAATATTTTTTCTCTCTCCTTGCTTCTTCATTGCATATTTGAAGTTATTCTTGTATTGGATCATCCTTGGACTAATATGGTCCATATTCAAATATAATTTCATATTTAAATTATTCTCCTCATGATTATCCTTCACTTTATCTTTCTCTATCATGAGATCTTGACTTGCACCTTTATATTTATTGACATGTTTATGAAGTGACTTTTCTTGTTTCACCTCTATACCTGCACAAACCTCCTCCATGACTCTCTCATACTTTTTTTTCCACCCCTTAGTATTATTTCTCAAATAGTTCTTGTAAATATACCTATTTATTATCAAATCCTTGGCCTTGTTCTTGCTTATACCTTTTGAGAATTGACTCATATTTGATCTTATCACTACTCCTCAAAACATGATCTGCACTATTAGCTATTGTAAACAACTTTCTTAGAGGATTAATGCTTGATTATATTTTTTGTCCTTCATTTCATCTTTTGATTTATCAATCCACTTAGGCATAATATATCAATGCTTGATTGCAATTTTTTAGAGTCTAACTTTGATTTTCTTCCTCCTAAATTATATATCAGTGTACCTCTTCTTATATAGACAATCAAAATCAAGACTTAAATGGTAATTAATCTCCTTAAAGGACTATTGCATGATCATATATATCTTAATGTCTTCATTGATTGTAAGCATCTCTTTATAATGAGATTCATCTCTTTCTTCTTCTACAATGCTTTCTAAGGCATCATAGAACTATAACTCATCTTCTACCTCTTTATTGACATGCTAAGAATCTCCAATCTCCTTTTTATGGGATTATATAACCTATTTTCTTCCTCTATCATATTCATTCATCTTGATGGGTGATTTACTTGCCCCAACTATTGAAAATTTCAAGGCCTTATACTTGACCTTCTCCATGAGGTTATTCATACTTGCATACATACACTTAAACATAATGTTAGAGTATAAAACAAGAGACCAACAAGTCTCTATTAATGCCTCTTTCATGAACACTCTCCTCTTCTCATTAATATTCTTCTTATCTTATTCATGTTCTCCATAATGATAACTCTCTTTATAACTTATTTTTCATGTTGCTCACTTGGAAACTCTTTGCTCTTCAAGCCTCTATGGGCCATTCTTTATATCATTTGATTTCTTTTCCTCTCGACCAAAAACACTATAGGCCACTTCACTCTTATTTTGATTGAACAATCGTATGCTTGTTCTCTATTATTCAACCATAGTTATACCATGAACTTAAACATCTCTAATTCATCACTAATTCTTCTTAACTCTATTATTTATCTTTCTCTTTCATAATTTTGCTTCAACTTGATATTCATTTCTTTGAGATGGTCTTTTTGTCTCATCAAGGTTGTAAAGTGCCTCTATTTCTATTTTGAATCTCCTACAGTACCTCATTTAGGTAACCAATAATTAACTATTTTTAGGTTCCACACAAGATTCACCACTTTTATCTCTCCTAACAAGACTCAATAGGCTATACCTATACTTATTTCATCTTTCAATGCTTCTATGTTCTTTTCTTACTATTTTCTCTAGGTTCTTCTTATCGAGTCTAAAGTCCTTATTCTTAGACTTAGGATTCTTACTTATTTTCCCACTGACTTCTCTATTTTGACCTTAATGGGTCATACCATCACCTTACAATACTCTTAAAATTTCCTCATATAACATATACATAATGACAAACAACTTATAAAAAATAAAGGTACATTTTTTATTGAAAGTAAGTTGTATTCTTTCTTTTCATAATTTTTCTTTTTCTGATAATAATTGATGTATAATCAAATCCTACAACATTTTATATGATTACCTTGCTCAATTATATACCTAGAATGCTCCTTGATCTCTTATCATACTCCTTTCTTGAGGAAACATAACCTTGTATCTTTATGACTCTCTTCATTAATAATATATCTCCCTTGAAAAAACTAGATTATAACCTCTTATAGATCATAGTTTTCTTATCTTTAATAATATATTTCTCTTTTCCCTCTTTTTAATGTTTTTTTCTTATTCTTGGCATGTAGCCTTCTTCTTCATTACAAATGTTCTTTCTATCTTATTTCACTTGCCCTCTAATCTCTTATTTTATCCATCTTTTCAATTATTGATTCAAAATGAATGAATGTAATATTTTACCATGAGTGACCTATCTTTGTCTTGTAAAACTTGATTTAGTACACTTAGATAGCTCAGTATTCACTTCCTTATAACCCTCAAAATATGTAAAGCCCTTGTCTAGAAAGTTCCACGCTTGATCCTGGATAACAAAATATACATATGAGTACCCATTATCCTCCTTATTATATAATTCAACTCCCAAAGTGGATGTCATAGCTCTCCATCTTTATTTATAATTAGGTCTCCTCTAGTAGGTTTCTTTACCTATAAATGTAGATAATTTGACCAAGAGATAAAGGTTATAAAAAAATTAAAAAACATTTGGACACTCATTAATATTTTATTGCTTCTTGAAAAGTTTTAATACTAAAATAATTATATATACTACTAAACCCAACATTCTTATTATCTTTTAGGTCTCTTTATGGCCCAACTTGAACATATAAGGTTGAAAACCATATTATATGGATCTAAAACTAACATTTCATTTAGAGGATCATAAATATAATATTATTAAAAAATTTTAATAATTTTCAAGGTTTAGAATAAAATTTATTATATTTTCAAGTTTTAGAAACCCTAGGTCCAATCTGTAGGCCTGTACGTGGCTGAGAGGTTACAAAAATGAAAATAATGAGTTTTCCAAAATTTTAAACAAAATAAGTGGTATTTATATAGCTATAAATGGTTATATTAGATCTTTAAATAGATAAAATTGGTTGATCAAACACTATTTGTTCAAATAATGGCATAGGTATAGAATTCTAAGTTGTCTCAATAAGCATTGTATGTTGAGGGTCAATAAAATAGTACATTGTGAGTTTATTTTTGATTTAAAAGGGATATTATGAACATTTATAGTCTACCTCACTTTATTCCACCTTTATCCATAGCCAAATAATCTTTAATAATCATTTCAAGTTTCTTACTTACCAATTTATTGATCTCTATGAACACTTTAGTAGATTGTGTGACAAATATAGTAACCTCTATGAACCTCTATATAGAGTTAGGGAATTTGAACAAGTATAAATACATTTTATGGCTTGAAAAAAAAATATTTAACTCCTTAAACACTTTTTTTTCATTTGATTAACCTTAAAAAACACTTCAATAAACAAATACACATAATTTAGATGAGATAGAGGACTGAGTGCAAGTTACTTAAATTTGTTCTTACTACAATATAGAATTTTAGGATTCAATAATGATGATTCTTATATAAATATACCTATACTATTAACTTAATGCAATAAAATTCAAGAACCATACAACATTACCAAATACTCTTCATTTTCTTGTCTCTTTGGACTATAACAAAATAGAGTTATCAAAAGTTTGTAGATATACATCAAGTTTCACCCATACATATACAATAATAATACCATATACTTCCAAGAATAATAATATAGATTAATAAACTACTGAAGATACCTAGAAATACTCTTATGGTCTCTTAAAATATTGTTTAAAATGGGATCTTAAATACTGTAACATCTAAACTCAAATTTTTTTTACAAGGTAGACAGAGTTCTAATCTTGATATTTTTTATTATTTTTTGAGTTTTTATCCTCATATCTACCCATACCTATATTATTATCCTAAAATTATACCAACCTCCCTTCAATTATATTCAATAAAATGTATATACACCCTTAAAACATGCAACTAATTCCTTATTCTTGTCCACTCAATGTATGGAGGTGGTTACCAAGATGTCATTCTTGGCTTACATTTCTATAGATCACCACTTGTAAATTGAAGTAACTTTAGAACACATATATAGGATCAAATAGGATCCACTACAACATTTATTTATCATTATATTCTCTCTAAATACTTTTAAAAACTTCACATAACTAGCTCACAATTTCAAATTTTTTAAATTTGGAGTTTAGGTAAGAAAACCTAGAAGTCCAATAATAAACCAAACTTAAAGGATTACCCCTAAGGAAATCAAATGGACCAAATATTACCCCTCACATATATTTCAATTTATAAATTATCACTATGAAACATTTAGACACACACACCTTCTCAATGTCTTGGGACACTTTGTATCAATGCCTTCTTGATTATGTATGTGGACATTTGAGCATGTCCTTCCATGTGGCTCTAAGAGAACCTTGATTATTATATGCATATGTGGAAATTTAAACATGTCCTTGTATGTTTTTCTTTATTATATTTAGTGGCATGTTCCCATGTATCATGTAGTGTGGCCCCTTGGCCTACTTTGTATGTCTCATGTGTGTTGTATGTTGTTTTCATGTATGCATCATGTTTGTGGAACTTGTCTATTGCATGTTTATTTCATACTAAATTTTTGATGCCATGAGATATATCCTACATATATCATTCCTTCTTGGGTTCCTTGATGAACATCATGCCCCATATCCTATATAGTTTGCATAAATTATTCTTAGAATTTGTTGTTCGTATACATACTTACATTATTATTATTATTATTATTATTATTATTATTATTATTATTATTATTATTATTATATATATACTTGTGAATTTTATATCTAACATACATTATACATTGCCAACTTAGGCTCAGATTATCTTACATTCTTATGTCATGTATACACATTATATTAGTTTATCATGCAAACATAATATGTTTTCAGCCTAACACAAATCATACAAAGATTTTATTTTGAGGATAGTTATTACATAGGTACAATAACTCCCATAAAAATATGAGGTATTCACATTGGTTTTTCATAGATATTAATCCATCCAAGTGCACATAGAGTATAATTTTCATCACACAGACATAGCATTACATGCTCAAAGTTAGTAAAACATAGTGGAAAATAGTTAGGTAGAGATCAAAGTTAGTTTGGTAGAAAAATATAACAAAGGACACTATCATGGTATATCACTAGTGAGATGTGATATTATAAAAAGAATTATTTGATTACCTAGTATTCCCATGAATAGGAAAATATAGATTTGACAAAAGAAAACAATTGTTATAGTCTAGATTTGCACAATTTCAATCATAGGTTATTAGATTTGATTATTTTATGTTCAATTTTGCATAGAATAATAATATAATTTTTTAACTTAGGGAATCTTTAATGACATAATCAATCTCATTTTAATTTTAGATATGCATAAACATAGATTGCTATAACTCAATCTAGAATCCATATGCATAGATATCAAAATTGGGGGCATGTCATCTCAGATGGAATGATAACTCCATGTCATTATTTGTTATGTATAATTTAGAAACCATTTTCAATAGGTTTCACACTAGATTGATGACTTATTCCATCTATAGTGGTTGGCATTTTTTAGTAGTCCTTGAGTTACATTCTTGAGAGGCCCCTTGGTCATTTTACCTTATAAAGTTTTTGAATGGTCCAAGAGCTATCTTACTTATATTTAGTTACATCATATTTTTTAGTCACAAATTCATCTACTACACATAAGTAAGAAATGATGGAGTCATAACCTACTTGAGTTATTGAGCCACATACATAGGAAAGTTAGACAAGCCATCAATCCAATCCAAGTTATTCACAATGCATGATCCATTGATTAGGGGTAGGAAATAATGGATTAAATTTTTTATTGATTTATTGAGCCACCCACACATGAGTATAAAGTAATCCATCAGCTCATTCCAACCTATTCACTATTTGATCAATAGTAACACCCACATGATGTCACCATTTTTTTACATTGGCTCACATACTTAGTGAGGTATATTAATTCCTTTCCTCTTTCTCATATATTTTTTCTTTGATTTATTTTTAATTTTTATATTCCTTAAATATTGATTCATCCATGTTTCATTTTTAGGATACACAATGGAGCATGATTCTCACACTCAAACCTAGATTCATGAGATTTGACTCACAAATCTAGCTAATCTTCTTTTTTCTTTATCCTAGTCATTTTTCTTTGTTACATTCAAATGTAGTCACATAAAATGTCACTTGAGTGCACTGAGTGTTACTTGAGAGCACCCATTCCTAGCTTATTCATAGATCTATCTAAGGACCTATTTCAAACCTTATCCATCTTTTGTGTGGGTATTACACATCTGTATACATCCAAAAATTAGTCCTAGAACTTCCCCTAGGGATCCAATACCTTAGTGCCTTATGTTCTACCACCTAGACCATAGCATAATTATTTGGACACTAGTGCACTATGCAAGTTACCAAGGGATCATACTAGTGTCCCTTACCTAATTTCAACCCCAATAGATATGTTTTTAATTCCTATGACACCTAGGGTTAGCCTAGAATTATTTCACACTCTATACAAACATCATATCTAGATATAAATATATAAATTTTAGCTCTTTATCCACTAGATGGAAATCATATGCCAAATATATAAACATGCTCATAACAATAAGTGGACAATCAAGTTTATTGATCCCTATTCTACCTTACTTCTACATACAGTCATCCATAACCACCCTAAGCTTATAATACATTGATTTATAGTTGTAAGACTCATTTAAAGCACTCAAGTTACCACTCATACTATCATTCACTTGTACTTACACTAACACTTATATTTGGATAATTATATTGATCTAAATCCCCTCTCAAGGTATTGATAATAAGGAAAATCTCAACACAATGAGGTGTTGAGGACATCCAACCTACCCAACTAACCTCACACTTTTGCTAATTTTACTTATAAAATACCTTAACAACATGGATATCTAAGGTTTGCATACAATATTAGTATAAAACATGTCACAAATAATGAAGAAAGTTTTTCCCACATAGAAATATTCCTATTAGACTCAAACATGACTACTCCCATAAGTTTAAATTAATTCCTTCACAATGACACTAGAATTGAATAAGAGGACACTATCATCGCATACTACTATCCAAGGTATCAAAATGCTATCCAAGATGATTTTTTACACTTGTATCCTTTCTACGACACCCAAATTAGTTTCTACACTAGTTTTCAACCCCTAGATCATCCATCTCAGATGGTTTCTAACTAAGTACTTATTTATGTCCTTAATTTCTCTTTTTAGAACTATCGGATTAGATCAATTATTAAAAAAAATTAATGGTTGTATTTATTGTATATTTATTGCTTGATTTACTATACTTAGATGCTTTAACAACATAGGGTTTACATTTTATAATCCCTTAAAAGTTAAATCACCATGAATTAGTTATATAGCCACTTCTAATAGATCTTGCACCATTTTGATTATACTCAAATGTTAGTAACTTAGAAATTACATAACTATTAATATAACTAAATGTAAATATCACTCAAATAATTTAACATAATTTCTAAGACAAATAAATTTGTAAACATTTTAAAATGATCTAACATACAGTTTTTTATTTAACAATTTTGGGAATATTGGTGTATTATTCCTAATTTAGTTAAAGGGTCTAAGTAGAAAAATTAGTAAATAAATATGAAATAATTAAACTACTTATTTGTGTAAACTAGATTGTAAATTTGACCATTTTAAAAATAGTAATAAGGGAAATAAAATAAGACTTAGCTGGAAACTGATTGATTTGACTAAGACAAAGGTTGGAATTCATTATGCAAGACTAAGACATTATCACAAATTGAGATTTGACCTTCATTTTATGTTTGGACAAGAGCATAAAAAATTGATAGGAGTGGCATCAGTGCTATTATCTACATTTTTCATTGTTGTCTTGAAGATCTGAGCTTTTTGGGTATTATTCACCAGGTCTGTGTGACCTTATCCATGAAGTTTTGGTAGATAAAAGTTTATAGATCTCCCTGTAGAGTAGATTTTCTCTTCAAACCCTATACTCCATTATGATTTGACCAATTTAAAGAAAGAGGGGGGGGGGGGGGGGTTAGTATGTGTAATATTCACTGAATGTGTATCTACACCCCTTATGTGGGCACGTTGCTTACATACCAATACTCTGAAGAGGGATCAAGCAATATGTAGTTCTCCCACTTGATGTGCTTTATGCAATTTGAGTGTATTAATATGTAAAATGATAAACTATATTTACTTGAGGTGGCTAGGGACTAGTGTAAGGATTTGAATAATTTTGTAAGTTTATTGGCTAGTTATATGCAGAGAATAGTGAAGATTGCTTGAGTAGTCTTGCTTGCAATCTTACTTAGTGATATTTGCCAACCCTTTCTAGATGATATTTGAATGGGATTTTAAAGGGATATATTGGTCATGGGTTGAATGTAATCACTTTAGGGAAACAAGGATAAGGATGGGTAATCAAAATAAATTGACCATTGGGGTTAGAAATAGAATTGGACAAGAGTGTTAAAAGTGGATAGGAGTTACATCGGTGCTATAGTCCAAGTGTGGCATTATATGTCCTAAACAAATGATACTTAGGGGGATTGATTTGTCTTAGAAAGAGGAGTTTGTGTGATCCAAGACTAAGTATTAAAGGATATATGATAGAGAATTAGTTAAAATAAGCCTAAGAGGGTTAGGAGAGAAAGCAAGAATGACCTATGGGTTGGGTGTCATTAGCCATGCTCAAGTTACCAATTTTCACATTTTATATGATTACATTTGCCCCCTTTATTCTAGTGATGTAGAGAAGTAAAATAATAGGATAAAGGAAAAATAGAAAGTATACCTAAACTTACCTATAAGGGTGAATCTCATAAATCTATGTGATGTTGGGTGTGTATAGAGAGAGCACACTATGAAATATAAATTTGTAAGAAAACAAAGAGTAGATCAATTCTTACTATATACGCTATATCTAAAATAAGAATATACAAAGTTGGGTAGGAGAGAGAAGAAGAGAAAGGAATGAATATAACTCATCAAGTATGTGAATCAATAAAAAACCTATTGTTATGTTGAGTTATGTTGTATGTGTGATATACCAAGAGTAATATCACGAATAGAGATGAGTGCTCAATTCCCTAAAAGTGGCTCAAGAATGCAAAGGTTTTCCATTTGACTCCATTGTCACCCACTAAGTGAAGCTAGGTGATATTTTATATGTTGATCGATGGTTGGACTATGTGTCCAATCCCTCTAAATAGGTGGCTCAAAAATACAAAAGCTAGCTATTCCTTTGGCTCCATCATTGCCCTATGAAGTAAAGCTATGAATTGATACCTAATATGAAATGTGTGTCATATGAGATGGCTCTTAAACCCCATGAATGTATTATGATCTAAAATTTTTGGTGTGTATAGTTAAATGTATGTTGGAAACTAGGACACTCTTGGCCACTCTAAAAGATGGAGATTATGCTTGTATGAAAGCCACTTTGAAAATAGTGCATTAGGCTTATATGAAAGCCACTTAGGAACTTGGTAATATGGAATTTAGGATTGTATAAAATACATTCCAAAATGATGCCAACCATCTGAAAATGGAATAAGGAACATAACTATTGAGAATGCCTAGGTAATGCTAAACTTGGAAAGAAAAGAAAACAAATGTGTTGTGCATATTGCCCCTAATCACTGGTGTCTAAAACATAGATTCTAATATGGAAGTCATATCAAATACCATATATAAAACTAGAAGTGAGAGCCATAATGCCACACATGATGCCACCTATACCTATATTCTTTGAGCAAAAGTGTACTAAAAACTACTAATTTTGAATTGTTCTGGTTGTAAAAAACTATAGTTAAACCTACTTTTATTCTTTATTCTAGAAAGTCTAGTTTTTATACTATTTGAATAGGAGTGAAAAAAGTGGACACTAGGGGTATCAATTTTATATTCCAAGTTAGGAACTATTGTCTTGGATTAAATATGGTAATGGTTATAATATTCTCACTATCTATCTAGTTTTTTCTAACTATTTTGTTGTTTAGATGTTATTCTAGGTGTGCTAAAAACTACTTTTTTTACTATTAGGAGATTGGATATCTATGACAAAACCTTTGTTTGTTTCCCCCTCTTGTGAGGGTAGTAATTAATACCTTTTAATGACTTCCCTTATAAGAAAGAGCCCTACAAGTATGTTATGTTACAAAGATACATGATATAGCAATGATAATTGACAAGATATATCAAGATATAACATGGTTTGTATTGAGAGATGGCTAGATCAATAGGGGTATGCCTAGATGGATATAAAAATGTAATAACATGTGAAATTTAATAAATTATAAATGAAATTATGGCTAGTTTTTAGTTGGAGGGATGGAACATGATGTCCATCATGGCATCCCAAAAATCACTATAAATGCATGATGTGGATCATGACATTGCCAATAATGAGAAGTAAAAAGAAACAAGCACACAAGGAAAGAAGCAAGAATCATATAAGGGTGGCCAAGGGGCCACAAAAATAAGGGATATGGACATGTGTCACTCATATTGGAAGGAAAAAATACATGACATGTTCAAATGCCACATACACATATAATTGAAACAAGTTATGTTGGAATGGAAACCACAATAACATAGAACATTACATGCATAGGACACTGGAAAATATCTTAAGGCACATAAAAGAAATAGAAGCTAAGGACATTAGTAAATGTCCTAAGGCACATATAGGAGATAATTAAGAACTGAGAAATGAAATCATATCTAGCTATGTAAAGCAAGAAAGGAAAACATGTAATAACTAGAAATACAGTAACATCTAACTAATCAAAGCAAGAGGGAAAATATGCAAGACATGTTAGTGTAATACTAGGTATATGATAATAAATACACAAGTTTTGTATAATAATGAGTGTTGACAGAGTAATCTATGTAAGCTAGTATATAATGTACATCATCATGATAACTAGAGTGTGTGGTGTAGGAATGACATAACCTGGATGGTGTAGTCAAGTAGAAGATGCCCCCAATGGGTATATATATTGATGTGTGTCTTGATTTAGAAGTAGGATAGCCCCTCAATGGGTAGAGTGAAGCAATCAAATATTTGGATGTCACTGGACACACTCAAAGAAGATCAAGTGAAGCATGGTAATTTAGATATTTTGGCAAACAATAGCATAGAACAAAAAATGTAACTCTAGCATTATAGTATAAATGTAAAGCATGGTTAATGCATACAATCAAAATGTTTTTGGTGTTTTTGAATTATTTGAATATTTTTGTATTTTAAGATTTTGTATTATTTTTGAATTTTTTGAAATGTTATGAACTATTTACAATCAAGCATTAGGATATTATGTACAAATAATACTAAGAAACTATGTGCAATTAATTAGAAGAAAGCTATGTACAAACATTTTAAAAAAAAGGTTATATACAAGCATATGAATAAAGTAATAAGTATATAATGGCATAAAATACTAGGCTATAGAGGGTAAAGTGTCCAAATATGGAGCTTATTGGGGATAGATATGGAATAAGGGATCATGGACATCATCAAATACCTCAAGATCATCATAAGTATCATCATATGCTACAAATGATGTGTTCATGGTGTCATTTTATGAAAGGAAAACTAAAGGTTGCTCTAGTGGTGGAGATGTTGATTCCTCTCTAGGATGTTTAGCTATCGTAGTAGATTGATTTTGTGGAAGTGGTAGAGTTGGTGATGGTGGTGTTATAATTTTAATAATACCTTGAATCTATAGTTTATCCAATCTTTGTTTTAAAGTTTTACATGAGTTTGTATCATGGCCTATGATCTTATGAAAGAGACAAAATGGGTGACCATCCTACTATTATAATATTCTAATATATCTATGTCCTACTATAGGTAATGTGATTAATCCATGATCAAGTAACATCTATAACATAATATGTGGTTGATGTTATGTGTTACCTACCTAAATCTGGATGACTAGCTCTATATCCATAAAGGTGGTTTCATGTGAACTATATATGTTGAGTGATATATCTATGGATATAAATGTGAAGTATATCCTATGAGTGTAGTTTGAAATTCTAAGAGTGATGTAAGATTTGTAGTGAGAGATATAGAGTCATCTCAGTACTTGCCTAGGCCTACTAGTGTAAAGCTCAATCCATATAAATAGTCATCTATAAGTATGGGTGTCCTATCATCATTTGAAGAAGCCTGATAATTTGTATCAACATAATGTACATATGGTAATTTAGAATTTACCATGAGGGGTAACTATGGTATGAGAGTCTCATCAACTATATTAGTAAAAGATAGTGGTATTGTGGAAGTATTTATAATTGATGGAGTAAGTATATCTGTAGAATCAAATGTTATTGATGAAACTATTATTAGTGAATGTATAATTGTAGCTAGTGTAGAATCATAATTGATGGAGTAGCTAAAATAGCTGAAGCTACTATGTCTGGTTGAATATCTATAGATGAGGACATGACTATAAGTGGAGGAGTGTGAGAAGTGCTAGTCTCTCCAACCTCATATGTATGTATCTAATCAAGAGAAATGTAATGAGGTGGTGGCTAAACTATGAGATGAGGTGTCTTATATGGTGAAATAGTTGAATATGACTCTATAATTTGACAATATCAAAATGGTTGGTTGTCTTCTAGGCATGTGTATAGGTAAACTTCATGAAAGAAACTAATGCATCATTGAATATTGGAGGGAACTACCCCCATATCATGTATCCAAGGTCATCTAAATAAAATATTATAATGAAGGGGACTTGACATGACTTATAAATTTGTAGAGAGGGTTTTAGGTCCTACCATTATATCCAAAATAATGGTGCCCAATATCTATAATGGTATATCATCAAACCCTCTAATATTTTTATATGAAATTTACGTAGATGCCATATCTACACCCATGGCTTATAAGAATGTGGTGTTACATATATTAAGTCCATAACCACTATCAACTAAAACTCTCTAATACATTGGTTTTGACATGAAATTGTATGAATAGTGGTAAATTTTGATCAATAACTGTCTAAGAAGGCATGTCCTCATGATTAAAAGAAATTTCATCTTCTATGGTTTTTAAAGTATTGATCACTGATGCAAAATAAGAAGGCTCTAAATCAATGGTTATAGAAGTCTGAGTGAGTGCCTGATAAAGAATATCCTTGAACACATTGGATTTCTAAAGTAGTTCTAACATGTAAACTATATCTAGAGTGTTTCTTAACTAATCAACAATATCACATGCCTTGTGTGGGTGGGTTAGACCTAGGATATGAAGGAATAGGAGGGTGGTGGGGTTTCTAACTAGGTGAAAGAGGCATGGTGGCATGTCAAGTAATAGCTCTAACCATAGTGTCTACTATTTGTATAAGACTAATAGTAGGTATGGGAGGATATCAAAGATAATTAACAAGTCAAGGTGGTGGAGGGACAAAAGGTGTCAACTGGGTTCTCTGGTGATGGGTAATGAACTGGAAAAGGGTAAAATGGACCATGAAACATGACTTAGCATGGGCTAAAGGTTCCAAGGGAGGTGATGTAAAAGATATCTTAGCATGTTTAATAATAACTTTCTTAACATCATCCCATATAATGAAAAATAAGAATGAAATGCAAAGAATGAATCTTTGTACTAACATATGATAGACTTTGTCATTCATTTACATAATAGGGCCAAGTATGGTCTCCTTATTGTTTGTAAGAAATGTAAGAAAATTTGTAAATAAGTGAGATCCACTTTTGCAAATTGATTATAGATGTAAGGTGATACCTTAAGAAGCAATGGGACCTAGTATATTCAACTAAGGTTTTAAATAATGATTATTTTGAGATTGACTATGGAAATTTGAAATTTAATATAAATTTTTGAGTTAGATATAGAATTAAAAAATCATAAATTTATTGGAAAATTTGTGATTTAAATAGACCTAGAAGATGTAACTAGGGTTTTGAAATATAAATATTTTTAAAAATTACTATCAAATTTTGAAATTTGAAGTGAAATTTTGAGTGAAAAATATAGCTAAAATTAGAAAATTATTGGAAAAAGCTTGATTGAATAGGACCTAGTAAGTGCAACTAGTTTTTCAAGAAAAATCATTTTAAAATTACTCTGAAATTTTAAAATTTAATGCTGATTTTTTATTTTATTATGTAGGTAAAAAATCATAAAAATATAGGAAAAATTAGTAGTAAATTTAAATTAGGGTTTCTAAGGTGTTTATGCACAAATGAAGTAAGTCAAGTTCACCAAATTATTTAAATTTTTTGGGAATATTTGTGTATTATTCCTAATTTAGTAAAAGGTCTGAGTAGTAAAATTAGTAAATAAATATTCAATAATTAAACTACTAATTTGTGTAAACTAGATTTCAAATTTGACCTTTCTAAAAATAGTAATAAGGGAAATAAAACAAGACTTAATTAGAAATTAATTGATCTCACTAAGACAAAGATTGGAATTCACTATGCAGGACTGGGACATTATCATAAACTAAGATATAACCTTCATTTTATGTTTGGATAGGAGCATTGAAAGTGGATATGAGTGACACCAACAATGTAGTCTACCTATGTCATTGTTGTCATGAAGATCTAAGATTTTTGGGTTTTATTCACCTGGTCTGTGTGACCCTATCCTTTAAGTATTGGTAGTTTTAATTCTATAGAGCTCCCTGTAGAGTATATTTTCTCTTTAAACCCTATACTCCATTATACTTTGACCAATTTCAAGAAAGAGGGGTGGTTAATGTATGTAAGATTCATTGAATGTGTATCCACACCCCTTATGTGGGAATGTTTCCTACATACCAATACTCTAAAGAGGGATCAAGCCATATGTAGTTTTCCCACTTGATGTGCTTTATGCAATTTGAGTGTTTGAATATGCAAAATGCTAAAATAGATGTACTTGAGATGGTTAGGGACTAGTGTAAGGATTTGAAAAAGCTTGTAATTATATTAGCTAGATGTATATAAATAATAGGGAATATTTCTTGAGTATTATTTATTTCTTACTAATATTTTCCAACCCTTTCAAAATGATCTTTGAATGGGATTTTATAGGGATCTATTGGTCATGGGTTGAATGTACTCACTTTAGGCCGATAAGGAGAAGGATGGGGAACCAAAATAAAGTAACCATTAAGGCCATAAATGGACTTGGATAAGAGCATCAAATGTAGAAAAGAGTGGCATAGACACTATAGTCCAAGTGTGGTGCTATTATCTTGAGCAAATAGGACTTGGTGGATTGATTTGTCTTGGAAAGAGTAGTCAAGGTGAGCTGGGAGTAAGTCTAGAAGGCTACAGATAATTGGGAATTATTGAAAATAATCCTAAGAGGGTTAGGAGAGAAAGAAAGAAGGACCTATGGGTTGGGTGTCATTATCCATGCTCAATTTACCAATTTTCATATTTTATATGATTAAAGTTTCCTAAATAGAACATCCCTTTTTTCCTCATTAAGATTCAATAAGGCACATTTATTAATCACTCTATTTTAAGTCTTCCATATTTTAAACAATAGATGTAAACAAGAAATCTAATCAACAAAATCACAAAATGCACAAATTTTCTATCACACTAAGAAGCCTTTGACATGACTTAATAGGGAATTTCATTATTGTAATTCCTACCTTTTTTTAGGAAGGAAATAAGATAAGAGAATAGTGTGGAAGATAGTTTACCACTATATAAAAAAATCTCTAGTATAAATTTATGCATACAATACTTCAAATTAAAGTAATAGTATTTCATATACACTATTTGACCTACCCTAAAAACTAGAAAGAATGTTATAGTCAACAAAACATACCACCATAATTTCATTTCATGTAAGACTAAATACCATGATTATTATACTCTCCTTACTATAATATTTTAGTGACAATATCCTTTCATAAAATAATTATTAGGAATATTTTTTGAACCCAAATTATCCATATATTTAAAGTAAAGATAAATCATAATCCATATAACTCATATTCTCTTATCTTTCCAAATATTTATAGGCCTCTCAAGGCAATGTCAGTCCTTACATGATCTCAACTAGTAGAAATCAAACTTGAAGTAACTCATAGAAAGCATACAATGTAAGAATGACCATAATTTTCCACATTGTAATCATTCATGTTTTGAAACCAAAGGTAACCATAAGGTATTCCTTGGTAAACTTTTACCATAATTAACAATCATGCTTTACTTGGAAATTATGTAACAAAAATAAATTATAGTTGTTATCTTATTTCTATTCTAAGATACACATTTATCATCAACATAAAACATGGCTCAATTTATTCCATTCAAAATAATAAAATCATTCATATTAACTTAATATAACATTGGAATTTGAACCAAACTATTATTATTATTATTATTATTATTACCAGCTCTTCAAAAGGCATATATTTAAACATAGGCATAGTGAAACCATTATAAATTCATAATATTTATAATTCATCAATATGTTTTTTCCAACTCAAGGCATAAATCAGAAGTATTTCAAAAAGAGATGCACTCAAAAAAGGGCACCAATCATAATGATTTTAATTTTTTTATAAGATCAGTTTCTATTGAATATTTTAAACACAATAAATAAACTTATTAAATACTTACTTAACAATTTTACATAGTATGAAGATAACCAAACAATAGTTTTTCTATTACATTAATATTACCCTTTGCAACCAATATAGACAACTTAACATGAATGATATTTTTTGCATATAACAAAAATAGTTCAAATTAAATCTGACAATTATTTTCATTAATCCCTAGATCACTTATTTGAGCTTAAAATAACTTCACCATAAAAAAAATTATATAGTTTATCCCTATTATCATGTATATATAAATCCTAACAATCCAAGAAAATAAATACCAAATAATAATATAGAATATCTTTAAGTTTGTTTTGATTTTTCCATAAATAGGATATGATTAACATAAAAAGTCATCTTGTCACTTTATAGTAGCATAAAAATATAGATTGCAATTGATACTACCAAATTCCCAATAATACATAGGGTTATCCAAAAGTCCTAATTATTCATTACTAATTCTACTAGATCAAAATATTATAAATATGTTTGGAACATCAATAAATAGAAAATAAAAAACATAAGTATTGAGCCCCCTTAAATTATCGTTAAGAAATGTGTATATCAAACACACTAATATTGGATAGATTTAACAAATAGCCTCTAAACATCCCAAAATCAAGCTAAAGTCATTGATTTTAATGAAGGTTTCCATATTAAATAAAAATAACAAAATATGATTAATCCAAATAGATAATTCCTTCTCATATCAACATGATCATTTATAAGGAAATCTAGAATCACAAATATTTCCAAGTAATTCCTGTTTAGCTTCATAAATTTTTTAATCTAATATTAATCTTATTCAAAAAAACACATTGGTTAGGTTGAATAAGTGATATCAAGTCACTTTTACTCTTCAAAAAATCACTATTACTAAAACTTATCAGTGTTTTTATTAGTTTGCAAGATTTTTACTCAACTATTTAGGTTTCTTAGCAAAGATTAATATACATTATTTCAAATAATTAATAGATTATGTCGATGTGAAATAGCCTTAAATAGAGTCACAAGGCAGCACTATGAATTTTTGGTTTATTAAACATTGATTGTTATATAACTATAATTGATATTAATACATCCATACAAAATCAATAAGGTTTTATTATTAAGGATATAAACAAGGTAAAACATCCTTAATATATTATTAAAAAATATGTCCAACAAAAACTATATTCTAATCAATCCAAATAAGGTATCAAAGTAAACATAAAATACATAGAATTAAATCCTACACTAATTATTATTAAACACAATACAATCCTAAAGAACATAATTCAAAATAAAAAATGATTCTTGACCTATTTTCACAAAACATCAATTACATATTTGCATAAGTAATAATAGGTTTACATATAAATGAAATATATACTATGAAATTCAATATAGTTCATTCAGGTAATTCCATGTATATGGAAATAGTTTCAAGTTTAAATGACAAAACATAGGATTTGTGATAAAATACTTTCTTGGGTAATTTTTATCTCAAAATTATCCTTTCTCACTCTCTTTACTTTTCTTTATGGTTATTCCATAATTAAGGTTACTTTTAACATATGTTGAGAAATTAACTGGTAGTGAGCATTAAGTTCTCTTATCCACCTCCAAGGCATGTTATGAGCTTAATATTGGATTAAAAAGGCTCACCCATAAATTTATTCCATTATCTCAATCCTTTGTATTGTTATTCAAGATCCAAATTATCCCAACAAGGTTAAAATATTTAATTTAATGGTTTTCTATGATTAGATGGGGATGTAGATTTAATTCATTATTGTACTTTTAACAAGAAGTACCACTAAAAAAATATAACATCAATTCAAATATGAATGTGTAATGTCTCAAACATATTCACAAATCATATCATTTAATAATATTTCCTTGCCAAACATGGCTCTTCAAGACTATGTAAGAACTAGCCCTTCCTAAGTTTTAATATTACCAACCAAACTCAAATGTTTACTACTATGTGAGACAATTAATAACATAATGATTAAATTAATTAAACATATGTATATTGCATCATTTACACAATTATTTGTATAGATAAATAATTTATAGGATTACCATGAACATAAATCGATAATGAATCCCACTCCAAAGCTAAAAGACCTTCTCAAAACCAAAAAACCATGCTAATCACATTTAAATCTTGGTAAGGCAAAATGAAACTTGAGTTCATAAATTATTGATTACTTGAGCCCTTGAAATTATTAAAACATGATAAAAATTTATTAGTTTCAAATACAACAATAACCTACACAACTAGATAACTACCAATGATGACTACTAAAATACAAAATAATAATTTCCAAATCCAATAAAACATACCAATCTAGTGTTAGGAAACATAAATTCAATGCATTGATTTAATCAACAAAAATATAAAAACCACATAATTCTATTATAATTAATTAATTAGGTTATTAAAAAAAACCAATCAGTCCTATGGTTTGAGTATTATAGTAAGGTTTCCTATTCTTAGTAGGTTAAGGTTTAACCATGTAATCACCTAACCCTTAACTTTTCAATGGTACCTATAATGTATGAAGCCCCCTAGTTCAACCTATCTAGACATGGTTTTATCCTTGGAATCATAAGGGTATGACATTATTACCCCATAAAAGAGGTATTATCTTGGTGACTTAGTAAAAAATTATATGGAGTTAGTACCTTAGATCAGTTTTGGAGTCTTAATTTTTTTCCTAATACTATGCATGAAACAAACATTTCAAGATTAATGTATTAATTATGAAAAAAATTAAAATAGCAACCTTGGAAATAGGGTAAAATATTTCATCGACTTATACTTTCTATAGAAAATTTTCATTATTTAGGCCCATAAACATGTTAAAGTAGGTCATAACTACTCAATTCAGTTGAGTAGTAATAGATCAATGTAACATACTTTCAATTATTTCCATATTTCTAGATTAAAACCATATTGAAATTTTTTTTCTTATAAGATTAAAGTGCCACAATTTCCCTATTTATAATTTTTTCAATTCCATCCATGTATTAGTGAAACATCCCACACTAACCATGCTGGATATCAAATAAGGAATGCAACCGTAAAGATTTATATCATGCTCTCCATCATATTGTGATATTGTGATGGTCTAGGGAAATAAATTCCACCATTGGTTTTCATCCATCTAAGGTCATTTACCAATTTTACCATCTAAATATTTAAAATGTTACCTATGATTTTAATGCTACCTAATAAAAACTTTATATTACACATTATAGGTAAAATGCAAGACAAGAAATCACTTATTATGCTTTAAAAAAATCTAAATCAATTATGTTTTAAATTAAAAATACCCATATGAGTATGGATGATCACCCAATAGGTCTTTACCTTTTATGAGTGATTATGTACTTACTAGTGTTAACCAACATTTCAATACCAACCAAGTGCCTAAATCTTTTAGTTCTTATGACATTGCAAGTCATGTTTAATATTCTAACAAGTACATCACTTTTCCTTTAGCATGTTGAGATTTTTTCTTTCTACAAAATTACACATCATATCAAATAAATGGATTAAAATAATTAAAAAAAATTAACAACCATTGGTCTTAGGTTTTATCAAATGTATGTTAGTGCACCCATATTGATTTAAGCCAAAAAAATCATAGATATTCGTAAAATATTCATGTTATATCAATTTTTAATGTCATTAGAACTAATTTAAGGTATATACTTAGATATTTTTAGTTGATCACCAAAGCATAGTCCCTATTTTACTTACATCAACATTAATTATCACACTTAATAATAAATTTGAGGCTAACTCTAACATGAAATATACTCTTACATAATGATAGTACTATACCATTTATTTTATGAGTACTATTTATATGTAACAAATTAACATATATCTATAGCTTATCCTACTTAGTAAATCTAATATCAGATAAATTAATCAATTAACATATTTTCAATACTATTTATATCAAGAGCATGAGTACATTGGATTATACAAACGTAACTAAGTGAAAACTTATCACACAACACCAAAGGAGATGGTTACAAATCCTATAATAAAATAATACAATGAAATAACCATATCTAGGTTTAAAAAGATAAAATAAAGCTAATCTAGTGTTATCAAAGCATACAACACAAATGGGGATGGTTACAATAAACAAAACAATCAAGGGATGATGGTATGAAAATGGGGACCTAAATCACCTAAGGTAGAAGATGGAAAGTAAATAAAACCCTATATTTATACTAAGTTTACATATAGAGGTAATATAATGAAGGAGTTAAAAATTCAAACTTGTTACTTTGTGAAATATATATCCATTAAATAAAATATAAAAAGTTAGATATACTTAACTTTGAGTAAACCTATTGATCCTCAATCTCCCACTTGGCTAATGGTGTTTTACAATATATTTTTGTGACTTTTTAAGAACCAAACTATAAAAATCATATCTAGGTTAAAATAATCATACTTAAAAACCAAGTGTTCCCATATGATAAACTATATTCCCTCCAAGGCAAAACCTAAGCAATGGCTCCTTCAAATGTAGATCTAGAATAATTTTGATTGTAATAATATGAAAATAAATGTTCCTCTTTATTGGATTGAAGTGAATGTTATATTTATAACAATGGCTAAATCCTAATCTTTTTAAATTTAAAAAAAATAAAGTCAGCCAAAATGACCCAATTTTAATAAAAGGTTACCATTAGGCCTCGAACTAGGCCATCCAAGTTTATTTATCTCTATAATTTTTGATTTAAATTTGATAATGGGGTTGACAAGGCTAGCTTAGTATAAAAAAGGGTGTTTTGTTAGTTATGGGATATTTTAAAAATTAATTTATTATGGAAATGGATAAATAGGGTTTGTTTGTTTTGGTATTTGGACAAGTGAATTTGAAATAGATTTAGGTATGATAAAATTAACCAATAATATTGAAAATAATAAATGTCCTACCCACCCTTATCATGGTTCACCCTTTAAGGTGTGAACTCAAAGAGATTGAAACTTGATAAGTTCCTGCAAGACAGAGAGCATTAGTAAATTATAATGTTTAAAAATATAGTACGTATACATATGCCCCAACCAAATCTCATAATTTTTCACAATAGTGTAACATGTGATGGTGTTTTTGGAAATAACATATCAATATAAAAACTAAGTTAATTCAAATGAAGTACATAAATCAAAGTTTAAATTGAATGAAAATATGAAATTACTTGATGATACCAACATATACCTTTTCATAGAATAAAATAGGACCTATGTATTACAAAAATTACAAAAAAATAAGAAACCAAACTAAACCCTAATTGATCATTGATATTGAAAAAATTATAGTGTCTATTCCATCTTGATCCATGAATAGTTATGCAGTATTAGTATCATATATATGTCATGTCTGGGAACCTCTCAAAACTCTTTTATGTATAAGCAGTAGTAGCCAATTTCTCTTTTAAAATATTGTCATAGTTTTTTTTGTGGCACTAATTATCTTTCTATATAAATATCATTTGCACAAGTTTTTCCTAGAGTCTCAGTCATGGAGCCTTAGTCTTGGATTTTTAGCTAAAATAATCTTGGGGACATTTCAAATGATAGGTAGGCATATATTTTATTATGAATAACTATTTGACTTAGATTTTTTTCTATATTTCCAATTCCCATGGAGTTAGAGGCCTAAGAGCCCAAGTTAATGAGGAAGAGCTACATGTTTCTTACTAATCCTACTATATAAGAGATTTTAAAACATGGGATCTAGAACAATAAGTTATAGATGTTTATTAATAACCCCTCTATATTATATTTTATAAATCCTTGGATCCTAATCCAATGAGGAAGTGTCATATATTTCTTACTAGTCTTATGGCATCAAAACTATCAAAGACAGAGTGAGTATAGATAATCCATGTGCACATGTACATAATCATGTGGCTTAAGGTCCTAAAACACCCAAATAAATTTAGAATACAATACAAATAAAGAATCCCAATATAATGATAATATTTCACATGTACATAGTGCATATAGGTGGTGAATGAGTTATGAAAATCTATTAATACATATGGCTCCCCATTGAGTCTATTCAATGTAGTACTTGTCAAGTTAACTAATCCTAGACTGAAATGTGGCTAACCTTGAGAACATATATAATTACATGAGGGATAAATATATGCACGTGCTTACCAAGATATTTTCATTTATTATATATATATATATATATGGAGATCATGTCCTGATAATTGAAAGGGTCCCATCACCATCAATTAGTTTAAAGTTGGATAATGATCAAAATTTAAAATTAATTCCAAATTTTATAAATAACTCATTGAAGCTCATGCCATAAAATAAGATTTTAATTCATGTGATGTGATCCCATCAAATTCAATATATATATATATATATATATATATATATATATATATATATATATATATATATATATATATATATATATATATATATATATATATATATATATATATATATATATAATAAATCCCATAATATTACATTGAGATCATATTTACCATTATCTATTTTATGCCTCTTAATAATTTAGAGACCCTTTCCTTGAGTTCATTCCATGGACCATGGTATCCCCATTCTTAAAATATGTGCCAATAGCTCCCATAGTTTATAAATGGTAGAATCATATTCTAATCCTAGATCAAAGCCAAAAAATTGAGACACTACATTCCTATAGGGGATCATGAGATATAAACATTAAAATTAGATATTCAAAACCATTGAAGATATCCAAATGCCCAATAGTGATTATGAGCCCAAAGATGATGAGGTGGAATTTGCCAATAACTTGATATCCCTTAGGGAATCAAGACTAAAAAATAATTTTATAAACCATAAGTGTTCCCATGTGCATATCTCATTTGTAACTTTCAATCTCTTCGAGATATAACAAGGACATCTTGTACTTTCTCAACATGAAATTAAAGATTGTGGATATATTTGGGATGACATTTAAAGATTATTAAAAGCTCATTGAGTACACTATCATATATGAAAAGGAGATCATGTATGCCTTTAATAAAACATACAACATATATTAAGTCCTTATGGATTGGGACGAGGATTAAGATCACTAGACAAACAATGAAGACCTTGATTCATAAGTAATAAGAACCTTCAAAGAAGATGTCCACATGGGTATGATTATTGTTAATCACTTGTATGGATCTAGTGATATAATGAAAATTAACAAATTTTAGGTTTCCATACTCCACATCATCATAAATGGAGATGAATTCCTATATTTCGGAAGTGCCATCACCTTTAACATTACTCAAAAAGTAAATGTAGTTTGCATGGGTGGAAATTTTTACATGATGTCCTACATGGTAGACATTATCTATGCCATATTGTAATTCAATAGATTGGTATTTCCATTATGGTTACCAATGGGAGATATGCTACATGTAGTGTTTAATAAACTCTATATTCACCACTTATATAAACACATAGGGACATCTATGACCACTATTACCCCATTGTGTTGTAGACCATAAATGAGAGACCAATATTGAGGATCTCAGATGAAGTCAAAGATTCACTACAAAAAATGGGTGCCTACCAAAATTATATACATATTAAAATAATTAGAGAGGAAAATATTTAATGGGATCCTCTTTTATTGGCATACATAGTCCTAAAATGCCTTATAGAGTAGCAAATAACCTACAAATTATTAAATGATGTCATTAGTTATTGCCTCACCAAAACACAAAATACCTACCTTGAGTTCCTAGTGGTCATTAAACACCATGAGTAAAAAAACATTCAAGAATAGAAAAACATGTCCAAACACTGAGACTCAATTAATTTGGGTAAGGCAAAGCATAACAAGTAAGAACATAAGGTATAATACATGCTCATCTAGAGAAGTACTAGTTGCACCTTAATATAACATGCCACCATAACGGATACAATGATGATGTAAATCCCCTCAATCTAGTATATGAATTTGAGGTGATTATAAAGCTATATATAGTAGCCTTATAAAATAGAGACCCATTCCTTCATATCCATGTCTAGCATAGTCGGTCCCTTCACGACAAGATCCATAAATTTTGACATTCATAGTCAAGGTAATAACATATTAGATCTCCCATCAAGTTTTGGAAGGGGTCTCAACAACCAAAACTCCATTAATTTCAGCATCTAATTCACTTATGTCCACCTCTAGATAAGCTAGTCTCAATATGCCTAAGCTCTTCATTTTACAAACATGATCATATTCCCAAAGGATACCATCTTGAGACCAAATTATGACATTATTGAAGGTGATAACCCCTATTTTTGTCCTAACCAATTAATCCCTTGATGTTACCACTAGTTTTTCATCCAAATTTTCAACCTCCACTTTTGGTTTGGCTAAATAATCCCCCAATGAGATACCTTAGATCTTTGACTTCAACAATCTTTGGTTTCCAAGCCTCCCAATCTCACCCAAATTCTTAATGATGGTAGCTTCTCCAAGATTTATCATATCATAATTATGGCCATCTTTGACCCTAGTGGCATGATTTTCACCATTGATGACTTTTTTTCTACCCTTATAGGTTAGATAATATCCTCCAATAGCCCAAATTATGATTTCACCTACATTCTTGGTTGCCATTACAATCACATTTATCCTAGGAGAATTAGTAGCCTCGATGATGATAATAATTCCTATTCATCTAAATACTCTAGTATCTCAAAAAACTACCAAGTCACATGCCCATATGTTCTAATTTATCCCAACACATCATTAATCCTATAAATAGTCATATAGTAACTTACATAGGCTCCAACTGGATCAATTCCTATGAGATTGATAATACTACATGTAAGGTAAAAACATAAGTATATTAAATGTCTAAGTTTAATTTCACCAAAGCCACCCGTCAAGACTCAAATTATGCTTTTGGTACCCTCATCTACATCTTTCTATCTCACACTAGGATTCATGAGATTTGGCTTCAATCATAAAATCTCGTTAGTCTAACTGAATACTCAAATTCTAGGTGTTATTTCCCCCTAAGTCTTCTCGACCATTGAGTAATTACAATCCCACCTATTCTCTTTAGATTCCCTTTTGGTGGTTCCTCTATTTTACCCCATGCCTCCCCCTCCATATTCCATCCCATTCCATGTTCCCCCTCAATTCTTGTCTCTTCTCCCCATGCCTCTAGCTTCCACTATAGTTGCCATCATTCCTCTTATACCTCCTTCCACTACCTTAAGGACACTAGCTAAACCAAGTTGGTTAGGACCTATTGAAGCCTCAAGTATAAATAGATAAGAGATGTTCTATCATGGGGTCCTATCTATCTATTTATAATTCATCAAAGACTAAGGTAGTATGAGGAGATTGATTACCCATACCTTCTCTTTGGAATGAAACTTTATGGTATGGAGTAATGAACATGACCTTTTTTCTCTCATAAAGAAAAAGGATTATTGTATGGGAATAGAAGATATATGATAACCTAGTCTCATTAACCAAGGCCATCAACAAGATCACAAAGAATCTAATGGAAGAATTAAGGGATAAAGTCATGGCCATGGTGTCTGGGTTGAGAATCTCATTCCTAGTTGATATAATTAGTGAGGCTAAAGCCAAATTTAAATAATTATTCATAGCCCTTGGAAAAGTGACTAAGGATATATCAAAGAGTAATGTGATAATCCAAAGGACACAA
Organism: Torreya grandis; assembly: GCA_037957365.1. Lineage (NCBI taxonomy): Eukaryota > Viridiplantae > Streptophyta > Pinopsida > Cupressales > Taxaceae > Torreya > Torreya grandis. Next base: position 1,317,701 of record JARHVA010002164.1, read on the forward strand.
CATTACTTATATATGATCATTAAAATTTATATTAAGTGTAATAAGATGGCATTGATCCTCCACAAAGGAATGTTCTTAGAACTTGAGCTTATACCTCTCATTGATTTGAACTTATACCAAATATTTGTGGGCACCATGAAACCTTCACTTGAGGATTGGCTCCAAGACATTTATACCACCATAAGGTCCTTGGATAAAAATAGGGATCAAATAATTACATAATTTAAAGAGTGAAGCATTATGATCTTCTTCCACTTGGATGACACCTTGCTCAATTTCAATGAATATAGAGTCCACCTCAACCATTTTAAGGTGGAAATGAAGAAAAAGGTGGAAGAAGACAATAGGGATAGATCCAAAATTTTATTTTAGTTTTACACATAGTAAAATATGAGTATCAGTTAGGCTAATAAGGTGAAAGTCTAATTGGATAGCCATCTCAGAGTTCATGGTAGGTTATTAACTCAAGCAGAGCTGCTCTTCTAAAAGCCACCTATAAATTTGCTAAAATTAGACCAAGAGGGAAATTTTGTGGTACATGAATTTATAGATTAATATTATCCCCTATTTTACTTGGAAGTGGTACATATCTAAGCTCAAGTTTAATATATAGGTGGTCCTAATAGAGAATGTATTGTTAGACTCTAGGGTCTCCTATCTTTCTTGTCTTTTTTAGAATTGTGGTTGTAATCATTAGGTTGCTGTAAATATTTTGGACCATAATGGATTGGATTTGGGTTCCATTTATTTTTTAGATAGGTCCCATATAATTACCTATATGTTTTTCTATATATCTCTTTTATAAGGGTCAAAACTTTTATAATTTAAACACCTAAGATTAATACAAGTTCTTGTCTTTATGCTCACACATTTTTTATTTTTCATGAATGTCTTCCAAATTATCTAATTTAATAAATAAATTATTATTAATGATCATATTTATGTGTTTTCTATAGGTTTATTCATTTATTAAAATGAGCTTCAAGCTATTCTCATTTGTTCATTAAATTCTTTCACTTTTTTTAAATTTGCATAGACATATGTGTGTTTAGAAACATGTCATATGTATGTTTATTAATAAATTTATCTTGTAAATATTGAATAAAATCCTTTTATATAATTACATATGCAATTGAAGTTTTATCTTGCATGAAAATCAATATACAATGGTAAAAATTTAGTTTGGAATGTCTTTAGTTGTCAAGCATTGGTATCATTTTGTGACCTAGCAATTTTCCTTTTTTGCCTTACCCTATTATTTTTGTGTTTGTTTATTGTTTAATTATCCTTTCCCATTTATTTAGAAAATTTTAAATTAATTGAATTAGGTCTTGGGTGGTAAATTTGTTGCGACTATTTTAGATAGTAGTGAAGAAGTTTTTTGTCAATGAGAAAATAAGAATTAGATCTTTGATGGTAGTTATTGACCATTTTTACCATATTTAAAATGGATCAACCCCCATATAGTAAAAATATCAAATATGGGCTGATTATAATGTCATATGGTATGTTATAGTTCATTTTATGTCATATCATAAGCCATTCTAGATTTGGTCATGGTCTAGCTTAGTCCTTATGTCATTTAGTGTCTGAGGGGTCATTTTAGAGTCATATATGCAAGTGGTAGGTTTTCATGGTGTCAAAATAGTTAGGATCATGGAAATAATTTTCATGAGCCTCAATAATTTCATTAAATCTTTCAAATATCAAGTAGTAGCTCAAGCATAAGCCTAAGTGAACCAGGCATCACAAAGACATCATCTAGAAATGAATGGACCCTCTCACTTGTGAATTTTATAGTTTCATTCAGAAAGCCTCATGAGTTAAAGGTTGAAATTCCATGGAGATATTCATGCCAAAAACATTCTTTATAAATTTCATGTCCATACAAGTTCTCTATCTCAAGTTATAGAGCTTCAAAGTTGGACTTGTAGAATAAAACATTTGTATAAGCATCAAGTTTGAGCTTTGCAAAGTATCCATTTATATTCAAAATTTACTTAAAAGGTTTAAATTTGATCAATATATAACTTTCCATGTTATATCACATACTAACACACAAATATAATGGTTCATGCTTGGGTCAAATAGGTCAAAAGGTCCCTAGGTTAAAATCTCTTTAAAAACTATAGGTTGGACAAGAACCATTAGTGTGGGTTCATTGAGAAAATATACAATGGTGTAAGCTTGAATAACAAGAAGGTGGGTCTAATATAGATCAATAATCATCATTTAATCATACCAATGATCTAGTTTTAGGAACTGATAGGAAAGCGGGGGCCCAATTGTTAGATGTATAATCATTGAGAGGGGGTGAATTAGTGTGCCCAAATAATCCAACTTCAATTTTGATCTTTATAAACACTTAATCATCTACCACAAGCATTCATTAAGCATACACATTATTCATATAAATGAGAAAGAGAAATAATGAAAGATCAATCACATAACACATGACATACATGAAAAACCCTCTTGGGGAATAAAACCCATTGAAGCATGCAATTGGACTACTATCCTATAATAACAAGATCCAATTTAGACTAATTCCAACTGATCAAGGAACTAAAATACTTATTTCATGAGATTACAATCCCATAAGGTGCTATAACACCTATTTAGCTGATCTACAACAACAACCAAACATTTATCAAGTTTCACTTTAAAATGAGGCTATACCCACATTATATTTTGAGATACCACAAAAAAACTTATGAACACAACCACCTCTAAACTGATGTCTACAACACTTGATGATGGACCTCTTCTTATCACTCTTCACCTTCACTCACACTCAATATACAAGAGCACTATTCTACCAATAAAATCATGACCTATAGGTCATAAAAATAATCCTCAATATATTATTCTCTTCAACTCATCCTCAAGGCACTCTACCCCTCCTTCACGCCCCAATACACACACAAGCCTCTCTCAAATCTCTCCCAAGTATCTCACACAAAGTCTAGAAATCACCAAATTTAATTTCAATATCTATAGAAAATTTATGATCAACACCATATTTGTTGGCCATTATACTTTACTTAACCCTTAAGGCTTCTCTCACATCAAGACACAACTTAATACAATCCACAAATATTGGCCATAACATCTATGGGTCACCCTTAAGAAGCCACACATTTTAATAAAGCCCTTGTAGCTTTTATAGGTCTCATAGATACATATTCACCAATTTATCACATAATCAAAAAAATAATAACATATGACCACTTCCAAATGTATAGGTTCACACTACATGACCCATTAGTCATCCTCAAATGCTTATAGTCATCATTGCACTCTTTTGTGCAAGATAAATCAACATTTTATTCATACAATCATCATATAAACCCTTACGCATACTTCATAAACTTTTTTTAATCCTTCATAATACACATATATAATCCTAATGGAGTATACACCACTCCCAAATCACTAATTCATCAAAAGATATAAAAACAACATCAACACAAGATCAAATATCCTTTTTGGGTCACTTACAAAATATATAAAAAACATAGTAAACTTTTTATAACCATATCTTTATATATAAAAACTTTTATATCTTCAAATACATATTTTTATATGTGCCTTGGAGTCCTCTACCACTTTGTTTTTTACTGCATGAGCAAATTCTACTTGGATCAAAAGATATGGTCCAAAAACCACACACTAGTTTTTCCTTTGCAAATTCAAATATAAACAGTCATAGTTAACCTTTGAACACAATGTTCATATCTTGTGTCCTCTCATATTTGGATCAATCTCATATTATTGATATTTTTTTTAATTTTATGAATAGGTTTCAATGATCAAATTTTAAACCTCAGTCATTTTGACCTCATCTCGTGCACTCTTGTAATGTTAACTCCATACAGTCCATAAATCTCTATAGATCAATTAGGTCTTTAACTATCAATGCTCACCATTTGTTAAATCTATATGAAAAACCACTCTCCATTATATCCTTATCCTTTACTTTTTCTTATTCATTAAAAATAATACACCTATCCTCATCTCACTAATTCTTAACTTCTTAGAGCAATACACACCATCAATATTGCTCAAACTTTAACTTGTGCATAAATGACTAAGGGGACCCTTTCAATATGCCTAGAAGGCAAACATTGGATAGACATATCTTTTTTTTCAATCAATCTCATGTCCCATAAATTTTAACATATATTATCTTTTTAAATAGAAATCCAACCATGTACCAAATTGCTCCTAAAACCTTCATGCATGAAAGATACAATTCCATTAAAATGCCTTCTCAAAATCTTCTATCGTAGAGCCAACTATGTCAAAAACTTTCATGGGAGGAAAACTTTGAATAAGCATATCTTTTGACATGCTTCATTGCATGATCTAAATTTTAGAAAAAAATAACTAGGATCAAAATTAACAAAATTTTTATGATTAGTTTCTATTGACACCTTCACATGTGCAAGATATAACATCATCAAATTGCCTACTCAACTTTTCTTGTCACATGCAAATTTGGCTAATTATGGAAAAACATAGTTAAACTATCTAGGAACCCAACTTTGCATACATATGCATATATTTTAATGTGCTTCATCATATGATATTAAATTTATAAAAAATAAACTAGGAAAAAAAATGAACAAAACCATATGATCAATTTATCTTGACACCACGACACATTTAAATCTTGACCTTATCAACATGCTTCCTTGGCTCTTTCTGGCCACATGCAAATTTGGCTATATATGGGAAAATAATGAATTCTTATTGAGAAGCCAACTTTTTACCCTCATATATTTGACCATACTTGGATTAATGAATTTAGACATAGCACATAGAACCTAAGGACTAATTTAATTTTAACAATATGACCAACTCCCCTTGACTCATTCTCACATGGCAATGGTGATGTCATCAAACTACCTACTTAGATTTTCTACCACTGGACCAAAATGTCTAGATGAACACAATGAAGAACTAGATAAATAACACTCATAAACACAAGATATAAAATAATATAAAACTTATTATGGGACCTCTTTCACATGTTTAATAATTGAGACTCATCCCTAGACATCTCAATCCAAGCAAAATCAAAAGATCAGCCAAGCCTTCTTTAGGCATACTAGGATAAGCACATTGCACACTTTATCATTATCACATAGAATGTCAAGGACCTTAATCCAACCAACTCACTAATAAACCTCCATTAAATCACCATGACATCATTGACAATACTCCAATATCAATGAGATCTGTAGCTAGCATTTTACTCATACATCTTGATCCAACAATGTGAGTGAAAATCAACATGTCAAATGACCTTCATGGAAATAAATACAAGGCCATCATTCCTTCATACATATTGATCCTATGGTACACAAGAGGTAAAAAATTTAGGATATAAAAATATTGATCTATGAATATAATAATAATAAATATAGTTTAGAGAAATTTGTTGGGTTTAGGTTGGTTTTTGATTGACAAAGTTGAACCAAGCAACCATTTTTTATCGAAGAAATCAGGTATTAAAGACATATATTAAGATGGAATGAGAAACATGGTAGGGAAATTCCACATGGAAAAAATATGAAATATCAAGGATTCTATAGTAGAGCAAGATATTTAGACTCATGTGATACCATGAAAGCCTAGTCAAGGACCTAAGAGGAATAGTGACTACTAGATGTAAAAAATGAAGTCCAAGAAAGCAATGAATGTCTACAAATGATAACTACAATTGTTTAGAAGATAACTAGTAGCTAGGAAAATTTATAATGACTAACATACCATATGTGTTGACTCTTATGATTTAGTTTCAAATACTTGAAAGATGATCCATGATGAAGGCAGTTTCACAAAAACTAACTGAAGAATCTCTACACCATTTTGGAGAGTTTGTCATGGTTTATATGGAAATTTATATTTGGAGGCATTAATTTTTTATTTCATACTCCAATCCACTACAATGTAACTATTTATCAATTGGACATGTGTTCTAGTGACCGTTGAACTTCATTCTTTCATGTTCTTTCTAAAATTTTATAAGGAGCTACCATTTTGGCCTTTGTAATCTAATACCACACCATGTATGGTGAATCCATGTTGGTTTTGACATTGTAGTTTTCATTATAATAATAAATTCAATCTATTTTTATTTAATTTATCAGCTTGTCAAAGTGTGTGAAGAGATGTATAGTGAATAGTTAAGAGATATTCATCTATCCTTGCTTTCTCTCAGTCCTTCCATGTTTGATACACGTGATTTCAACCTAGCAAGTCATATGAAGTGTATTAAAGTGTACGAATATATATTAAGTGTACTATGAGCCTTAATATATTTAAATGATTTATTTTCTTATTTTCCTTGGAAAGTATTCATGCATCTCACCTTCATATCAAAACACTAATTATAGTACATTCTAACACTCTTAGACTAGTGTTGTATGTCTTATCTCTTTGTGATATAGTATGATATTATTATGGAAGAAAACTTGGTGTATTACCATTTAGATTAGGTTCAATCCATGAAATATTTATTTATTTTCCACATAAGTAATTATTTGGCATAGAGAAGAACATTTCAAGATAAATTCAAAAAGTTAGCTCTAAAATCTAGAAGCTCATTTCCAATATAGGTACACCCACATACCAAGAAATGTTTGCATGTTTCCCAATTTTATAAGAAGCTTGAATGAATTATTCTAGGGTGCAAGATTTGGTGACAATAATTTTGGCATAATCGATGGGACCCATCTTCAAGATAACTTGTCAAGGTTAATGTTGGTCTTGACAACATCAACTATAAATTGGTGTGTTACTCAACATTTGGTGACTCCATTAAGGTAAATCTAGTTTAAGGCCATTGTCTTGATATAAAATTACCCTCATAATTCATGGTTATTACTAGGTCATCCTCTAGAATATTTATCAATACCATTGACTCAATCTTTCAGCCTGAATTTCCCCTTGAATTTTAATATCCTTAGCCTAATCTTCCCTTTGGAGAACCAATAGATTTTTATAGAGAGGAAGAGGTTGAAAAATTGAGGAAATTGAAGATACTAAATTTTTCTAAGAATATATGTCTATACCTCATAATTTCCCTACATTCCATATAGAAAATCCAATTCACTTTCAAGCATATGATGTCATTCATCCCAATGCTAAAAAAGGTATGCCCCTATTCAATGGTTAGAGTCATGTTAAACCTAGTGAGAACATTAGAGATGTCTCTAACTCTTGTAGCTTTCACAATATCACTCGAGAGAACATTACAATTAGACTCCTTGTTATGTCCCTTAGAGGGAAGGATATTGATTGGTATAAGACTCTATAAGGTATATGCATCACATCATGGGATGAATTTGGAGTGTGGTTGACTTCAATATTTGTAAATGAGAGAAACCATGCCTCTCTCATATACTAGCTTAACATGATCAAAAGAAGATCCAAAGAAATTATGCATGATTTTAATGAGAGGTTCTAAAAGACTTGGAATAGACTTCCTTCTCCAATGAGGTCACCTCCCAACTTGTATTCTTGACCTATTTGAGCGCTATTGGCACTAAAATTATTGTCATGCTTCAATCTATGGGTGGTTCGACCCTCCCAAAATCATATGAGCTTGCTATAAAAGATAAAATTAATATCATCCAAGATGGAAGATTTTTACCTAAAGTTTCTATGACTCCATTATCTCATACTTCTAATAATTCTCTAGACGTGCCTCAAACTCCTAATTCCAATACCAAGACTAAAACTACACCTAATAAGGTAGATAATGCCATAGATAAAGATGCATATATTCAATGTTTATAAACCAATATTGGGAGAGGAAATATGCATAAAGGTGTCCATAAAAATGCATACCCTTATAAATAGTAATATGGCTAGCAATATGGAATATGAAGAGTCCAATGGTAGCCTAATCTCAATAGGCCTACCAATGCACACAATCTAAAATCCCCTACTAATGCAAGGGAGATGATACATGTCCATAAAAACTTGGTGCATGGAAAAAATTAGTATAAAGAAAAATTTATGGATGATAATGAACGTAGAAAGTACGATATTATTTCTCAAGGAGAGGTTACTCTTCTCTTATTAGTTTAATACAAAGTGATGATGTAGACAAGTGAAGATGAGTAGCCTCAAGAAGAGATCTTCACCAACTTCCTAATTGAGTACACTTTTAGGCCTAACCAAGGAACCTTGGTTATAGACAACCCTAAACCCAATATAAAATATTTATGTGGTGATATTAATAAAGCAACAAGGTATGGTTTTAGGTATAGTAGCCTCGAGAAACTCTACACATCTTCCAAACCAAAACATTGGAAGGACTATTCAAGGCACTCCATAGCCTAAGGTTCTAACCACTTCATTGCCTCTAAGAATTTATGATAAATTAGGTATGGATTATTTAAAAAATTTAGATTTATTTAATAGTACTAAAACATCCATTTACATTTAGAATGTTTTGCATATGTCTGGTCAGAAAGAGATCCTATAAAAATAATTATCTACTATCCCTAATAGTGTCCCTCCTTTAAATTAAATTCAAAGTCGTGTTTTCCTTGAAATTGTCCCTAATACCATTTTTGAACCATCCACTAGAGCTGAGAAACCCCCTCCATTATATCTCACTCTCATATTGGGTGATAGTTGGTCCATAACTACATAATTGATAGTGGAGCTTCAACTTTGGTCATGCCCAAGGTGGCAGCTAAAAAATTGGGCCTAAAATATGAGCCCCATAGTAAATGGGTCCTTCAATTAAATGGTACACCTTAAAATAAAGTAGGATTGATAAAATTCTTGAAGGTTTTCTTTCATGATTGTCCTATTTTTCCTATCTTATAAGACATAGTTGTTATTGATCTTCCAACCTAGTTTACAATCTACCTATCAAAGGAATTCATAGCCAAGATAGGTGGCTATCTTTCAATTGACTAGTATTTATTGTCATTTATAACAAGATAAGGGTAAAAGGTGACAATTAGGACATAACCCCTTGTAAGGTTTCATATTGAGCCTTACATTGAGATAAGTTCCAATCTAAATTATGTGGCCCATAAAGAAAGGAATCAATTGTAAATGATGGAAATTATTTTAAGGTTGAGGGTATTTCATATTTTTTTATTGATCAATATGGAGATAATACTTATGATAATTATCCTTATGATTTTATAGATTAAAATAATTTAGGAGTGTATTTTATACATGAATAAGGAATATTGATACCTCTACTTGCTGAAGAAGAGGGTGAGTATGATGAGATGTGGAAGATGTTTCTTGATGGTTCAGTAAGTAAATTAGGTGTAGGATCTGGTGTTATGTTGGTTTTCCCATATAAAAAATAGTATTATGATTCATATAAATATCATTTTAGTAGTACTTGTAATTTGATAGAGTATGAATGTTTGATTCATGGCCTTCAATGGGCAAGGAGAAAAAGAATCAAGAACTTGCAAGTATACAGAGATAGTGAATTGGTTGTGCATCAAGTTAGGAATATGGATGATACCAATAACCCTTTTCTCAATTCATATAAGTATAGGGTATGGTATTTTATTTAATACTTCAATGGATTCAACATACAAATAATCCCAAGGGGGTACAATAATCATGCTGATAGACTAGCTACCATAGGAGCTCAATTTGATACGCCAACTCACATAAAAGAGGAGGGAAAAATTTTAATATTAAAATATTTATTAGACCTTCCATAAATGATAATTAAGTGTCATATAAAGTGTTTGATAGTGATAAACACACTACATGCTTTCTACAAAATGAGGCTCAATTTTCTTCAAGGAATCAAAAGACTCTCCAAGAATAGTTTGGTGATCAGATTTTGTAGCTAAGGACCAATAAGATACCTAAGGGTTTGGTGACCTTATAAATTATCTTCAATGAGAATGATTAAAATAATAAGGAGAAAGTGAGTATGTCTATTAAATAATAGAATTATGAAAGAGCATTGATCTTCAAGGACAAACTCCTCAAACTAGGTAAGGTGTGTTCTAATTTAGAGAAGCAAGAATTCATTGAGTTGTGTAGAGAGCTTCATGATATCTTTTCTTAGGAATATAAGGACCTAAAATTATTTGATTTGAGCCTAGTGCACTACTATTGAGCTAGAACCATGAGATAAATTGGTTAGATAGAAGCAAATACCCAACAACCCCAAGGTTGAGAAACTCATGAGGTTAGAGCTTACCAAACTCCTTAAATTTGAGATAATATTTCCCATAAAGCATTCAAAATGGGTAGCTAACCTTGTGATTGTTATAAATAATAATGGGGAGATAAGAATTTGTGTATAATTTAGTGATCTTAATAGATTTTCACTCAAAGATCACTATCCTCTACCCTCAATGGAGTAGATTTTACAAATGGTTTTAGGTTCTCAACATTTTTCTCTTCTAGGGATATTCAGGCTATAATAAGATTTTAGTCAATGAGGATGATCAGTTTAAGATATCCTTCACTACTAAATATGGGACTTATACTTATAGGAATATGCCCTTAGATTTATCTAATGTCAATGCCACATTTCAAAGAGCAATGGACATGGTCTTTAAAGGTTTTATCAATAAGATGTTACTAGTTTATCTAGATGATATAACAATTTATTCTAAAGATGCTAATGAACACATGTAACACTTGATACAAGTGATTGAAATATATAGGCAATATGGAGTATCTCTTAATCTAAAGAAGTGTATAATTGATGTTCATGAAGGTAGCTCTTAAGACATATCATTTCCAAGGATGGTTTGATTATTAATCCTAAAATAATAGAGGCTATTCTATGCCTATAATTTCTATTACATAATAAAGGTATTAAACTTTTCTTAAGCAAGAAAAATTTTGTAAGGAGGTTCATACCTAGTTTTGTATCTTTGGTGAAACCTATCATAACTATGCTCAAGAAGAACCATGTATTTTATTAGACCAGAGAGGATAAGAGAAGTTTTGAATCCATAAAGAAAGTAATTTCACAAGAACCTACTCTTGTGAATCCTAAATTTTCTTCATCTTTTATTCAATTGATAACCTTGATACTATCTCAACCATGCTAATGCAAAATAATGATGAGGGTGTGGAGCATCCAATCACATTTTTATTCAATTTTTAGAAAATTATGAAGTCAAGTACACCTTTATTGATAAACAAGTCCTTGATATTATATGGGGACTAAAGAAGTTTAGACATATGGTTTCAAATAATAGGATTCATGTCATGGTTTCTCATCCTAGTATCAAAGAGTTTCTCTTGAGAAAATATCTTAGTGAAAAGAGGGTAGGGTGGATCACTAAATTAATAGAATATGATGTTAATATCAAGGTGAAAAAATTGATAAGGGGTAAAGGCCTTTGTGAACATATAGATTTAGATCTTCATGAGTCAAAAGAAGAGGCTTTAGTCAATAGTTATTGTTCCCAATCAACTATTTCATTGCCTCCACAAAGTTAGACATAGGATGTGATTAGATTTATTCAAAATGGTGAGTATCCTAATGGTATGATTAGATCACAAAGGAGATATTTTAGGTTTTAATTTATTCCCTTTTTTCTTGTGAATGGTGTGATCTTTAGAAGATACATTAATGGTGTGTTATTAAGATGCATTGATAATGATTAGTTTGGAGTGTTGCTTGAGAAGTTTCATGATGGGATACAAGGAGGTCATTTCTCTCCTAGAACCATAAATACCAAGATCATGAGGGCAAGCTATTATTTTCCTAGCCTCTTCAAGGATTTCCATGCTTGGGTGAGAAGGTGTGGATAATGTTCTTTCTTTGTAGGAAAATAGAAGCTTGCATCTCTTCCTTTGAAGTCTATCCAAGTGGACCAACCTTTCATGTAATGGGGTCTTGATTTTATTGGTATGATAAACCCCCCATCAAGTGCTAGTCATAAATGGATAATAACAACAACTAATTACTTTACAAGGTGGGTTGAGGCAACAACATTGAAGGAAGACAATGAGAATGGTATCTTGCAATTATATGAGAGCATCATCACAAGGTTTGACACTCCTACTATTATTTCAGACAATGCTATTACTTTTATGGGTGATAAGATAACTGATTAGGGAAATAGTAATGGCATATTCTTGAGCACTTCATCTAGCTATTATGCTCAAGGTAATGGGTTGGATATATCTACTAAAAATATTCTGATCAGAATCATCAAGAAAAGCTTGGATTATAACCAGAGACCTTGGCACACCAAATTGAAGAAAAACTTATGGGCTAATAAGATAACTCCCAAGAGGTCAATATGGAATTATCTTTTTGTGCTTGTTTATGGAAGGGAAGCTAGGTTGTCTATCTCTTAAGAGTTGCCTATCCTAGAGTTAGCACATCAACTAGAGTTACTTGATAACTCTCCAATAGAGGTGAGATTGATAGAATTAATGGATTTGCAAGAGACTATAGATAAATCTCATCAAGCTATGGAACACCACCAAGTACTGATGAGGATATCTTTTGACAAGAAGGCAACTTTGAGATCATTTCAAGAAGGTGAGATAGTGTTGAAATGGGATGAAAATATAGAAAAACTAGGGAGGAATACTGCATTTGATACATTATGGAGTGGACCATATATCAACATCAAGTGCAAGAAAAATAAATATTTTCAGTTAACAATAATGAATGGAGAAGAGTTGACTATCCCTATGAATGGGATACATCTAAAACCTTGTTATTGAGTGGTAAATTTCAATTTTTTAAATAGTATCTTAGGTGTGTGTTTTGTTTCTATTGTGTGTGTTGTATTCCATAAATGTTCTTATTTCCCATTTTTGGCCCACATACCAAGCTTGTGCCTAGATAGACAAGCTGAATAAAGTTCTAGAGCATTGAAGGTCAAACAATAATTTCATGAACAAGTTTAGAAAAGCCTGTAGGCCAAAGAAGGTAAGTACAAAACCCCTTTTTGGGGGCCAAGTCTTTGGTCTAAAGTTCAATTATTTTAGTGTTTTGTTTTGACTAAGTGTTCATTCTTTTGGGATATATTTTTTAAGTTATTTATTTTAGACTTTATTTTAGATAAATTTTGAATTCTTTTAGACAAATTATCTGACTCAATTTTTGAAGGGATGATTTCTTTTAGACAAAATGTCTGAAGCAAAAGGCAAAGACATATTTCTCTCAAGGAAATTATTTTGCAGCAATTTCCTTAAAGACCTATTTCTTTTAGATAAATAATTTATATCAAAAAAGGCTAAGTGTAAACTCTCTTGGACATTTTATCCAAATAAAAAGATTAAGAGTCTTTTATTTTGGGAAAATTATTCAAACAATTTTCCCAAAGCGTCATTATACAAAAATTAGTCCAAAGCAAAAATCCCAAAGGGAACTTTTTTGTTGGAAACTATCCTAAACACTTTTTCAAACGGCCTTTTCTTAGGAAAGTGAACCAAATAGAAGTATTAAAGGGTATATTTTGTAGCAAAGTGTCCCAAACACTTTTTTTAAATGGTAATTTTTATTTCTCAAAAGGTCCAAATCAAAATTTATGAAGGGTGATTTTCTTAGAAAAATGGACCAATGCGAAAGCTTTGAAGGGCGTTTTCAAAGGGGAAAGGGCTATTTTGAGAAAGGCCAAAGGACAATTCTAAGGTCACAATTATTTCAATAAAATTGTCCCTTAATAGTTTCCCTAAAGATCAACTTCTTTTAGAAAATGTGTCTAATACACAAAGCCTCAAGACAAGATTTTTAATGGAAGGAGTCTAGGAACTCAATTTGCTCACAAGGTTTTTAAGACACTTTGGGTTCACTTAAAGTGTAAATTTCCATTTACTAAGGATAGGACCATATTTTGATAGCCCCCATGGGATGCCAATAATACTTGGAAAGGTTTGGAAGTGCATGGGATCCATTTGGTTCTTCATTATGTTCATTGAGACACTTAAGCCTAGTAATAAAAATTTTGATTAGGCACTTTGTTGACATCACTATTGCCACGTGTGGATGATTAAAAGAGAATTGGTCAAATGGGTTTGTTCAAATTTGTTCCAAGATCATATGCACCAAGTTCTAGGCACTCTACCAAAGCACATCAAAAGTTACAAAGGTCCAAAGTTGGCTCCTTAGTCATATTATGCATGTTTTTCCATACATAGCCAATTTACAGGGAGATCAAACAAGTCCAAGTGGAAAGATTGAAGATGTTACATCTCACAAGTGTGGTAGATTATGGAGGAATTGATCAAATGGGTTTATTCTATTTTTGAGCCTATAACATATGCACAAAGTTTTAGGTCATTTGATGAATCATGAAGGAATATATGCATGTTCAAAGTTGGGATCCTAGGTAATTTGACATGTTTTTTTCATACTTAGCCATTTTCAAGACATTCTAGTAGAGCCAAGTGAGCATATTCACAAAGATATATCTCACATGTATGATAGAAATGGTCACATGGGTTTATTTAGATTGGTCCCTAGTTGTCATGTGCTAAGTTTTAGATCATCCACCATAGGATAAAATAAGTTATGCATATTCAAAGTTGGATCCTCAGTCAGATTTCACTAAGATTTTCATAATTAGCCATTTGATCTTGACCATCACTAAGATGTCAAATAGAATAATTTGAACCAAACAACTTGTGTATTTAATGCCTTCACTTAGAAGGCTCCTAAGACTAGCAGATCAAATGGGTTTATTCTTTTTGGCCTTAAGAGTATCTCTTGAAAGTTTGGTTCCTCCATGAATTTTGTGATTCAAGTTATAGATATTCAAATTTAGACATGCAATATAAGATGTTCTCATTGACATCAATTTTAAGCTCAAGAAAAAACAACTCTTTTTAGCTTAAATTTGATGACCACATGAATGTCATTAAAGGTGATGCAAATGTCATTTGATGGAAGTGAGGACGTTAATTTTAAGATCATGAACTAGCCATTGGATTTAAAATAATGGGTCCCAATAGATCAATAGTTAATATTTGATCAAGCATTCAGATCTGAATGGAGGTCAAAAGGGTTAGTAAATCTCAAGATAAAATGTGTGCATGATAGGTGTAAATAACACATTCAACTGGCAAAGGATCAATGGTTGGTGTTTGGTCATGCAAATCAAAATCAATAGAGTGAGATAAGTTATTATGTCAATGAGACAAGTCAGATTTTGATGGCCAATTAGAATAAAGGTGAGCCTAGGTGACTTAGATGAGGGTTGAAGATTCAATTTTTGACCAGGGCAAGAAATCATACATAGAAATGGGCTCGAGCTTCAATTGAGTTGAATTAGGATAAACAACAAGGACCATGCATGACTAATAGGGCTCTACAAAGATAGATTATATGTTTTAGACCTAATATAGATCAGAGGTTAGAAATTTGATAGCTAAATGGCACCAAAAATTGATTAGAGTATGGAAAATGATAGGAAAACTAATGACCATAGATTGGTTTTCCATCTATAGGATATACCTATGATCTAGATATGAAATTAGAATAGACATGTGATTAATGCAAAGGGTTTTCATCCTTTAGCATGGTCATAGTCTTAATAAGTAGCTTACTAAAAAGCATGAAGCCATGATTCAGTCAGATCCATGAGTATGAGGTTTTTTCCTCAAATGAGAGATAGTGTGAAGGATCAAATAAAAGGCCTAGTGTTGTAAAATGTAGCTAGGAGCATTTAATGCATCCTAAAAACCTTTAGGTACTTTCTCACTTAATAAGCCATGTGTAGTCTCCTGATTGATTAAAAAATAGTAAGGTTTTCATTAGATAAGGAGCAAGGTGGTGGTTCATGTTCAATTAATGACCCAAGACAAAGTCTTCTCTCTCTGATAGTGTGTTCCCATACCTTTATTCTCTCTCTTTTCTCCTATATATCCTAGTTTCATTCCCATTGAATGGGTTCTTAGCTTTTAGAATTTAGCATTTTCTTCTTTGAGACAAGGTGTAGACACTGAAATCATGTCTATCCCTTGGTCATCCTCCCCCTTGGTCTCCTTGGTCTACCCCCTAAACATTCCTAACCCACACACTTATTAATTTAAAATAAATTAACTATTTTAAATTAATAACCCCCTTGGCACATCACCTATGCCTCCCTCACCCCATGCCAAATCTTAATTACTTAAACCCCATTTCATCCCTCCCACTAACCTCTCACACTCATTTAATCCGCCTTGGACCATTTTCCAATGGCAGTTAGCCCTGGCAGTTAGAAGAATGGGAAAAAGGGCTAAAAATAGCCTCTTTTCCCATTCTTCAACCGCCGATGTTAGTCATTATTCAGCTGACATCGACAGTTTTGCCAGCGTCGATTCTTTTAAGAATACATTTTTGCTTCTGTTATCGGCCCCTCACCCACAAACGTGAATTCTCTTGCTCCAGACTTCAAGCTCCCTCGCTCTTCGACTTATTATAGGTATCAGCATTTCAAAAACACTCTCTAGGCTTAGAGGTTTTGCTCCAGTCATTTTTCACTAGATTGAAGGTTGCACGACACCTCCAACATCAGCCACAACAGAAACAAACCACCTGCATCTCTGCCTCTCCACCCACAGCAAAGTATTTATACTGGTTTTATTTCAGTATCTTTTTAAATACATTAGCAATCAGTTTACTACACATTTCCAAGCATTCTTAACACAACCCAGTCTGTTCTTCCCAGAGAGGCTGAAAAGCCTTCTCTCACCCTTATCTCTCTTTTTACCCCTATCATCCATTCGATCCCTTTTTAGCCACACTCTCTATCTTGTTGACCTAGAACTAGCCACTAAAACTCCCACATACACCCCAAACCACTTTGCCAACCACAAATAGCCCTGAAACTCATCCAAATCCTTATTTCCCCAACTGACATTGGCCACCAGGCCCATTGCCCCTACCGACATCGGCAGACTAATCGACGTCGGAGACCTTAACCAACCGACGCTGGCAGAACCACCGACATCGGTGATTGTGGAAGATAGATTGCCACATACAGGTATGCATTTATTTCTATTTCTTTTGTTCAATCTTTTATCATTTCTTATTCCAGCAACATTTTGCTTTTTATCAATCAGTAGACTGTCACCCCTTCAAGAAGTCTTTGCACTTCTGGGATCAAGCTTTGCTTGGTAGTCCACCACTTATCTATCTAACAGTTTTCTTGTTTAAGTCCCTCTTATCTGCAGGTGTCATCCTCCACAGCCAAAGAGAAGTCCCTACAATGTCTGGATATGGTGCGCAGACCTCATCCGGGTATCATCTAACCCTAGACCATTGCCTTAGTTTCTTATTTCTTTTGAATGTGGAAAAGCAAAAATAGTTAGAAACATTCTGGCACGCCCGGTGGGACCCTAGGAATTTTCCTTGGGTTCATACTTTTTCTTCTAAAAGCAAACTTTTCATATAGGTGCATTAGGCCTCTTCTTGCACTCTTTCCTTCTATCTCTTCCAAAAGACACTATCACCAAAGTTAAAAAGAATCCTTTTTCTTTCTTTTTTACATCTTAGACTAGTCAAAGTCATACTCTTCAACCTTCTCTTCACTTGTCTGCATACAAACACACATTTCAATTTGGGCTTAAAATCTATTGCATCTCATTTCTGCCTAAATGCATATTTAGTCCACACATCTAGTAATTAAAACCGCATTATGAATAAAGCGTAGTCCACTTATGTTACACAACCTGACCACTTTCAAAAATCAAACATCAAAACATACTTGAGACAAGGTTCGACTAGGATTTCATCACCTAGCGGATACCTTACCCTTCCTGGCAATCCTACTTGGACTTCACTACCAAGGGGAGAGCCCACTCTATTCTCTAGCAGAGTATAAACTCTAGGGGAAGTATATACTAGCTAAGCGGCCCAGCTTGGCTCTGGGTTCGTGAAGTGAGGGGAGCAAGCTCCTAGCACCAGGCCATGTACAGAACCTAACACAGACAATGAACACCAAAACTAACCCAAAACCAACCTTAGACTACTTCTTCTAGGACCCATTCTAAAAGCCAACTTCCTAAACACACTCTAAGGCATAAGCCAACAAGACTATAAAAATTATTCTTAGGAATTAACGTTAGGGTCTACTTGTCTTCATCTTCTTTTCTACCTTTATCTGAGTTTTTGAGCTGGTGAGGACACATTTTTCTGAGCTTCAAACAACTCAGAACCTTTTTTTTTCTTCCTTCCCAACCACACAATAATCGACATCGGTTTTCCAACCGACGCCGACAAACTATTTTCACCGACATCGGTTATCTAACCAACGTCGGCCACTTATTCTCATCGACATCATTTTTTCAACTGACATCGGTCACTGTCACAATCCTTCTTCACAAAATAGCAGGCTTAAAACCTAACTTTCTTGCTATCCAACACCCATTCTAGTTTTTTGAGACTGAAAAACATAGTTTCTAGAACCTAAACCCTTTTTTTTGCCTTGAATGGTTTTGACACATAGTCAAACCAAGACTCTTGTTGACCATGCAAGGTAACAACCACTCCCACCTTCACCTTCCATAACCAGTCCTCTAATGGAGTATCATTCAGAGACTGAATGAACTCCTACCCAACCGACCCTGACTCAGCCTCCCATTATCCTTGAGGGGGACCAAGACTTCGAAAGGTTCCTTGACCTCAATGTCAAGGCCCTTCAACATTATCTCATGTGAAGTTGAATGTGAGACTCCTTAGGCAACCCAATTTATGGGATGCAAACCTCTTTAGTTGAGATAGCAGTCATATCAACAGCATCTGTGATCCAGCCCATAGACACCCAGGCCATCACCTCAACTAATAACCAGCCCATGACTAATATTCTAAGTGTGGCTTCTCCTTCTATCTTTGGGCCCACTTCCATTGGGGTTTTGACCCCCCATCAACCACAAACTATTCAATAAACCTCTACACCTTTCCAAAATCTAGTTATCTCCACCCCACCTACATTTGTCCCCATCAACACCAGGGTGGCTACTCATCCTTTGGCTAGTGTTGCCACAACCCAATCACCTCTGGCAATATCAAGCCTAGTCATACCTTCCACCTTCACTACACAACCACCCTTGGTCTCCACATATGTCCCAATGACTAGTTATCAATATGTTGCGCCTATACAAGTGTAATCGACTATGTCATACGCCCCTTCTAGCACCTTCCAAGTGCCTTACAACCTAGGGGATGCCCCACCCACAAATCCATCAGCTGATCTAATAAAAATGTTGATGGACAAAATGTCTAATCTTGAGACCTCAATTTTAGGTTCAAGAAGTGTCCTTTCATATGACCAAATTTGTAATGAACCCATCCATCCCTCCATCCCAATCTGGCCGTATCCCAGTCAGTGGGAACTTCATAAGTTTACTCACTTCCAGAGTAAGGAAGACCCACAACAGCACCTACGAGCATTCAAACATGCTTGTTACCTGATAGCACATGATGATGCGTTACTTCTACGCACATTCCCCATGTTGCTTTCTAGTGCTACCCTCAATTGGTATAGCTCTCTCACCAAACACTCTCTTTTCACATTCACCCAACTGGCCCAACTTTTCCTTGACCACTTCTCGATCAATATCACCAAAAAGGTCTCCATCACAGACCTATACTCTATCAGACAGTTTGATGATGAATCCATAGCCAATTTTGTTGCCTGTTAGAGAGGCTTAATCAACCAACTCTCCTTTTCTTTACCCCAACTCGAGCTCATCGAGCTCTTTTCACAGGCATGTGCCAAACATATTTCCTCTACCTTGTGAGTCCAAACATTTTACACCTTTGATGAAGCTTTCACGATGGCTAAGAAGCTTGAACGACGTGCCGTCGAGGAAAACAAAGTCAAGTTGCAGAGTAAAAACCCAAACACCAAGTCCAATGACTCTTCCTCTAAATCTTCTTCTTCTAATTCCAAATCTAAGGCATTAGCAAATGTTGTAGTCGTTAGACCATCATCTTCAACAACAACCAACTAGCCCAAACCTTCCACATCCCAAAGTATCACATGACAATTCCAACAAAGATATTTGCAGCGTCAGTATACTCCACTAGGAGAATCATACGCATCTGTGTTGGATAAACTTGTCAAATAGGGAGTCCTCAATCTCCCCCAAATTCAACCACCTCCTCAATTCAACCCCTCACATGCCATCCTTGCATGGTATAGGGAGAATGACTTCTACAATTATCACCATGTCAAAGGCTATGACACAGCCAACTGTAAGACTCTCAAGAACATCATTCAAGACATGCTAGATAAAGGTGACCTCATCTTGGACAACCCAAATGTGCCACCCAATCAAAGCATAGACATATTTAAACAACCCTTTCCTAACCATCCTCATAGCCAAAACAACATGCAGACCATGACTAATGACTCTCAAGAACATAATATACGCACAGTCAACATGGTCTCACCTCTCATACCTGATCAACCTCTCTCACAGTCTCAAGAGGTTAGTCTACCCATCAGTCCATCTCACATGGATGAACCCTCTTCTCCTGTTAGTTCTCCATTGACCTCTCTTATATTGGAGGATGCCTTGACCATGCCAGCACCACTAGCCCCGCCTTCCTCCTTCTTGCTACCAATGGAGGACCCTACCCTTCCTACTCCTCAACCATAAGTAAAAGGCACAATCATCCCTGCCCTCTATCCTCTTCAGGAGCCAAATTCTCTAGTTCCTTCTCCACCAAGAGAAGAACCTGTCTCTCCACCTTCTTTGACCAAAGATGATCCAGTTATGACTCCCTCACACCTTGGGTCCGAGATTACCATACCTAACACATTTTCAGCCCCGCAACCATCCACATCTTTTAAAGGACCAAAGCCTCATCCAACATCTTCCCAAACATTCTCTCAATTGGTGGAGAAACTAGGACTTCTCTAATCAAGGAAATTGGAGCATTAGGTATTATGGGAGCGATTTAAAGCTCCTCATCCTGCCCATCCCATCTCATCTCATGCCCTGAACCCTCTTATGACAAAATCCCCCAAAGTCTCTAGCACAGACCAGACTTCTACTTCTAAACCTTTAAAACCTCAACCATCCACATCAGAACCTAAACCCTCATCCACCACATCAAAACTGATCAAATCCCTCGGAGTTCACCCCATCACTAACCTCACTCACCTGCAAGTGAAGGTAGACTTGAACCTTGCCTCACCCAATAGTGGTCCTCAAACCAAACCAAAGATGACTGCTAAACCACGGTGGTGAACTCCTCCTCCACCATCATCACTGCCCTCTATTTTAGGCCCTCATCCTTCTGCCATAATAGGAGTGCTCCATACTCCAACCCCTAACCAGAACAAGTTACCTCCACTACTTCCTTTACCTACCACAAGCTGACCACCTCTAAAAAATTTGGCACCTCTCGGAAAGAAAGTGCCATCTACACACTTGGCTGCACCACCAACCCAAAAGGTGGTATAGAAGCCTCCTTCAATACCTCCCAAGCAAAAGTCATCGACACCTCGTGCATCAACAAGCACAGACCCTTTAGTGGGCTCATATGCTTTGATATTATGCCAACTTTTGCAAACCTCTAGCATAACCCTTTCACCTATTAAACCATTCCAACTACTCAGGTCAAAACCTTCCTGGTTTGATGATACTAAAATTTGTCTATATCATCGCACATCGGGACATGATACTAAGAATTGATGTGCCCTCAAGGTTGTCATTCACCAATACATATAAAAAGACACCCTTCTCCTTGAGGATACTATCGACAGACCTCTGACACCTTCCCATATCTCTCAAACCTCCTCACCCTCATCAACATCTCATCAACAGATTATGGTCCCTTCACCTCTTTTGCCCCCTCTCTTCAAAATTAATGCCATCCACATAACCACTAAGTCACAAAAGGATAAGGCAAAATAAAAAGCTATTATTCCTTGGACCTACCCTTTTTTCAAGCCACCTCAACCACCAAAGCCCAATATTTCCATCCTGGGTGCATCCCAACCCTCTTCTTCAGGGGCAATCCATGACTCTATGTTAAAATAGCTTCACCAAACACCTGTGAAGATGACCTTGTATGACCTCATCCAAAGCTCACCCCAATATTGTCAAGCTCTAATTAGAGCCTTACAGGTAGTGGAGGTCCAACCTGAAGACCCCCAACCACTCGCTACCCTGGTCCACTCCTTATCCCCCGTCGCCTCTATCACTTTCAACAATTTTAAAATTCCTACCTCTAATTCAAAAGATCAGGACATTGCTCTTTTCATCATAGCCTATGTTGATCACACCCATATTAAGCAAGTCATGATTAATGGAGGTGATAGCATTAATATCATTTCTACCCATGCCTTTGATCAATTGGCCCTCCCCAAGAATTACATATCAAAAACTGATGCAATCCTTTGATCCTTTAATGACACCACTACTACCACCATTGGCACCATCATCCTCCATATTCGTGTCAGCCCACGCACAGTCTCAGAGCTCTTCTACATCATCAAGGGAGAGTTCTAATATAACATGTTATTAGGATGACCCTAGATCCGTGCCATGGCTTGTGTTCCTTCTACATTGCACCGTTGTGTCAAATTTGAACACAATGGGCAAGTCCATGTCATTCCCACTGACCCATCCCCTTTTAAGACTTGTAACATGACCTATCAACCAAATGACATTCTCATTCTTCTCAAGAAACCAACCCAAACACTATCTCCATTCGTAGAAGCTTCAACTAGTATGTAAATGGCGATCGCACTCACACCACCTCTTCAAGGGACAACCAAGGACCCCATGGAAGATATATTCCAATGACTTTCACTTTGGGAATATCGCTTACTTACCTTAGACATGTCCCAGACTCTGCAAGAGTATGGACAACTTCATCATAGTCCTAGTTATGACCATCAAATCAGAATGGTCATCCCTTATGGTCCTCCTAACCTTCAAACCAACCTCATCTATGGGGGGCTAGATTGAGCTCCTACTTATGGGAATCCTCTCTCCTCACCTCAACCATTCACATCCAACTTCTCTTTTCTTGGCAACCCTGCCTTTGCTCATACCTATCTCCATAGGTGTGCATGGAAGGGTTTTGGCTTCAGGCGCTATGAACAAGGCTCCCATCAGCCCATCAAATCACCCAATGATGACAATGCCAAGAAACAATATGGTCTGGGTTTCGAAGAACCCATTGAAGCCTTTGAAAACCCTTGTCTCGAACCCATCATAAACCAATCTTTGCCAAGCTTGCCTATTCTCCCCTCTTCACCTACGGAGTCGGTGGTTTCCATCCCTCCTAGCTTTTTCAATACCTAAATGCCATTCACTTGGAACCCCTAACCTATCAACCAGGTGGGGTACCCAGGTCTCTCCTTCTCATCTTCTCTCCACCTCATTCGTCTAACCCATTAATCATCCGCAC
The DNA here is from genome assembly GCA_037957365.1 of Torreya grandis. Lineage (NCBI taxonomy): Eukaryota > Viridiplantae > Streptophyta > Pinopsida > Cupressales > Taxaceae > Torreya > Torreya grandis. The sequence continues at coordinate 1,341,051 of JARHVA010002164.1, forward strand.
TGGGTGTTAGATATTCTCCCTACCACAAAATGACTGGGGGGAGTTTGACTTTATACTGACTATCAGACATCGACCAAGCATTGACCAAACATTAACCAACCAAGCATCGACCAACTCCTTAATCATCTTCACATACAAACTTCAATCAACATGTGACCAATATGGAATAGAGTAAATGAGGCAAATCTGCTCCTAATTGGCTCGGACCTTACATCATCATGCATAGGTATGGATCAGGGACTTATTGTCTGTCTTCTCTTGAAGGCTGACCATAACCTGAGCCCCTTAATGCCTTGCATATGTGACCATTCTACTATTATATGAGTACTCATTCACTTGACATTTAACTTGAGCTCATCCCTTAAACAATCCCTATCATCTTAATCCTTATTTATTTCAACCCTATTTCCCTAAAGCAAACCCTATGTAACCCTTTTATAAAGTATGAATGCTTTGTCCTAATAAAAGGGAGCCCTTACACTTCTATAGTCTCATCTATGACTAAAATTTCTATCAAAAATAAATTGATGTCAAAATATCAAAAGGTCATAAACTCTAAAGGTAGACTGCTCCCTCGAAAGATAGCTATTGAAATCCCTCATATATATATAAAGCAAAAATATAGACCACTCCCTCGAAGGATGGTTATGCCTAAAATCTTGCTACACACAACACTCTCTTAGAAGCTTCCTACATCGATCAGCTTCACAAATGACCACAAAGCACAATGACATCTCTATGTAGACTTCCCGCATTGATCAGTCTGCTCAAAAAAAAAAAGGGTCATGGACTTGGCTTGTACTCGTCTCAGGGTCTCCTATAAAAAGGGGAAAATTTATCCATACTAAAAAGGGTTACCCTCTCCTCACATATCACATCACCTACTCAAGGGACTTTGAGCTCATTTTAATGTCAAAAGTGATTTGCTTACTTCTCTAACACAACCAATGGTCAACGACGTAATGCATGAATGGGGCTTTTGTTTCTTAAAAACCCCTACCTATGCTCTCATTATGGTCCATGTCAACAAAAGGGCACAATACCTTTCACTTCCTTCCTACCTTTGGTCACATTCAACCAAATCATTTGTCAACCAAACCAACCAAACCCTTTTTCAAACCACTAACGTTCCCATAGCCTATTCACACTAGTTTTTGTGGACAACAATACACATGGAAACTATTGCCCACACAATTTATGTCAAGCATAAACCATTACTTGCTGAAGCATAAATAGACTCATTTCATTTTTAGCATACATCCATCACCTAAAATGGACAATTGCTAGGGATGAAAAACCTCGACCAATGTTACAAAATACACTATTGCACCATATGGAAAGGCTGTAACATCATCTTACCCCTCATCATTTCAAGCATGTACCATCAGACATATGGGACGTGCTAAATCATTCTCATGACCACACCAACCACTTCAACCCTCTTCCTCTCTTTTTGGGAGAACTACATTGGCCTGAGGCCCTAACAACAGGGGCTATGTAGGTAGCACTCAGTTGACATGGGGTCTTCTGAGGTTAGCTCGGCCATTCCTTTGCCCATCCTCGACCAATGACCTTGGAGATCGCGACTATCTCCTCAGACCATGACCACTTCCAAGACAACTTTGCCTTGGTTGTTTTTTCCCTTGCTACCTCATGACTAGTTAGCAAATTGTCTGCAACCCACATTTTGACCCTCACAAGTATCAGATCACGCTTCAATTGATCTCCACTACTTGTGACATTTTCATGTTTTCCAGGAGCACTTCCCGAGCCCAAGATACTTGGAACATAATGCCCATTGGAGCTACAGCCTAGATTATTTAACCCAATCAGCTATGACTAAATGATAGGGCCTAGTTATTTCAATTTTAGCACTCATCGACCCTTGACCTATGACAATTTGACCTACCTATCGCGTGGTGTGGCATACATGCAATCCCACCCTTTATAGCGTTCACACCCTAACCTTCACCCTTTCCATCCACTCTCTATCAAATTGATACCTAATCTCATGTTCCCTTCCCTCGACTCCTACTTTGAGGGGGGAACACCTCATCCCATACCTGGGGAAACTTACTCATGTTTTTGTCTTGCAGTTCATCTAGAACAACTAACAAGACCAAAAAGGGGCAAATGTAGACACCAAAATCATGTCTATCCCTTGGTCATCCTCCCCCTTGGTCTCCTTGGTCCACCCCCTAAACATTACTAACCCACACACTTATTAATTTAAAATAAATTAACTATTTTAAATTAATAACCCCCTTGACACATCACCTATGCCTCCCTCACCCCATGCCAAATCTTAATTACTTAAACCCCATTTCATCCCTCCCACTAACCTCTCATGCTCATTTAATCCACCTTGGACTGTTTTCCAATGATAGTTAGCCCTGGCAGTTGGAAGAATGGGAAAAAAGGCTAAAAATAGCCTCTATTCTCATTCTTCAGTCGCTGACATTGGTCATTATTCGGTCGATGTCGGCAGTTTTGCCGGCATCAGTTCCTTTAAGAATACATTTCTACTTTTGTTGTCGGCCCCTCCCCTACAAACATGAATTCTCTTTCTCCAGACTTCAAGCTCCCTCACTCTTTGAATTCTTACAAGTATCAACATTTCAACAGTACTCTCCAAGCTCAGAGGTTCTACTCTAGTCATTTTGCACCAGATTGAAGGTTGCACGACACCTCCAACATCAGCCACAACGGAAACAGACCACCTGCATCTCTGCCTCTCCAACCATAGCTAAGTATTTGTACTAGTTTTATTTTAGTATCTTTTTAAACACATTAGCAATTAGTTTACTGCACATTTCCAAGCATTCTTGACACAACCCAGTCTGTTCTTCTCAGAGAGGCTGAAAAGCCTTCTCTCACCCTTATCTCTCTTTTTACCCCTGTCATCCATTCGGTCCCTTTTTAGCCACACTCTCTATCCTGTTAACACATAACCAGCCACTAAAACTCCCACATACACCCCAAACCACTTTGCTAACCATAAACAACCTTGAAACTTGTCCAAAGCCTTATTACCCCAACTGACGCCAACCACCAGGCCCATTGCCCCTATCGACATTGGTAGACTAACCGATGCCGGAGACCTTAACCAACTGACACCAGCAGAACCATCGATGTCGATGACTGTGGAAGACAGATTGCCAAAGATAGATTGCCACATATAGGTATGCATTTATTTCTATTTCTTTTATTTAGTCTTTTATCATTTTTTATTCTAGTAACATTCTGCTTTTTATCAATTAGTAGACTCTCACCCCTTCAAGAAGTCTTTACACTTCTAGGATCAAGCTTTGCTTGGCAGTCTACCACTTATCTATCTAACAATTTTCTTGTTTAAGTCCCTCTTATCTATAGGTGTCATCCTCCACAGCCAAAGAGGAGTCCCTACAATGTCTGGATACGGTGCACAGACCTCATCTGGGTATCATCTAACCCTAGACCATTACTTTAGTTTCTTATTTCTTTTGAATGTGGAAAAGCAAAAATAGTTAGAAACACAAGGATACTCATTAAGACTCTTGCAAGAGCATGCTCATTTGATATGGTTAAACCTTATCAAAATATTTTGATAAATTCCTTTTGAAGTAATAGGATCAACTCTTTGCCTATCTCTTATATTTAATCAGTGTTTAACATGCTTATGCATGGTAAATTCTTTAAAGAGATTCTTCCTAGTTTGTTTTCCTTTTGCTTGCCTCTTTGAAGGCATTTTTAGACTAACTTATAGGTTTAGACTAGTGGTCCATTTGGAACCTCTTGTATGAAATATTTATGCAACTAGTGATATTGTGAGATTGAGTAAGCCATAGTTGTATTTTGTTGATCTAGTGCATGTTAAAGATTATGTGAGTGTCCATTTAACTTTGGTATATCACCATTTTATCTTTTTTAGGAGCCCTTAACCATATTTATAACCCTTTTCACTATTAATAATTAGTTTATAATTAGTTTAGGCGATCATCAAGAGGAATCTAGCCTTCTCCAAAGGTTTAAATCCAACATAGGTTACCCATAGCTTGGGGTTGTCCAAATATTATAGATTAGTTAGAGAAATCTTGAAGAACCCTCTTCAAGGGTGAAAATTAAGTCTATAACAATTCCAATTGAACATATGTTTGTTTTTACTTTGTTTTTACTTTGTTTTTTATCCTTGTTTCTTATTTTTATGTATTTTCAAAGGAATTTAGGTGTCAAACCTAATGTATATGTGACTCCATAGCCTAATAGATAGGATTAGGCAACTAGTCATGGCATAGAAAGTATGCCACCCTTGGTAAATTTCAAATAATGTTGACCATTTTTACCACAAGTTAAAATGGATCAACACCCCTATAGTCAAAATCTTAAATATGGGATGATTATAATGTCATAGGGTATGTTGTAGTTTATTTGATGTCATATCATAATCCATTCTGGCTTTGGTCATAGTTTAGCTTAGTCCTTGTGTCATTTAGTGTCTAAGGGGTTATTTTAGAGTAATATATGCAAGTGGAAAGTTTTCATGGTGTCTAAAAATTCAAGATCATGGAAAGAATTTGCATAGGTCTCAAGAAGTTCATTCAAGATTTCAAAGATCAAGTATTAGCTCAAGCAAAATCCTAAGTGAACCAGACCATCACCAAGACATCATCCAGATATGAATGGACCAGCCCACTTGTGTATTTGATAAGTTCACTCAAAAATCCTTGTGAAAGAAAAGGTTGCAGTTCCATGGAGCTCTTCATGGTAGGAACATGCTTTAAAAATTTCATGTCCACATAAGTTATCTAGCTCAAGTTATGGAGCTTTAAAATTAGAACTGCAGAGTAGAACATTCATGCAAGCATCAAGTTTGAGCTTAATAAAGTAGTCATTTATATTCAAAAGGTCCTTAAAAGTTATAAATTTTATCAATATCTAATAGTTTTCATGAGCTTGCATACTGACACAAATATCTAATGGTTCACACTTGGGTCAAACATGTCAAAAGGTCCCTAGGTTAAAAGCCCTTAAAAAGCTATAGGTTAGACAAGATCCAATGGTGCAATCTCAACTAACAAGAAGGTGGGTCCAATCTAGATCAACTATCAACATTCAATCATACCAATGATCTAATAGTTCATAATAAATGATAGGAAAGTGGGCCTAATAGGATATACAACTAGTATTCCTTCATACATCTTGATCCAATAGTGCAAGCAAAAGTCAACATGTCAAAGGATTTTCCTAGTAGAAAATTGAAGGCCAATTTTCCTTCTTACATATTGATCCTATGGTGTGTAAGAGGTAAAAATGTCAAGATATGATAGTATGGATCTATGAGACCAATAGGAACAAAGATAGTTTGGAGCAATTTGATTGGTTTGAGTCAGTTTTTGATAGACAAAGTCAAACTAAGGAACCTTTTTCAATCAGAGCAGATAGGTATTGTATACATAGTTTAAGATGGAATATGAAATGTGGTAGGTAAATACCACATTGATAACTACATAGGATCAAATATTCTATAGTAGTGTAATATCTTTATACTCATGTGCTGTCATGAAAGCCCAATCAAGGACCCGAAAGGAATAGTGGCTACCAGATGTAAAAAATAAAGTCCAAGAAAGCAATGAATGACTGTGGATGATGAATATAGGTGTCTAGAAGATAACTAGTAGCTATGAAAATGTCTATGACTATCATATAATATGTGTTGACTCTCTTAATCTAGTTTCAAATGCTTGAGAGATGATCCATGATGAAGGCAGTTTCATAGAAGCTAGCTAAATAATCTCTACACCATTTTAGAGAGTTTGTCATGGTTTATATATACATTTATCTTGGGAGGAATTCATGGTCTATTTCATACTCTAGTCCCTTATAATGTAACTATTTATCAATTTGACATGTGTTCTAGTGACCTTTAAACTTCATTATTTCATGTTCTTTCTAAAATTTTATAAGTAGCTGCCATTTTGGCCTTTGTAATTTAACATCACACCATGTATGGTGAATCCCTACTAGTTTTGACATTGTACTTTGCCTTATAATAATAAATGCAATCTGGTTTGAGTTAATATATCAAATTTTCAAAGTGTGTGAAGATAGGTAAGTGAATAGTTAAGAGATATTAATCTATCCTTTCTTTTTCTCAGTCCTTCCATGTTTGATGCAAGTGATTTCATCCTAGTAGGTCATAAAAGTGTAGTCAAGTGTATGAATCTGTCTTAAGTGTAGAATGAGCCTTAGTATTTGTAACCAATATATGGTTTTATTTGCTTTGAAAATTCTTCTTTCATCTCACCTTCATATTGAAACACTAATTTGAGTGCATTTTAGGACTCTTAGACTAGTGTTGTATGTCTTGTCTCTTTGTGATAGAGTATGATAGTCTTATGGAAGACATCTTGATGCATCACCCTTTTAGAGTAGGTTCAATCCATTAAATATCTAACTCTTTCCCCCATATGTAATTATTTGTCATAAATAAGATCATTTCAAAATACATTCAAGGAACTAGCCCTTAAATATAGAGGCTTATTTCTAGTATAGGTACACCAACATATCTATATATGTTCCCATGTTGCCCAAATATAGAATAAGATTGAATGACTTCTTCTAGGGTGCAAGATTTGGTGACAATAGTAGTGATACATCTCTTTGAGATCTATTCCAAGAAGGTTATTTAATGGATCCCAATATCTAAATATTTTTACCCATGTTATCTTAGTATCAATTCTAAAATAAGACGATAAAATTTAATAATTATTTATTGAGATTTCTCAATTTACCTAATCTAATGCATATTTGGGAGAATGAGATCTTGAACCAAACAATAGTTGGCACTATAAGGAGGGATCCCCTTCTCAATGAATAAAAAATATTTAAGTTATTATCCAAGCTAAGAGAAACATGGAGCTTAATGTGTAGATCTCTAGATATTGAACTAGTCCTTAGTAGTTGATAATATCATGTTTATAAATGCATAATATAACTAGAGCTTCTAGAGGAAGACTGATAACTTTGATTACCTTGAATCTATTGTCTTCTTAATCTACCCCTAATAGACCCATGCCTATGGCTTCATTTATGTCATGGTTAGCTAGGTTTGCCATTAACATTCTTAGAGTTGTCCATAATATACTTTGGAACATATAAAGGCACCTTCTATCATTCATGCCAAGAGTGGGTTATACCTATAAATAACATTTAACTTCATATAAAACTAATATAAGGATTCTAAATGCAAAACATGTAGATTTTACTTACATATTGTTCCTATTAAATTATATGTACATAAACTATGATTAATTCTTAAACTTGCCTAAAATATCCATTATGAGTTAGGACCAATATAGTAACATGTTCCTAGTGTTATGTACCTAGGGATATGATATATTATTGTATATGGGTTGATGGAGATGCCAACATGCTGCACACATCCCCTTAGTTATATGGGTACAATATATTAGGATAATAGAGTAACTTGTGGAAGTAGTACATTGGGTAATGGTCGGCCTACACTAGGATTAGGAGGTTACCCATCCATGGGTTAGATAGATGTATATATATTGGAGATGATTATCATGGTAAAGATATGAAGTAAGCATTGAGTCTTCTATTGTAAGAGGATATTGGAGGTAGTCCCCTTGAAGAGACATTGTGGAGTTATTCCTTCCTAAAGGATTATTATATGGTGTTTCCCTACCTTAAGGGTATTTATGCATATATTGAATATCAAGATCATATCAAGTGGTATCAGAGCTTCGATTTGGGTAATTTGTGGAGTAAAACCCTAATTTTTTTTAATCATCAATAACTTTTGATTGGTTGAAAATTTTCCCAAAAACGTTTTACTGGATATGGAGAATATTTCAAATAAGTCACAGTAAAAGAATTGATATTTTTTGATTCGTTTTGAGGGATTTATTGCTATTTTAGGTTTTATAATAATTTCTCTATATCTTCTAAAATATAGGTAATTTTTATTCTAAATTTTTACTAGAGATGTAAGCAGATATAAGAGAAGCACAGTCAAAATTTCAAAAAAAATTAAGTTGTTTAAAGTGATTTGTTGTGATTTTATGGATTAGTTTTGACATTTTAGGGTTTCATGAACCTTAATTTTTTTTGTGGATCATGGAGTTGCAAACATTTTCAGGGGAAGATGATATTGATGCTAGAGAATGGTGGCTCCTTTTGGAGAATCATTTTTCAAAAACTTTTGGGCAAAGATGATTACTTCCTTTTTTGTCTGGGCTTGCACTACATTGGTTTGATCAATTAAGATATATAGAAAGGTTTTCTTCATGGAAAGAAATGGAATAGATATTTTTAGATCATTTGGATATAAAACAAGAAGTAGAAAAAGAAGAAGCAGTAGAAGAAGAAAAATAAATAGAAGAAGAAGAAGAGTTCAAATAATTTGGCTCCAAAGAAATATAAGTCAATTTTTCAATTTCATGGATGCATTCAAAAGAAGAAGGTGGTTGTGTCCATAAACCCTACCAGGAAGTATAACTTCATTAACATGAATGTGGCCAAGAATCTACATGTTCAAGCAAATAATATCAAGGAGGTTCAATTAGATGGTAATAATATTTCAATGTTTAAATATTTGAAGCTCATTATGGAAAAATATGTTTTGCATTCAAATTTCTATGCTTTAGATATGGATGATATGGATATAGTTCTTGAATATCCATGGTTAGAGACTTTGGGAACAATGAATATTAATATTCAAAAAAGGTTCATGAAGTTTTGGTACAGGAAAAAGAAGATCACTTTACAAGATATCATAGTGAAAAAGGCACCAATAACAATCCAGGTAGATCATGAGGATGAGATGGAAATAGGTGATGAAAAGCATGATGAAGATTCAAATGATATAGATAAAGACACACTACAAATGAGCACTTCATCTACTCAAGAGACAAAGAAGGAAAAGATGGAAGAGGTAGAAGTAAAGGTGGATAAGGTCAAAGTATTGGAAAAGGTTGAGGTATATAGACACCCACATCATCATGAGAGGAAACAATCATGAAATTAGGTGAGGAAGTGTCATAACAACAATCATTTTATCTAGACAAGAAATAAAATTTCCATTCATTATGGCTATGCATGGAATCCAAATAAAAAATACTATGGCACATGTAATGAATGGGGAAATCACTATGAATATGCATGGAAGAATACCTACTATGGTCATGGCTGGAATTAGAGTAGCACAATGGAATATGGTACATGGAATAAAAAGAGGAATAATTATGCTTAGACACCGAAGCAGTATAATTATGATCATGAATGAAATCAAAGGAGCATAATGGATTTTAGACACAAGCTTGGAGAGATATCACCTATCAAGATCACATATGGATGGTTAGATGATCGAGATTGGAGACAAGTGTGCAATGATTTGAAGCACACTCATTATATGGTTTCTTCCTATGTTTTGAGGATGAAATATGTCAAGGAGGGAAGTAATGTTATGTACCTAGGGATATGATATATTATTGTATATGGGTTGATGGAGATGCCAATATGTGGCACACATCCCCTTAATTAGTTATATGAGTATAATATATTAGGATAATAGAGTAAATTTTGGAAGTAGTAAATTGGGTAATGGTCATCCTACACTAGGATTAAGAGGTTACCCATCCATGGGTTAGATAGATGTATATATATAGGAGATGATTATCATGGTAAACATATGAATTAAGCATTAAGTCTTCTATTGTAAGAGGATATTAGAGGTTGTCCCCTTAAAGAGACATTGTGGAGTTATTCCTTTCTAAAGGATTATTATATGGTGTTTCCCTACCTTAAGGGTATTTTTGCATATATTGAATATCAAGATCATATCACCTAGCCTAATTTAGGCAAGTCATTAACCTAAGTGTATTATACCAAAAATTCACCTACATTAAGAGATCCAAATTATCCCATTAAGAATTTCAATGTTCAGTTAAAAAGATGTATAGTTGAGCCACTATATATATATAGGGCAGATACCCAACTAGCTCTTGAAGTGTATAAGAATTCACTAGACACATGGACCACCATGTTCTTACATAGAGACTAATTAGTGGTGGATTTATCATTATTATTGGCATGTTATTTTCATTGATTTAAAAAGAGTGCATAGTTTAAAGGCATAATGGTCATTGATATCAAAGGTCTATTTGGTCAAGTGCTTGAGCATGGTAGTGGCATAAAAAAAGTATTGATCAGTGAGTATTTTGGATTTGAGTATCCTATTGAGAGTGTCATCTCATTTAGTAGCATGATAATGTCAAAGGTTATTAGCGATCAATGTTTATATTGTCATTAATGTTGTATATTGTGAGGTTTGGTGTCAAATATGTTTAGGTACATGGAAGAGAGATTTCAAGTCATATGAAGCTTGGTCACATGGTTTTAGGTCTATATGAGGATATGAAAGACTATTGTCATTATAAAGAGAATGGTTAAGTGACATTATTATATTGTGATGTATTATGTCTACATGTTTGATGTTTTATTGAGTTCATGACATGGAAGTAATAGGTTAAAGTGTCAAGTGCATTGGAAGCTTGAGCCTAATCATAGCATGGTGAAGGTATTAGCTAGTGGCATGATGAGGTGAGTGAACTCAGACATGTGAGATTTTGTGAAGGTTGTGTGAGCATGATAATAAGGTGTGGATTCACTCATAATTATTTCAAATTTAGTCTTTGAAGGTAGGTTATTTAGTCTTAGTTTTCACCTAGACCATTCCTTAGTCCTACCTAGCCTAATTAGGCATAAGGATTAGATTTCAAGGTGAATGTGTGAATGAGAGCATGGATATAGGTAATTCAAGTTTTATTAGGAGTGATCATGAAGTATTAGGTTATGGTTTGGAGGAAAAAGGCATGGAAAGTGGTGTTGAGGCCTCTCGAGTGAACAATGTAAACCCAAAAAGGACTTTCAAGTGTTCATTGTCATGTGTAACCTCTACATGGAAACATCAAATATTAAGGAAAGATAGGTAAGGGTACTAGATAATAACTATATGCATTGGTTTTGTATTTAATGTAAAGTCCATTATGAATAATTGTTAACACCAAAAAATGTGTTAAACCTCCCTAAAATCCTAATAAGGAATCAATGTGAAAGATTTTTCTCAAATAAGCTTAGAATGGATTGAAATGATTAGGAAACCTATTATATATTATATCTGACTCTCTCTTCCACCTCTAGGTGGATTGAGTTTTCAGGTGAGTGATAAGACCCTACAAGAAAGGGCTTATTTGTAAAGAATTTACTCTAGAAGTTAAAAGTTGACTTGATCAAAGTAGTAAATTAATGGAGGAATAATTTAGAGACACATATTTCATGTATATGATGGTTCATGTATAGGTTATATTATTTATGTGTTCAAATTTGGTGATCTAAGTTTGCAAATCACTAACAGGCCTAATGAAGTAAATAGTACAAAACCTAGGCAGAGATGAGAAGATGAATTTGAGTGTGTTTTCATGGTAGAATTATGAAAAAAATTGCATGGAGATGTTTTTCATGAATTTTATGTCATGTTAATTATTTTAATAATATTTTAAGGTCAATAAAATAAATTAAAATGTTGAATCCAAAATGGCTTTTTTGGTTCAGTTTGGTTTGTGAGATATAAGGTCATGAGATTGGTCTAAAAGGCCAATACTTTGCTATTATATCATATGATTTTTGTGTTTGAGTGTGTTATAAAGATGTAATATAATATTTTTAATGAATTAATATTCTTTGAAATTGTTCATATAGGTAATGAATTTCAAATGTTTAATGACTATTTTTTGAGTATTTTGGCAGTTCTGAGTGAGTGTTTTTGATGAGTTGATCTTGAAGCCTTAAGCTCTGAGTGAAAGTGACTAATGAATTTTTTAATGACCCTAAGTTCATTTATATGATTTATATGTATTTTTTATATCATTTTTTATTCTCTTAAGTGGTTTTGATATTAGATATTGAAAGCCAAACTTTTTGGTGTACAAAAGCTTAATAGGACTGAGTACTATTGAGGGGTTTCATGAAGGAGTTAAACCTAAAAGATGTTATGGCTCTCATAAGATGTTTTATAAGGTATATTTGGATTTTTTTTTTAAATTTGTTTCATGTATGTATTTTTTATGTTTTCTAATGGATTAAATGGTAAGGTGTTGATAAGAAGGCCTAATGCAAATAGGTCTCTATGAGACCTAAAAGGAGGAATAAGGATTATGAGGTGTTATGGCCAAATAATTATGATTAATTAATGATTTTAATGTGTGTTGAGACTTTTTTTTAATAAACCAAAGGTTTGAGTGTGTTTTTCCCACCAACAGGTGTGTTAGTAAGAGTCTTGTATATAAGCAAGGCATTTTAACTCTATTTAGATAAGTAAAGTGTAAGCAAATGAATTGATAAATAAATGACACTAAGGAGGTTAGGTAAGATGTTTTAAAACCTTAGGAGATATAATATAATAATTTAATTAATATCATAAAAAATTTATATAATTAAATATCAAGGTCATATGACCTATTTAGTCTTGAAGAGGACTAGTTGAGCGAAGAAGCCTAGAGGTAGTTTTGAGAGAGATCAAGTGGATTAAAGATTAAGGAATGATCATAATATGTTTAGAGGATATTATATTTTCATAAAATATATTTTCCTAATTTATTATAGTGGATAGAGTTTAGATAGAGTATATAGAGAGCTGAGTTGAAGAATAGAAGAAGGAAGTGTGATTGGTTAAGTTGGTGCTTGATCAAAGAGGGAGTTGAAGCTTCCTTGTAGGTTGGTGCTTGTATAAATGGTCTTAGATGAGTTAGTGATTATTAAAGAGGGATTTTTAATTTAATTTAAGGTTGGTTCTTGAATAAGTGTCCTTTGATTGAGTTGGTACTTAGCCATAGGGGTTTTATCCTCCTAGTAAATGGGTGTTTTTTAAAGTCAAGTGGGTTATTGATAAATTTGGGGTTGGTGCTCCATGTTGGGTTGGTGATGAACTAAATTTGATAAATTTTATTATAGGATAGTTTTTAAAATATTTATTTTAGTAGGTTTTATTTCCTATGAGTTTTTCCCACATATGTGATGTGTTATCATGTTTCATGCTTATGTATGATGGTTTATCATTGTTATATAATTAAGTTAGTTTAAATAATTCATGATTTTTATGGGTAATTGTTGAAATTTTTTCAATAATAATTCACCCCCCACCTTAGTCATTATGATTATAATAGCTATCCTATGTTGAGGCCATTAAATTTGATAGACAACTAAACCCCCAAGGCCAAATGATGTTGGCGATCTTGAAAATATTTATAAAATTACATACCTTGAATCTTCTATTTAACATGAAATACATTGTTCCTATGCCAAAACCTATTATTGACAAATAAAATTACCTTGAGGTGTGATAACCCTAATCAACACTTGGTATTCCTTATTTGGTCAATAATTAAGAACTTCCTCAAGTTCATACTCAAGCATTAGTCCCTTCTATGAATAACATATAAGTCATATACCAACAATATACTAAGAATGAGTTGGAAGCTATACAAAACATGGTATAAAATATCAATAATGACTTATTGGGACTCTAAATATAATTTAGATATGTTGGTGGTGAATGTTCAAATTAGAATTTCACCTACCATAGATACAATAATTAACATAAATAATATAATAACCAACCAGAGCCTTCACCTAATAAGCTACATGATATTGATATTGATTAGTTGGCCTTTCCAAAATGGTTTCATATGCATAACACAACCCAACATGGGGATATTAACTTTATAAAGTTTTTTACTAAATTAAACATCTTGCAAAAATAAATGGAGTATAATGTGTTCCCAAACTACCTCACTTATAATAATTAGGTTGATCATCCTAGCTCCTCAAAACCCTCAAGCATTTTTATGGTGTTATAGACATTAAATTTCCCTATCCAATAGGATAATTAACTAGAAGAGGCCACCAATGAGGTGCATTATTTATAGTAGTTCCAATGGATAAAGTATACTCTTAGGAATCAATAAAAACAATAAACCATATGACATAAACTCCTCATAATAATAACGAAACCCATCCTAATCCTTTAGAATTAAATGATCCTCCACATCAAAAATCTAATATCCTTGAACCCCATCAAGATTTCTAACCCAATTCTAACAAGAATAGGTATAACATAGTATAAGACATGAAGAACATCAAAGAAAAATTGCATTGCATGATCTTGCTTAGATAAATGAGAAAAGAGACATACTTTTGAAGTAATTGATAGATAAACCAACTCAATCCAAACCTAATAATATGGACACTAATGTTCTCATACATAATAATAAGGTTGAGGTTCCATATTTCCTCCTTATTACCAAGCTATTTGGGAAGAAACTTCATAGTTGTATAGTGATTCAATATCCTCACAAAATTTCATGCTTGAGGGAATTTATCAAAAATCAAGGTTGACACCTATTAATTTAGACAAGATAGTATTCTATTTTAACAAGTATAAGATTAATTTAGTGTGAAATATCTTAAATGTGAATATGCAATTAAAATTTGAATCTAGAGTCCATCAGTTCATAGACACCCAATTGGTGGAAATCCTAGAGGATTTCATGATCCTTCTTAGTAGGTATTGGTATAAAACCCTTAATGGATACATGTATATAACCTTGTCCCATATTTATTTACCTTGGATAAGATGTAAAATCAATTTTTGGTTGAGAGAGATCCTATGATGAAACATATGATCATAGAATATAATGCATTTAATGAAAAGGTAAACCTAATATCTTATGACATAAGTATGTAAACTATGTCTATATAAAGTTATAGGGTAAAATCCTATTATGACCCTATGGTTCCAAGAATTTGGTACCTATAATTTTATGGGTATATTCTAATCAAGGCTATAAATATTGAATTCTTCTAAATGATCCACAAGGAAGGTGACACCTAAATTCCTATAAGATACAATTATATTTTACCAACCACTTGGTGGAATATGAATCTTTTATCTTAGGGATAAAATTTACCATGAATCATATAGTCAATAAAATAGACATTTTTGAGGATTCCAAACTATTGATCAACTAGGTTAGGATCAAAATTCAATGCAAGTTATCTTATTTGAAGAAATACAAACATTGAGCATGGGACTTGATATAAATGTTTAGTGATATTAATTTCACACCCTTTCCTATAAAGTAAAACTA
This sequence comes from Torreya grandis, assembly GCA_037957365.1. Lineage (NCBI taxonomy): Eukaryota > Viridiplantae > Streptophyta > Pinopsida > Cupressales > Taxaceae > Torreya > Torreya grandis. The sequence continues at coordinate 1,356,257 of JARHVA010002164.1, forward strand.
GGTCACTAATCCATTGGTAGCCTCTACTACAATTTTAACACCCCTATATGACTTAGGTCTACATAATTTATCGATAGAGTTTATTTTGTTCCCATCAATCCTAGATAATGTAAAAAAAATTCAAAGTATTTAAGGATGACCACTACATATTAGACTTATTTAATAGTTTAGGAGTATTTGATGCCCATATTATAGATAAGGAAAATAGAAACAAATAAAAAGGTTATTATTGTGATCAATATGCAATTATGAACTTAAAATAAAATTTATTCCCAAAGGCATGATATCAATTGAAAGAGTGTTCAAGATTGACAAGTATGCACACCAATCAAATAGACCAATATGCCTTGACCAGTGGTCAAGGACTATAAATATTAGATCAATAGAACATCCATATGATGTTAATATTATCCAAAATTAAACATGTGTTTAGATTAAAAATCTTAGAATATTATTGACATGCTACCTATATGTCATTTATTGGGCCTATAGAGACATTACATTATTTAACCCAAGTGTAATCACACATACCATCCCACTTAAGTTGAACCAAAAACCTTTTAGATAGAGGTATCAACCTATGGACCCAATTATAGATCCCCTTACACATAAGAAGGTTCATAATCTCCTCTTGACTGGGATAGTTATCCTAGTATGCCACTCTACATGGGTTTTCAACATAGTAATCATCCATAAAAAAAGAGTGGAGAAATCTATGTGTCAATTTTAGGAACCCGAACTGAGCCTTTGATAAGGACAACTAACCTTTTCCATCTTTAGATGAGTTCATTAAAGTGGTTAGTGGATATAATATGATATATTTATTAGATGGATTCTCAAGATATAATAAGGTTCTTCTAAGCTTATAAGATATAAATAAGACTATGTTCAAAACCAAGTGGGGTACTTTCACTTACAAGTGGATGTTTTTGGTATTATCAATGCATGAGCTAAATTTTAGAGAGATATTTGATTTACCTTGAAATATTGATAATATAATGCATAATTATTTATATGGATGACTTGACCATTTTTTAAAAGTGTAAGTCTAATCATATCCACCATCTATAGAATATATTTTAAAGGTACCAAAGGTACAATATCTCTCTCAAACCAAATAAGAGTGACTTTGGCATCACATAAGGTAATATAATTTTTCATGTCATCACCAAGGAAGGTATTTATATTTATTCTCATCATGATAATTTAATTTATAAAATACCTTGTATTAATAGTAAAAAAGAACTAAAATATTTCTTTTGTAAGATTAACTTTGTATGTAAGTTCATATATGTCTTTTCTAAGACTTTTAAGCCATTAAATGTGATTATGAAATAAGAATATAAAGTTTAATGGATACTTTCAACTAGGAAATCCTTCTAAGGCATTAAGGGTAACATCATATAGGCACTAGTCTTCATCACCCTAGACTACATAGAATACTTCTACCTCTAATATTTCACTTCATATCAAAACATATTTGTGGTTCTCACTCAAAAATTAAATGGGGATGAGAATATAATATCTTTTATGAGTATAAAGTTTAAATATTTAGAGATAAATTAATCCACCCTAGAAAAGCAAATTTATGCCTTGGTAAAGGTTATGAATATGTTCCTACACTACATCCTAAAAAATAAGGTGCATGTTATCATCCTTGATCTATCCATAAAACACATGTTGGGACATAATAAGTTAGGAGAGCACAAAGGTTGATGGATGGCCAAGTTGTAAAAATATGACCTAGATATAAAACCTATAAAACTATTATTATTTTAAGGTATCACTCATCTGATCACCAAGATTGACCCAAAAATAACTGAGGTACAATTAGACCAATCAAAAATTATCCACCAAGACTCATATGATCTATTTTTCCATTACCTCCTTTATGATAATCCTCTCTAAATATTAAACCAAAGGCCTAAAATGGACCTTAATATGAAATAAACCTATTACATGTTGAATAAATGAGTTCTCTATAAGAATAATTATGAAATAATATATCTTACATGTATATAATAAGAATAATTGAAATAAGTCATGACTAACTTCCATGAAATTTGATAATGGTCATCCATTGAGAATGGAAAAAACCAATAATATCCTATGATATAGATATTATTGGCCCAAAATATTCAAATAATTCCCATATCCATACCCACACCTATCATAATTCTATACCTTCTCTAATAAGGAAGTTTGTGAAATAATGCCTCTTCAACTAATGGTAGAAGGACATCATTTTCCTCAATGGGGACTTGACGTCATTAGAGTCATCAACCCAAATCCATTAAATATACACAAGTTCAACTCACAACCACTAATTAGTTCACAATATGTATAGAAGTAATAAAGACCATGAATATCATAGATAAAGAAGTAATCAAGTTACTGGAGGATAACATAACTACGTAATTCAACACTCTAACTTTGTTAGTTTGTGATAAAAATCCTACATTTTAGTCAACCAAAATCACTAAATGGGCTTATGAGAATGGAATTAAATTAATATTCTCATAAAATTAATACATATAAGATAATGGCCTAGATTTTTTCAACCAAGTATAAGCTAATAGATTTAATAAAAAATTATTTGAAAAATACACCTACATAATGACATTCACTGTTTAAATGTTCCCTCTAGGATGAATGCTCCAAATACAAACAAGCTATCAAGATCTTACATTTCATATTGGTATAATATTTATATTCCATATTATTCATGACCCTCAAACTGACTACAAACAAATTCATGAGAGAATACATGGAGGATAAAGGGAAGATAAGATTTATGTTATTTGACTTTGTCCAAATGGAAAATGCACGAGAAGAATCCTTGCAATGCTTTATATTGTTATGATATGGTTCAAAAATAATTCAAAGGTGAAATAATTTAAAATATCAAACCTATTTCTACTATGGGACAAATATCATGAGATGAAATGAAATAATTCCATGATAGACCCAATCTAGGTTGGTCCTTACCATATTTATGAGTTAATTAGGTAGAATGATTTTAGGCTGAAAGATATATACAAAACTGATATCCTATTTCCAATGAATGGATATTTATTGAAGCACTACTTATTATCTACTCCATACAATGTGATCTCATAGTAACCATCTAGGCAAAGGCTAGTAATGTAAAAATTAGACTAGTTTTAGTTTAGTTTTCTTTAGTTGTGTGTTTGTTTCTGTCATGTGATTATTTTATCATTGCTTTGGTTGTTATCATTTTACTCCATGAGTTTCCCCCTTTTCTCACCAGTCTATTATTATCCTATTAAACACATAATTAAGCCCCATTCTCATAATATGAAAGATAATACAATTGACTATGGAATGGTAAAATTAAAGCCAAGCATTGGTCCCAATAATCTCATATTTAGTCCTTTTAAAAATATGCCATACACCAAAGATAGTTTAGTAAATATAAAATATAAAATTCATCTCCATGATTGAATAATATAAAAAATTAGGTAATTTCATAAAAAATATTAATAAAGAGGCCATTGATTCAAAATTGAGCATATGAATTAAGAAAAGTTTTATTCCTCGAAAGAGGTCATTATAACACTTAAAGGAACATTAAAAAGTCACTATGAATTCATTGAGTAAACAAATAGATTCCATTTAATGATAAATAACTCACTAAATCAATTAATCACCTTGGATGTACTATTCCCTAAACTTCATGCATCATAAATGAAGAAGACATCAAAATTTAAGCAATTATGAATGTCAATAAAATCCCAAAGTTTATTCCTAAGAAAGGGCGATTTAGGAAATCTCTATCATGGGGTTTTTATCCTAATTAGAAATGGATAAAGGCATAGATTAAGACTGAGGGTATCTCTACCATGGATATATATTCGAAACTATATTAGATTAATTCCCAAGTATTCCCTTTCCTCAATAAATCTATGAAAAAGAGTGAATACCTTTTCAAGAGTCCTGCACACTTAAGGCACCTCTAAACTTGACAATGAATTAAAAAGATAAATGAAAGAATGGGAAATTAATAAATCTTCAAAAAAAAAAAAACTTGAAGGAATTTAACCTAATATGTCATGTGTTAAATAAAACTTAAGTGATGTTTCTTCTTTTTATGTAGAAACAAGTTTCATCCATGTGTTTGATGGTTCAATAATGGAGTTCCATGGTTTCCATTATAAACACTAGAAGTGTTTTCAATGATTTAAAAAAAACCAAAACTGATCTCCTATTATTCATTACTAATGTGAAAATGCTAATGTCTACTCCATCCTGATCAATGAAGTATTCTACATTATTATTATCAATTACATGTCACATTAGAAAACCTATCATATATATTTTTTATGTAATAATTAGTTAACCCATTTCAATTTTAAAAAAAAATTGTACTTATTTTTTTGGGGAACTAACTATCTTTTTGTATAAATATCCCTTACATAGGATTTTCCCTAGAGTCTCAATCCCATAGTTTAAGTTAGATATCTCCCAATAGCTTTTTGGCTAATAATTAATAATATATTTTTTTACAAGGAACTTTTTTACTTAGCTCTTTTTCTATGTCTTATATTATTTTAGCATGAGAGATGCCAATAGCTAGGAATTCCAAGATAATGAGTAAGTGCCATGTATTTCTTATAGAACCGTGGCCTCAAAATTGTCAAAGTTCATAAGCTTGATGCAATGAGGAAGTTCTACATGTTTCATACTAGTCCTATAGAATAAATTATATCATACATTGGGATCTTAATCCCATTAGGAAATGCTACATGTTTTCTACTAATCTCACAGTGTCAAAGTTGTCAAAGCCTTGATAGCTTAACTAAGTAGAAATAATCCCCATATAAATTTATACACTCAAGTGGATCAAGGTATCAAAATGACTTGAGAAATCCAAAATTAAATATAGATAAACTTTATTTATCCAATGATAAAATTACATGTGCATAGTGAATCTAAGTGGCCAATCATTTATGCAAAGATGTTAGGACATAATGTTCCCCACTAAGTCTAGCCAGTGTAGTACTCATCAAGCCCATCGATCCTAGAATGACACATGCATAACCTTGAGAAAATTTAAAATTCCATGAGGGATAATTATAGGAATGATCCTAAAATGATATTCATATTTATTAAATTTATAAATAGAGATAATGAGATGAAACTACATGGGTCCCATCATTATCGATTAGCTTAAATTAAGTTTGTGATCAAATTTTTAAATTAATTCCAAATCTTGGAAATGTCTGATTGGATATCATGGCATTAACTCAGATTTTAATTCATGTGATTTGAGCCCACTAAATCTATTATTATAGAGATACCATGGATATCATAATATTACATTGAGATTAGATCTAAAATTATTTATTTTGTGCCTCTCAATCATTCATAAAACCTTGCCTTGAGTTCTTTCCAAAGGGCATAGCATCCCCATTTTAAAATTTTCACCTAGAGATCCCATAGTTTACTAATGGAAACATCATTTTTAAATGCTAGATTATAGTAAGACTATCATGACACTGCATTACTATAGAAGATCACAAGATACAAAAATTATAATGAGATCTTCAAAACCATTGAAGATATCCAACTTCTCAGTAGTGATGATGAGCTCAAATATGACAAGGTGGAATTGGATATTGACTTGATATCCATAAGGAATCAATACTACACAAAAAAAATTCTAAATCAAAAGTATTCCCATGTGAAAATATCATTGAAAACTTTCTACTCTCTTTGAGTTGTAATAAGGACATTGTGTACTCTCCCAAAACTAAATTTGGAATTGTGGACATCCCTAAACTGATGTTGAAATAGTATTAAAACCTCCCCAAGTAAACTATCATGCATGATAAGGATATCATGGATATTTATACCAATATTTAAAACATATATTAAGTCCTTAAGGACTATATTGAGGACTATGATCATTGGAAAAATAAATAGGACCTAGATTCATATACAAGTAGAACCTTTAGAGAAGGTGTGCATATAGGTATGTTTCTTTTCAATCAATTTCATAAAACAAGTGATATCACACACATAAAAAAATAAGGGGTTACACTCATCCACTTAATCATATATGGAGATGAAGTCCCATATTTTGGGAGTCATGTCACGTTTATCTCACTCAATGAGTAAATGGAGTTCATATATGTGATAAATTTTACATTATGTCCTACATAGTGGATGTTGTATGAACCACCTTAGGCTTCAATATCTTGGAATTTACACAATGGGCACCAATGGGGTATATAATGAATATAGTATTTTTTAAACTCTACATTAACCAATTATATAATAATATATGGTATATTTGTGAACATGTTTTCCCTATTATGTATCAATCCAACAATGATAGACCTATGTTGAGGCTCTCAAACGAGATATGGGATTCACTATCACCCATTGACACCTAATAATACTATTGATATAATACCATAATTATATTTGATTTTATAGGAAATATCCTACCAATTATTCAATGGTGTCATGGGTTTTTTCCTTACCATAAGACAAAATCTATACTTTGAGCTCTAATTGGTCATTTGTCACCACAAGTACAAATTAATTAAAATGTTCTAATCTATGTCCCAACACTAGGACTCGTTTAGTTTAGGCAAGGTAGAGTACAAAGAGTGGGATCCTTAAGGCATAATACATGATAATGTTGAGAATTACTAGCTAAACCTTAATATAAAATACCACCATGAGATCCACACTAATGATGGAATTCACATTTATGTGATAGATGATAATAAGTTGATTAAAAATATGGATTTATTATCCCACTAAAAGGCAAAATCAGAAGCACATCTTGAGCTTATGCTGGAAGAGAGACTTGATGCTCTATAGATACCTCCAATGTAGTTAGTCCCTCTAAAACAATATCCATAAATACTTATGTTTAAATTTGAGGAAACAATAATTTGGATATCTATAAAAATTATTTAAGGGGTCTTGATAACGATGACTCTAGTAACTTTAGCATTTACTTCACCTATGACCACCTTCCAAGTAATCTAGTCTCAAAATACCTAAAATATACATTTCATAAGCATTTTAGACTCCCAAGGGATCCCAAATTAGGACTAACCTATGGATTTTCTATATGTTTAAATCCCCACTTTTGTCCTAGCTAAGAAAACCCTTGATGTTCCCCCTTTCTTCCATCTTAGGTGAAACTAACCCCTATTATGGTCCCTTATATATCAACCTTGAAAATCATATAATCTCCCCTAAATCCATTCACCCTAGATAAATTCACTATTTTAATCCCATAAACCCTAATTCAAACTCTCTTTATGGGGATTTCTTCTGCATCAACTCCCACAAGATCTCAAATTTCTCTCGATCCTCTAACTTCTCAATCCTTGGTGTTTTAAGTCTCCTAGTTCCACCTAGATTCTCAATGAGGTATATTTTAAAAGCTTTATTTCATCCTAATTGTGTCCATATTCAACCTCTCTATCATGTTATGAAATGTTAGTTACTCTTTTATCACCCTTAAAGGGTATCTCATATTTTCTCAAAGCCTAATTTTTGATAACTCCTGCACTCTCAATGGACACTATAGTCAGATTTATTTGAGAAAAACTAGAAGCCATGGTGATGGTAGTTATTCATAATTATCTAACTACTATAGTGGATCCATAAAATATAGGTTCCCCTAACCCCTATGTTTTAATTTCTCACAACACATAATTGGGCCTAATAATATTCACACAATAACTTCTATAGGCTCCATCTAAGGTAGTTATTTTGAGCTCAACAGAATAAAATGTGAGGTATAAATAGAATTATATTAATCATATAATGTTTATTATACCAATCCCACCCTAAATCCTCTATTATACCTATGACACCTTCATGTACATATATATCTCTCACATCAAGCTCTATGGGATTAAGATTCAATAAACCAATATTTTCATTCTAACTAAATAATTATATTATAGGTGTGATTTTCCCCAAATTATTCCTAACCCTTGAGTAGTTATATATCCACATGTAAGGTATAAAGATAAGTATACTAGATGTCTAAGTTTGATTTCACCAAATCCACCCATGAAGCCTCCAATTATGTTTGTGGTACCCTCATCTACATATTTTTATCTCACACTAAGATCTATGGGATTAGGATTCAATAATATAATCTTTATAGTCCAAATGAATACTCAACTTCTAGGTGTTATTGTCCCTCAAGTATTATTAACCCCCAAGTAATTACAATCTCACACATTCCCCTAAGATTCCCATTTGGTGTTTCCTTCTTTTACCCCATGCCTATCCCTCCATATTCCATCTCATTTCATGTTACCCATTAATTATTGTGTCCTTCCCCCATGCCCCCACCTTCAAATTCAACTACCACCACTCTTATTATTCCACCTTTAACTACCTTAGGGCACTAGTTGGACCAAGTTGGGTAGGACATATTTAAGCCTTAGGTGTACAAAGATATGATATGGTATATATTTAGACCTAAATTTCTAGTTATAATTCAATAAATACTTAGGTATGATGATGAGAGTGATGAACTAGACCTTCTCTGAAGAAGGAAACCATGTGGCATGGAGGATTGAGCATGACACTTTCTTGCTCACTAAAAAAGGACTAATATGAGGGAAACATATTGCTAAAGACTTGGTATTAGTAATCAAGGCCACCAATGAGATCACAAATAAGATAATGGAATGCATAAGGGACTAATTCATAACCTTGGAGATGCAAGTGAGAATTTCATTCATGGTTAGTATGATTGGTAAGATTGAAGCTACACTTACAAAATTATTCATAGCCATGGGAAAAGTGACTACAGCTCTCTTAAAGATAAAAATTCTTATCCAAATGGAATAACATTACTTGGGTAAGATCATAAAAATTGACAGTAAGTGCATGAATATGGTGTTGATCTTCCATAAGGGAATGTTCCCAAAACTTAGGCTTATTCCCATCACTAACTTGAACTTATACCACACATTCAGGGAACCATGAGAAATTATGTTGAGTATTGGCTATGACACATTTAAACCATTATTATACCATTAAATAAAATTAGGGACCAAATCCTTAAATACATCAATATGATCACAATTATGGTCCTCTTTCACCTAAAATACACCTTGCTAAGTTTTAATGAATTATAATTCCACTTCAACCATTGCAAGGTTGAAATGAAAAAGGTATAAAAGGGTAATAAGGATGGATCCAAATCCATCTTAGAGCTTGAAACATAGTGAAATAAGAGTTTCATATAGGTAAATAAATTTAAAGTCTCATTGGATGCCCCTCTTAGATTTCATGATAGGTTGTTGACTCAAGCAAAGGTGCTCTTCCAAGAGCCACCTATTAATTTGATAGAAATAGATAGAGGGAAATTTTATAGTGCAAGAATTGACAACTCAAAATGATGACCCAAATTAGTTTGGGATTCGTCCTTATCTAAGATCAAGTTGAATATATTGGTGATCCTAATTTGGAATGTATTGTTGGAAATTGGGATTTCCTTCTCTCTTTCTTTTATTCTTTGTAACTACGGTTGTAATCATTTAGGTATTGTAACAATTTTGGATAATAATGGATAGGAGTGGGATCTAATGGATTTTGTAGATAGGTCCCACCTCATTACCTATTTATGATACTATGCATATGTTTTTTATAGTTTGACACTTTTTAAATTTGGACATTCAATATTAATACATGTTTTTATGCTTTTTCTCATAGGGTTTTCATTTCTCATGAATGTCTTCCACCTTCTATGATTTAATGAATATATTAGTGTTAAGGAAATGAAAAATGTGTTTTATTTAGGTTTATTCATTTATTATAATGATGATTTAAGTATTCTCATATGTTCCTTAAATTATTTCACTTTATTTAAAATTTCATAGGCCTATGTGTGTTTATAAATAGGTCCCATGTATGTTTATTCATAAAAGGATTTTGAAATTAATCATTCACTACTCTCCTTTTATATCCTTCCCTATGTGATTGAACAGTGATATTTCATGAAACTTGACATATAGTGGTCAAACTATAGTTGGGTACATCTTCGATTATCAAGCATTGGTATCATTTTGTGACTTAAATAAATTCCTTTTCTACCTTAGCCTACTTCTCTTTTGATGTACCATTATAGATTCATTGGTATACTATGAAGATTGGTTACTTGTGTGAGAAAGTAGGTGGAAATATAAGTGTATGATATATTGAGACCTCCTACCCTATTAAATTTGTCTACTACACCTTAATGGATTTTAGATCTATCATGAGGATAACTATGGAGTTTGATATTTGACTAATATAGGAGACGTGCTAGAAAATCATCACATCTTTTAGTGTGATATCACTTTTAAGATTGTATTTTCCTTTTAATCATTGCCTTTTGTTTCTTTTATGATTTGTATTTTAACTCTTTTTTATTTTTATATTCCTTTTCCATATGATTTTAAGGAACCAATCATTAATGAAATAGGGGATGAAAACAAGATAAATTACACATGGGAACTAGAAAGAAGGACCTAAATATCATGATGTTTAAATATTCCTAAACTCTCCCATAAGTAAGTTTTTAATATCAAAATTGACCTATGTGTACCTTAAATGAGAGGAAATAAGGAAAACATGGAGATCATGAGAGATCCATCAAGGTAATAAGTGATAAAATGATGAATATGTGTGTAGATGATCATAAGGAGGTAAAATAGTGCTATGAAAGGGATGGGGATATTATATGAGATTTGTGTCATTAAGAAATTGTAATAACCAACAAGGGATCTATCAAAATATATAATGAAAGTATTAGTCATCCTAAAATATAGGTAAAGTAAATAGGCATTACAAAATATGGGGAAAGAGTGAGATAAATGTGATAATATGAAAAATAATTAAAAACCCAAATTTACTACCTAGAAACCACAAAGGAAATAAATACCAAATATAATTAAATAAAAAAAATGAACCAAAAGTAAATAATAGTGTAATTAAAGTGAAATAAAACTAAAGAATCCAAAGGAAATAATGGTGTAAGCAAAACAAAACTAGTAGTCATGCCAAAAGAGGGGGACGGTAAATGGTCATCCCAAGAAAGGGGAAATTAAATAAGGATAAAATAATCATAAATATATTAAGGAAAAAATTATTAATATTTAATAAATACTAAAAATTAAAGTGATACCTAATAACCATAAGGGAAACAATGGATGAAAGTATATTAAAATAAAACTAGTGAACAAAAAAGGAAATAATGGCTCTAAAAATGAAAAAAATAAAAGAACCCAAAGGAAAAAAAATTGTAAGTAAAAAAAATAAATTAAAAAAAAAATGAGATAAAAATAAAGATAAAATTATATGCTAATGTATATATCAAGTATGAGCATGTGAAATATAAGACTATGTCTCTTGGAAGGTTTCTTCAAGTTGAATTTGTATGTTATTATGTTTGTAGAAGAAGAGTGTGCATCATAATATGATACACTAATTAATTTTATGTAGGGATGGGAATTTTAATATGAAAAAATATCTGAATTGAGATCCTTATAGGATTTAAAATATTCCCTAGCATGTGACATTAGGTGAGGTGAAGTTGAATAATTAGAATGAATTACATTAGGTCTATCGATGTAGTTTGATATAGGTAAATGTGTTAATATGATATTATTTAAGGATGGTGAAATTGACATAGGATGTGGAGGAAATGTATGAAGAGGTATATCAACAAAATGAGAACCATTTATGATGAGATTTGGAGTAAGCATGTTAACTAAGTGAATCTTGGGTTCGTGTGACCTAAGATGTTTAGGTTTGACAAATGTAAATATCTATTTGAGGATATTCAAATTGTTTTAAGAAAAATTAATAAGAGGTGGGGGTGAATTATTATTCAATAAATTTCTTATAAATTTCACTTAAGCAATCATATACCATTCAAATAAGCATATAAATCTAGCCTACATAAACACCTATCCACATAAACATGAAATAGAAAAGCACAACACATATGTGGGAAACCCTAAAGGGGAATAAAACCCACTGATATATGAAAATTTAATATATTATTATAATAAAAATACCAAATTTAGTGAATCACCAACTTCACATGGACCACCAACCCCACCTAACTAAACACGAACTCAGCTAGGCTTTAACAAGCACCAATTTGCAAGGAAGAACCAACCCCCTAGATGACTCAAAACCAACTTAAAAACCTAATTTATTTTATCAACTTCAAGACAAATTTTTCTCATCCAACTTATGATGACCACCTCTTCATCTCGTCACACTTTTATATCCCTCTCAAATTGCCTTCTAGGCTCCTTCACTCAACTAGGTCTTTTCAAGACTAATATGACCTTGATCCTCATACACAAAACCTCTATAAAATCTTCATCATAGATCCTATACACTCTTATTATGGTAAAATAGACACCTAATCTATAATATATTATTTTATTCACTTGCTCATTACACTTAAATAGGCCTAAAATTACCTTGTATTTATACAAGTCTCTTATTCATATCCTTCTTGGTCAATGAAACACCATATACTCTTAATTCAGCCATGTAATAGATCTTATGACATCTCATAATAATAATAATAATAATAATAATAATAATAATAATAAATTATTTGTCCTATTATGTTTGACATACCTCAATTAGGATTCATTTCATCTTTAGGTCTCAAGGAGACCTAATTCCATTAGTTCTACTTTAGGACACGTTAAACTTTGCATTCCCTATGGCACATTAAAACACCTAAAATAGTAGTAATATATCAAATTAACCTCAAATATACCACTTATAATATCATATAGGATCCATAAAACCTTTTAAATTCAACCACCACTTAAATTACACCATTAGTACTATTCATAATTAGGCCTATGCATACTCAAAAAGTTTGTCTTGAACTACTAGAGATAAAATACCAATTAACTAAGAAAAACATAGAAATAAATAAAATATTTAAAATATATATCACCTTAGGTTCATCACCATATTATTTTTACTTCACAACTTATTGGAAAAGGACTTAAACCCTTCTCTTCAAATAGCCCACTTAAAACTGCCAACTAGCCTCAAAACATTATCATGTAAACTTGAACTTATGAAACCTAAAAGAACACAATAAAATACTTAAAATAAATGAATATTATCCTTAAAAATACACATAATAATCTAAAACAAATAGATAAAAATATATAATGGAAATTATTGGTCTTGTAGACCAATTTATTAACCTTCTCTCTCACAGACCTCACTTAGTCAGTCAAGCCATTTTGGCTTCAACATCTTCACTAATTTTACCAACTACCAAATATTATAAAAAGAATGGATAGTAAATAAACACAATAAATATAAAAACCATGTACATTATATTCTTAAACTTATGGCATAGAATCTCAAACTCATCACAACAACTTGCTTACCTAGAACTATCAGTTTACCTTAAAGCACAATCATGGTGATAATGACCTTCAACATCTGTATGACCACTTTCATAGAATTAAAATTAATTTATATGATATTATAAGATAATTATGAAAATATAAGATAAAAATATACCATTTTTAAATGGTAATATTGGTTTTGTATACCAATCTTATAACCTCACTATACACATACCTCACTGAGACAAACAAGTCAACTTGTAACTTTTTCAATATAACCACTAAAATCCAAAACATATATACAATATTAAAATGTATTAAAATTATTAAATAATATATCAATGTGTTTTTTCTACTATTATTCCCTAATAACATATCCCTAATCATCTTCTCACTATTGCCTGGATTTCTCACTATTTCCACTATTAGGCATGTTAGTGATAGGTTATCTTGGATGACCAATTTAGCACACCTGATGGATAAAAATGTAAAAAAATAACCATGTACATAAAATAAAATTTTAAAAATTCTCCATATAATTAATTTCATACTTTTACTTGGTCAACTCTGATTGGTATAACAAATCTCTAAGAAATTAGCACTTTTATGTGGGGTCTACTTACACATCAAACAAAATAATCACACTTGGAGGAGCTTTAGAGAGTTTAATAAAACCTTAAATAAATAAATTATATATATATATATATGACCATTTTGGGTTGTTTTTAACAAGATATTTCACTTTTCATCATTATTAGAGTTTTGGAGAGGGTTAACACTATTTCTGGTGTTGATGATTATTCATAAAGGAATTCCCCTTATTTACAAAAATAATGCATATAGATATTATATAGGACCATTAAAATAATATCCTTAACATATTAGGTTCCAATTAATAGGATAAATGTGTCAATAAACACCTGAAAGTCCTTATCAAGTTTGCATGCCTTCATTTTGTATACTCGAGAGACCTCAAAACCACTTTTCATGTTTTTTATTGAAAACCATGACCTAAAATTTTTTTAACATCATTTATAAAACATATAATACCTCTTAAAACACTCACCTCTCTATTATTACCTTGGAAATAAAAAAATCATACCTCATTAGGCCATACTCTCTCTCTTCACTTATTTAGACCTTAACCTACAACCCACATTAGTCCTTGAAATTTGATTAATAACCATTATAAAATCTCTCAAAACCTCATATAAATCTCATAAAACCTATATAATTCTTATAAAAAACTATACATCCTTCATATTCCTTGACAATAGATCATGATGCCTCATTAGACCAAATAGAGTCTAGAAAATGTCTAGTTACAGACTCGACTTGTAGGTCCTACCCATGTAGGTTCACCTTGAGACTCTCATGAGTGATATAGTTCCTCATATGAATGATAAATCAACCCCATAATGCATTTTTTCATCCATATCACCAAACCACTATGCTCAAACCTTCTCACTAGGACTTTACATGCCATGACTAGTGCCAAGACTAGGATTCTCAAGCACTTAAAACTTGATAGCTAAACTTGAAACACTCCTTGATGATTTTACACCTTGATCACATGCCTTTCATGATATTAAAATAATGTAATACCTAATCACATACCTCTTCATTCTCATCATGCACATTTTCATGATATGATTATGCTTACTATGACTAAACTTCTCAAGACACCTTGTAATCAATAACTAATACTCAAACATGCTTTACATAACCTAAACCTTGACATCAACCTCATAAAAATCATTATGTTGAATTAAAATTCTCTCTCAAAAAATATACAATAGGTTTCCTTCAAATTATCTTTTTTCATATGGCTTCCTTGTCACATCAAGCACACAAGCACATATCTCACAGACCACTCACCAACCATTTTCCCCAGATGCACCTTGACATCAACCTTAACATCAAATAACATCAACCTTGACATAAATGACAAAAAATCACAACAAATTATAAATTTTCCGTTCATGGAAAAACATTCTTCAATATGGTCACTCTCATCTCCCTAGTCTTGTCAATCTCCCTTCTTGGACTTTCCCCCCTTTCACATTAATGATAAAGATCTTCCACAACTACCATCTAGAATCACACTTTATTTTCAACAAGATTTGAACACATATAATATGAAACATTATATTAACATGATCCCACTTAATCCATGCATAATCATTTCAAATTAACTCAAATTACATGACCACTTCTCAAAACACATCAAGCTCAATAAACACCCTAAATTGTTCCCCCTCAAACTAAGCATCCACCATGTTTCTACTAACTAAAAAGTGTCTCCATGAATCCTAATGGAGTTACTCCTTTCTATAAGGAAATAAAAAAACATAAGATCAATATATTCCTAGATCTTCATGTTTTTGCAAGACTGCATATCCTTTAGTATCCTTTTAGGCTTGATTGATAATATAAGCCCTGACAACAGATCATGATGCCTCATTAGACTAGGAAAGGTCTAAAAAAGGTCTAATTACAGACTTGACCTATAGGTCCTATCCCTATAATTTCAACTTGAGAATTTCATGAGTTCTCTAGTATCTCATATGAATTCTCAAGTAACCCCATATATCCTCTTATGCCTTTGGTCATCCATCTCACCAAGCCACCATGCTCAAACCTCTCACTGGGACTTTACATACCATGACTAGTGCCATGACTAGGCTTCTTAAGTAGTTTAATATTGAAAACTAAACTTGAAATACTCCTTGATTATTATACACCTTGATCACATGACTTTCATGCTCCTTAAACAATATCATACCTCTTCATGCTCATCATGCTCATGATATGACTATGTTTGCTATGACTAGACTTTAAAGACATTTTGTACTCAATAAATAGTACTCAAACATGATTCACTTGACTAGAACCTTGAAATCAACCTTATAATAATTATTAGGTTACCTTTAAATTATCTCTCAATATAAATACATTAGGTTTCCTTCAAATTCTCTCTTTTCATATGGATTCCTTGTCACATCAAGCACAAAAGCACATATCTCACAGACCACCCACCAAGCATCTTCACTAGATGTCCCTTGACATCAATGACATCAAAATTAACATAAAATGAAATCAACCTTGACATCAATGAAAAAACTTATCAACACATGTTAGCTATCCTTTCCTTATTGGTGTAGGAACAAGGATCAACTATGGTTTGGACAACACTAGTGGATGAGGTGGAAGAATGAAGTGATTGATTATGATCATGAGATTGGTAATGTTGATGTGATTTTTTTTTTAGATTCATCTTGTGATACTTTAAGATAACATTTATATAAATATTATGTAAAAATATAAATAAATAAGTGAATATCATGAAAAGTGTCATGAGAATGACCAATCATATCATGCCACAAATAAAAATTATTAGGATTGTATCATTTGGGATGAATTTTGGAAGGATCAAATCCCATGGGTTCAAAGGTTGGAAATTTATTCTTAATTTAATATAGACTCAAGGGATGGTGGGTCAAGTTAAAATTAGTTAAGTTAGATGATTCCTTTTGAGTTTGGTGAGTATTAAATGAATAAATTTTTTGATAGCATGATAGGAAATACTCCTTAGTAGTTTCTTGAGGTGATTCAAATTTACTCATAAGATATAATTACCTTTTTACTTGGTCTATGTCTTCTTCTAAAGTATTTGGGGAAAACATCTTAACTTTATTTTAGAGAGGATATTTAAGGGCAGTAATAAATAAGTTTTAAAATATTATCATCATTCATATTGTGGTCTACTTTGTGAGATAGAAACTTCCATCATTTGATGAAATGTTGAGTAGATTCATTAGGTAGATGATAAGAATTGATGAAGTGGCTAAGGTTTTTTTAAGGAAGATCATTGTGTTGAAATTATTTAACTTATAATTGACTAAATCCTATATTTGTAAGATGTAATGTTGAGGGAGTTTATTATACCATTCCAAATCATCTCCTATAAAACTTTTAGAGATAAATTTTAGGGTAGAAAAAGTGTTAGTTTGGACCCATTATTTATATATATTACCAAATGATTAAATGATGATTAAAAGGTCCTTAGTTACATCATATATAGTAGTTGGATAAACATTTCCAATATCTATAGATACAAAGAATGGAGATAAATTTTTATTTTTAATATGTTGAAGAATTTTGTTATGTATGAGATGTTGAGAGATGATATGCCCATTGGCATCTCTAAGAGGTGGGGTAGGGGTGTATTATGATTTGGTTGAGTTATGATGACTTGAAGTGGTTAGGTAGAATTTTTAATGTATAATACGACATTCACATCATTTTATTACTATGAGTTATTTGTATATTGGTCATTTGTTGAATTATTTGATCAAAGAGTTGAGTAGTATTAATAGGAGGATTATGATTATTGGGTGGAGGAAGATTATTGGGTGGAGGAATATTATCAATATTATAATCAATAGGAGGGATAGGGTGAGGAACTTGAATCATATTACATTATGTTTTATTTGAGGATGAATAATTTAGGTTACATGAGGCCATAATTAGTTTAGGATTAGGAAGATATGAAGGAAGGAATTAAATATTTTATTTTGAAGTGATAATATGTAAGGTTATGACCTAAATAACTGATTGTGAAATTTATTTATTGGTTTAAAATTTAAAATAAGACATAATTATGAAATTATTAGGTTATTTTCACAAGGTTAGCTACCTACTAAACTATGTCATCCACCTACTAAACAAAGTTGGTAAAAAATAATCAAAAATAAACTAGGTTTTCCACCTACTGAACTAAGTCATCCATCTACTAAACCAAGTAAAAAATAGGCCAAAATAAACTAGCTCAACTACCTACTAAATAAATTCATCCACCTACTAAGCTCTATTGGCCACTTACTAAATTAAAATAAAAATAAGTGAAAACAAACTAGGTTGGCCAAGTAACCTTAGTTTTTTTAAAGGATAATAAAACACAAAACTAAGTTGAACAAGTTGAATTATTTGAATATGTGATATAGTTTTATTAAAACTAAAAAAATGGAAAGAACAAAATAGAAATCTAAAGTACTGATAGGTTTTAATGAAAAAAAATAGATAACTTAGATAATTGAAAAAATTGAAGTACTAAGTTGTTTATAATGAACATGAATAATATAGAAAATTCAAACAAGTTGAATTAGTTGTCTAAATATAAAAGGTAATATTTTTTTAAATTAATAGGTTCAACTAACATGACCTAGTTGAAAGATGAAATTTGTAGAAATGAATAGTGATACAGGAGCGTCAATGATATGATGTACATTTGTATAAAGTAGACAAATAAGCTCTATTATAAAGGGAAAGGAAGTTTTTAAAAGTGTTTTATTAAATATAAGGTGTATTATAGACCTTATAAATCATGGATAATTTTTAATGAATCATGAAGGATGTTTAAATTCTATTATTGGCACTTTCCCACCAAAAAGAGGCATTTGAATATTTAAATTATATTATAAGGTTCATAGGTCTTATGGTCATGTGTAAAGGGTACGAATCCTTATGTAAATGTAATTAAATTTTTTTTAACCTCATTTAAATTTTATTAAACCTCAAATTTTATTTGGAAGAGAAGATTCTACATTAACAAGGCAAAATTAGTATATAGCAAGATTTAGACTTGGTAGTTGAGATATTCTTGATCAATCTCTTATCAAGAAGAAATAAATAAACTAAATAAGGATCTCCTACATGTATATATTAAATAATGAAGTAAAATAATATCTATAAAAAGAGTTGTAATGAGGACAAAATACATAAGGAGAGTAAGAGAGAACAAAGATTTTTTAAGTTCTATGTAATACTCTAGAGGACTGTTTGTATATATGTAAGATATGATCAATAAAATACAATGTTTATTGATAATAAATTATTAATTATATTATTATAATTTTGGATCATTTTTTTATATCAATGTTAAGTTATTATGCCTTTTGAGACTCTTATAAGATGAATGCGTGAAGAAAATCATAATTATGTCCATGAGGAAGGTTTGAATTAGGAGAGATTAATTGTGACTTAACTTTTATGATATGTAATATTACATATTTAAGGTAATACCCAACCTTTTATCACTCATTTTATGTATTATTTTTATGAAACAGATGAAATTTGGTAATTTTATCCCATAATTATCTTCCTAGATTGAAGGGAATTGCTATAATCACATATAGTCATACACAGTCACTTAGAAACACATTAAAATGCCTAAATTAATTTTTTTTAACAATTGGAGAGGAAATATGATACTATTAGATAAATATAGAGGTTTTTTTTCAATAGAAAACGAAAAGATCATTATGCATAATCATTAACTATCTCTTGGTCATAACAAAGCCTGTATTAAAAAAAAAGGCACATCTAGTAAATTATTCATATCTCGATAGTTACCAAAAAAAATTATAATTTTTTTACAAAAAAGAGATCCTTATATAGAGTAATCCAACAAATCAGGTATTAAATTGATTGGATAATTATTGAGGGAGATATGGCCAAAACTTAGACTATGTATTAAACATATTTTAAAAGTTTAAAATCCTATAACTCTAAATCTACCAAAAAGAGTGCATTGAAACATTCGGATAATTTAATATAAAGGGTTTATAAGATAATTTATGTGACATTATGTTAAAGTATCCCTTGGAACTATATATATTGATGACTATGTACATGTTTTCCTGTAGGTGAGCATTAAGGAAAACTGTGAAAGGGGTCTAAATGAATTATTTTCATTATTTGGATCTTAAATGTTTCATATACAATGAAATATATTTTTTTCATTAATTATCCATTTATGGAGTATATATAATCTATTTTAAACATAAGATTGAGTCATGTTATCTTAGGAGGTAGATTCAAGTCTAGCAAGATTAAAAGAATAAAAGAACTTTTGATCGTAGTTCTTTGAAAAAACACAATAAGGAGATTAGTTTATCATTGTAATAGGTTGTTATAATAAGAAATATAATATTTCAAGTGAATTGAGAAAATATTTAATGTGTTTTTATGATAGATAAGTTCTTAATTTTCAAGGATTGGTCAATTATGTACTAAAAGCTTGTGACAAAACAATATACTCAGATTTTTTTAGGGTTATTCTTGAATTGACTTGGAATGTATTTTTGGAGGATTGAGAACATTAAAATTCATGTGTTATTTTTAATTTTGTAAAGAAACATTTATAAATAATTATAATGACAAATTCATTACATTTATATTTGATGTTGCATTAAAATGTAAATAGGATTAAATTTTTCTACAAGATTGTTACCTATAAGAGTTCAAGGTGGATTGATTGAAAGTGAATATATAATAGTGAGGACTAAATTATTTGGTATAATAAATAACAAGAGATAAATTTTAGAGGAAGATAAGTTAGAGGTTTGAATTATTGATTAAGAGTGACAAATATAGTGAAGTGTCTATACAAGGAAGTAGTAAATAATGGACAAGAACTAACATAATCAAACTTATTGAATTTGTATTGAATAAGATTCAAATATATATTTTTAAAACTTGCATAAGGTCATTATAAGATAATGAAGGAACAAGTTTAAATATATTGGGTGGGATAGACTTTATAGTGAAAGTACAATAAACATTAAGGCACATTTGAATTAGTACAAAGTTATTTTTTTAATGTGGTCATAACTAAAATATGTGTTTGTATTATTGATCCTAGGATTGTCATAAAGTTATATAAGAGCACATAATTTTTTGTAAAAAAGGATTTTAAAAAATTCAAAAAAAGGAAATGTAATAAATATTGAGCAAGAAGGATAAAATGAGGAGAGAAAATAAAGTCAAATTAAGTGAAGAAGAGTTAGAATAGATAAGACAAATAAATGAAAATATAGAGATCATATTATATTACATACAAGATATGGAAACACAAAGAGATGGTTGGGTGTTGAAAAAGAAGAAGTGGCCATTGATCCTACTAGTTGAGATAAGGAAGAGGAAAAGGATGAAGATTGCCTTAAGGAGAGAAGAGAAGTTGTTAACAAAACAACAATAAAGGTTCATTTGTGAACCAGAGAAAGGATTGATGTTGGGAGAAATTAAGATAGAAGAGGAAAACCAACTGATAAAATATATTGAATAATTTTAAGAGAAATAAATTGAAGAAGCAAAAAATCCTCAATGTTTTAAATCTGACTTTTTGTGTGTATGTATGAATTAAGTTTGGAAGATAAAGAAGAGGCCAAAGTTAAGGTTTCAAGTGAAAGAAATTACATTTTAGTGGGTTCTAAAGAATTTAATGAAAAATAAAATCATGATGAAGAGATGAAGAGGACGAGTGAATAAATGAATGCTTGATAAAACAATATTATTGCTTGTGTGAGACAAAAACTGAAAGAAAGGAGAAATTACTAGGAAAACCATAGACAAGAGGGTGATCCTAAGAAGATAATTATTGAACCTAATAATAAGATTTAAGAAAAAGTAAAATAATTAGAGAAATATAAATTTCATAAAAATATCATCTATGAAGTAAATCTTGAGGAGCATGCTTATAATAAAAAAGTGATTTGTTTCTTTGATGAGATTGTTTTGAATATAGGAGTAGCTTAGGAGAAAGTATCGAGAAGGAGATAAAAATGTGGAGAAATTTTACATGCTCACCTTTATGAAAAATTGGTTATAGAGGATAAACCAACAAGGAGGAGTGAGAAAAAGGAAACACTGAAGAACTAGAAGAAAAGAAAAAATCATTTGAGTTGTAGCTCAAATTCCTTTTACCTATGAAATATAATGTAGTAACATCAACAATATGATGTACATTTGTATAAATTAGATAAATAAGCTTTGGTATGAAGGGAAAGGAAGTGTATCAAAGTTTTTTATGCAATACAAGGGATATTATAGACATTATAAATCATGGATAATCCTAAATGAATCATGAAGGATGTCTAAATTCTATTATTGACACATTCCCACCAAAAAAGAGCCATTTGAATATTTAAATTATATTGTAAGGGTCATATGTCTTATGGTCACATGTAAAGGGTATGAAACCTTAGTTAAAGGTAATATAAGGTAATTAAATGTGTGTTTACCCTCATATGTTAATATACCTTATCATTCATCCAAAAGAGAATATTTTACATTTAGAAGGAAAAATTAGTATATACCAAGATTTAGACTTGGTAATTGAGATATTCTTGAACAATATGTTATCAAGAAGAAATAAATAAAATAAATAATTATGTCCTATGTGTAGATAAGACCAAATAATTTAAAATAAGAGCTATAAAAGAGTTGTAATGAGGATAAAATGCATGAGGAGAATAAGAGAGAACAAGGCTATTTTTTAGTCCTATGTAACAATCTATAGGACTGTTTGTATATATAAGATCTGATCAATAAAATAAAATGTTTATTAATAATAAATTATTACTTATATTATTATAATTTTTTATCATGGGTTTTTATATGAATATGAAGTTATTATTCCTTTTAAGACTCTTATATGAGGACTGTGTGAAGAAAATTAGAATTATGTGCATGAGGAAGGTCTGAATCATGAGAGATTGAACATGACTTGAATTATATGGGAATTAACATACCATAGTAAAGGTAATACCTATAGACATATAAAATTTTACACTAATGGATAAATACATGACTTTAGATCAATTCTTACCAACCATCGAACATCTAGCCTAAGAATTTCTAAAAATCTTAAATTTGGTTTCATCACATGTAATTAAATCAATTTGGCCCAAAAATCAGTTAAATAGAGAAAATGAAAATATCAAATTAAATAAAATCTTGTAAAATTCTCAAATTCCTAAAAATAATTAATTAACATTCAAATCCTAATCAAAATCCTAATTGAATTAATCCATGAAAAATTAAATGAATTATCAAAAAGTAAATTCAAAAATCAAAGAATATATTAGGTTTTCATCATTAGCTTTTATGAGTTGTCCAAAATCCAAAATATATCAAACCATACTATCAAGAAGAAATAAATAAAATAAATAATTATATCCTATGTGTAGATAAGACAAAATAATTTAAAATAAGAGCTATAAAAGAGTTGTAATGAGGATAAAATGCATGAGAATAAGAGAGAACAAGGATATTTTTTAGTCCTATGTAACAATCTATAGGACTACTTGTATATATAAGATCTGATCAATAAAATAAAATGTTTATTAATAATAAATTATTACTTAAATTATTATAATTTTTTATCATGTGTTTTTATATGAATATGAAGTTATTATGCCTTTTGAGACTCTTATATGAGGATTGTGTGAAGAAAATTAGAATTATGTGCATGAGGAAGGTCTGAATCATGAGATATTGAACATGACTTGAATTATATGGGAATTAACATACCATAGTAAAGGTGATACCTATAGACATATAGAATTTTACACTAATGGATTAATACATGACTTTTAGATCAATTATTACCAAACATCGAACATCTAGCCTAAGAATTTCTAAAAGTCTTAAATTTGGCTTCATCACATGCAATTAAATCAATTTGGCCCAAAAATTAGTTAAATAGAGAAAATGAAAATATAAAATTAAATAAAATCTTGTAAAATTTTCAAATTCCTAAAAATAATTAATTAACATTCAAATCCTAATCAAAATCCTAATTGAATTAATCCATGAAAAATTAAATAAATTATCAGAAAGGAAATTTAAAAATCAAAGAATATCTTAGGTTTTCATCATTAGCTTTTATGAGTTGTCCAAAATCCAAAATATATCAAACCATACTATCAGGAAGAAATAAATAAAATAAAGAATTATATCCTGTGTAGATAAGACCAAATAATTTAAAATAAGAGCTATAAAAGAGTTGTAATGAGAATAAAATGCACGAGGAGAATAAGAGAGAACAAGGCTATTTTTTAGTCCTATGTAACAATCTATAGGATTGTTTGTATATATAAGATCTTATCAATAAAATAAAATGTTTATTAATAATAAATTATTACTTATATTATTATAGTTTTTTATCATGGGTTTTTATATGAATATGAAGTTATTATGCCTTTTAAGACTCTTATATGAGGACTGTGTGAAGAAAATTAGAATTATGTGCATGAGGAAGGTCTGAATCATGAGAGATTGAACATGACTTGAATTATATGGGAATTAACATACCATAGTAAAGGTAATACCTATAGACATATAAAATTTTACACTAATGGATTAATACATGACTTTAGATCAATTCTTACCAACCATCGAACATCTATCCTAAGAATTTCTAAAAGTCTTAAATTTGGTTTCATCACATGTAATTAAATCAATTTGGCCCAAAAATCAGTTAAATAGAGAAAATGAAAATATCAAATTAAATAAAATCTTGTAAAATTCTCAAATTCCTAAAAATAATTAATTAACATTCAAATCCTAATCAAAATCCTAATTGAATTAATCCATGAAAAATTAAATGAATTATCAAAAAGTAAATTCAAAAATCAAAGAATATATTAGGTTTTCATCATTAGCTTTTATGAGTTGTCCAAAATCCAAAATATATCAAACCATACTATCAAGAAGAAATAAATAAAATAAATAATTATATCCTATGTGTAGATAAGACAAAATAATTTAAAATAAGAGCTATAAAAGAGTTGTAATGAGGATAAAATGCATGAGAATAAGAGAGAACAAGGCTATTTTTTAGTCCTATGTAACAATCTGTAGGACTACTTGTATATATAAGATCTGATCAATAAAATAAAATGTTTATTAATAATAAATTATTACTTAAATTTTTATAATTTTTTATCATGTGTTTTTATATGAATATGAATTTATTATGCCTTTTGAGACTCTTATATGAGGATTGTGTGAAGAAAATTAGAAATATGTTCATGAGGAAGATCTGAATCATGAGATATTGAACATGACTTGAATTATATGGGAATTAACATACCATAGTAAAGGTGATACCTATAGACATATAAAATTTTACACTAATGGATTAATACATGACTTTAGATCAATTCTTACCAACCATTGAACATCTAGCCTAAGAATTTCTAAAAGTCTTAAATTTGGCTTCATCACATGCAATTAAATCAATTTGGCCCAAAAATCAGTTAAATAGAGAAAATAAAAATTTCAAATTAAATAAAATCTTGTAAAATTCTCAAATTCATAAAAATAATTAATTAACATTCAAATCCTAATCAAAATCCTAATTTAATTAATCCATGAAAAATTAAATAAATTATCAGAAAGGAAATTCAAAAATCAAAGAATATCTTAGGTTTTCATCATTAACTTTTATGAGTTGTCCAAAATCCAAAATATATCAAACCATACTATCAGGAAGAAATAAATAAAATAAAGAACTATATCCTATGTGTAGATAAGACCAAATAATTTAAAATAAGAGCTATAAAAGAGTTGTAATGAGAATAAAATGCATGAGGAGAATAAGAGAGAACAAGGCTATTTTTTAGTCCTATGTAACAATCTGTAGGACTGTTTGTATATATAAGATCTGATCAATAAAATAAAATGTTTATTAATAATAAATTATTACTTAAATTATTATAATTTTTTATCATGTGTTTTTATATGAATATGAAGTTATTATGCCTTTTGAGACTCTTACATGAAGATTGTGTGAAGAAAATTAGAATTATGTGCATGAGGAAGGTCTGAATCATGAGAGATTGAACATGACTTGAATTATATGGGAATTAACATACCATAGTAAAGGTAATACCTATAGACATATAAAATTTTACACTAATGGATTAATACATGAATTTAGATCAATTCTTACCAACCATCGAACATCTAGCTTAAGAATTTTTAAAAGTCTTAAATTTGGCTTCATCACATGCAATTAAATCAATTTGGCCCAAAAATCAATTAAATAGAGAAAATGAAAATATAAAATTAAATAAAATCTTGTAAAATGCTCAAATTCCTAAAAATAATTAATTAACATTCAAATCCTAATCAAAGGCCTAATCGAATTAATCCATGAATAATTAAATGAATTATCAAAAAGGAAATTCAAAAATCAAAGAATATCTTAGGTTTTCATCATTAGCTTTTATGAGTTGTTCAAAATCCAAAATATATCAAACCATACTTATTCCATACTAATCATGATATTTTTATACCTTTTGACTCTACTTAGGTTAACTAAGAAAACCTAGGTTAGGATTTAACTCATCCCAAATTGATTACAAATCCTATAAAAGCAAGCCTAGAGCTCTTCATTTAGATATCTTGGATAGAGTAATGTTATAATACAGGATTTAGGGCATGAAAAAAATGCATAGTGTTATAATTCCAAAATTGAGCCAAACAAATAAATTTTCAAAACCATATCAAATCCAAATCCAAGCCAACCATTGTGCCAATAGGAGATAGAGATAGCCAAGCCCCATTGATTAAAACTTCTTAAGCAAAATTTGAGAAAGCCAAATGAAGATACATCTTGGAGTATTCAATGAATTGGTAAGCAATTTTTTGATTTATTTCCATTTTTATTTGTGATTTTTTCATTTATGTTTCTTCACCATGCTCCTCCCTTTGATCTAGGCAAGATAGTGGTATTCTTGTTAGTGTGTTTATTTTCATTTTGATTTCATTTTTATTATGAAGATAACTTATGATCTAAACACCCTTCTCAGATTCATTGATCACAATAACTAACATTATATCACTCATTTTATGTATTAGTTTTGATGAAATAGTTGAAAGTTGGCAATTTTCTCCCATTGTTGTCTTCCTAGGTTGAAGGGAATTATTATAGGCACATAAAATCATATACAGTCATTTAGAAACATGTGAAACTAATTGCATGAATCATGTTACATTATTTTATAGGTATATTATTATATATTTTATATAGGTTTTATTTCAATCAAAAAGGAAAAGAGATTTATACATAATCATTAATTAGATCTTGGCCATAACTAGGCATGTAGAAAATCAAAAATATGACACGTCTAGTAAACTATTCATATCTCTAAAGTTACCCAGTGAAAAATTATGAAATTTGTACATAAGGAGTGACATAGAGATAATAATATAACTAATTATGTATTTTTTTATTTGATAATTATTCAGGGAGATAAGACCAAAACACAAAGTACGTATCAAGTAAACTGTAAAAGATTAAAATCCTATAACTCCAAATCTACCAAAAAGAATGCATTAAAACATTAGGATAAATTAATAGAAATAGTTTTTAATATAATCCAAGTGATATTATGTTAAATTAGTCCTTGAAACTATAGATATTGATGACTATGTACAGGTTTGCCTATAGGTGAGAATTACAGAAGACTGTGAAAGGGGTCTAAATGAATTATTTTCATTATTTGAATATTAAATGTTTCATATAGAATGAAATCAATTTTTTGTTATTAATTATCACTTGATGGAATATATATAAGTTATTTTTAAGCATAAAATTGAGTTGTGTTATTTTAGGAGGCATATTTAGGTCTAGTAGGCTTAAAAAAATAAAAGAACTTTTGATTATAGTTCTTTGAAAAAAATAATAAGGAGATTAGTTTCTCATTATCAGAGGTTGTTAGAATAATAAATTTAATATTTCAAGTAAATTGAGAAAATATTTAATGTGGTTTTATGATAGAGAAGTTCCTAATTTTCAAGGATTGGTCAATTTTGTACTAAAATCTTGTGACAAAACAATATACTACTCATATTTTTATAGGGTTATGTTTTTGTTGACTTGGAATTCATTATTGGAGGATTGATAACATGAATAGGTATGTGTTATTTATGATCATGTAAATAAATCTTGAGAAATAAGTATAATGACAAATCCATTGCATTGATATTTGAGGCTGCATTAAATGATTAATAGGAGTGAATTTGTCTAAAGGATTGTTACCTAAAATAGTTCAAGATGGATTGACTGAAAGTGAATATATGATAGTGAGTACTAAATTGTTTGGTTGAATCAAGAACAAGAGATCAAGTTTAGAGTAAGATCAGTTAGATGTTTGAGTTGTTGAATTATTGATTAAGAGTGATAAATATAATGAAGTGTATATACAAGGAAGTAATAAATAATGGATAAGAACTAACATAATCAGACTTAATTTTTAGTGAATAAGATTCAAATATCTATTTTTAAACCTTGCATAACGTCATTATAAGATAATCAAGGAACAATTTTAAATATATTGAGTGAGATATACTTTAGATTGAAATTAAAATAAACCTTAAATCATATTTGAATTAGTACAAATTTAATTTTTTTAATATGGTTCTAATCAAACTATGAATTTTTATGGTTGATCTTGGGATTGTCATCAAATAGTCAACCAACAAAACCTAGTCTAAATATTTAAATTACAAAAATGAACATTTTCTACCGACACAACCTAGTTGAAAGATGATGTTTTTAAAAATGAGTAGTGTCAACTAGCATAACCTAGTTGAAAGATGAAAATAAATGAATAGGATCGACTACCATGACCTAGTTGAAAGTTTAAAATATGTAGAAATAAAACAAAACTGGGTTGATCAATGCAACCTAATTGAATATAGATCCAAAATACACACATAAATAATAAGACTACATCAACCAATGTGATGTAGTTGACTGTAAATGAATAATTTAAAATACAATGTTTAGATTCACTTTAGGTTCATCATAATGTATTGAAAAAATTAATATAGATCTTTAACTTGTCATAATTAATATCTCAAATAAGGTAATTAAGTAACATATATTACATTACTTTATATATCATGGATATGACCGAATTTGATCCACTAAACCTAACCAAGGGATCTCTTATCACCCAACAATAAATGAGAGGGTTACAAATCCTCTAGTCAAATAAAAATATGTACTAACTTTATCTATATATTTTAATAAATAAATTAAATCTAATCTAATTATCACCTAATCTTG
This sequence comes from Torreya grandis, assembly GCA_037957365.1. Lineage (NCBI taxonomy): Eukaryota > Viridiplantae > Streptophyta > Pinopsida > Cupressales > Taxaceae > Torreya > Torreya grandis. Next base: position 1,385,576 of record JARHVA010002164.1, read on the forward strand.
TGTCACAAAATGGGATGATTTAACACAAAAAATAATCAAGTTATAGTGGTAGGTAAATGAGGACTTGGATCACCTAAGATGGAAGATGGAAAGCAAATAAGATCCTATAACTATAATAATTTTATATAGAGTTAATCTAAGTAAAGAGTTATAAATTCAAACCTATTACTTTATGAAATATATATATATCAAATGAAATATAAAACATTAGAGATACTTAAGTTTAGATGAACTTATCGAGTCCAATATCTCCCTTGGCCAATGGTTCTTTACAAGAAGTGTGAATTTTTAAATATCAAAATAAATAAATTATATATAGGATAATATACTCATATTTTTCATCTAATACTTCCCACACTACAAGTTATCTTCCATCTAAGTCAAACCCTAAGAAATGACTCTTCCAATGTAGATGTAATAGAATTATGAGATGTAATAATCTAAAAATGAATGTTCCTATTTTTGGATTGAAATGGAAATGTTATTTATCGTAATAGATAGGTCCTAAACCATATAAAATTTCATATAAAAAGTTTGGCCATCATGACCCAATTTTAAGAAAATTTATTATTAGTCCTTGAACTAGGTCATCTAGGTTGAATTAATTATATAACATGCACTTTAACTTTTTTCACAGGAATGACCAATCTAACTTAGTAGGAAAAATAGTATTTTATTAGATAGGGACCATTTTAAATGATAATTTATTAGGGAAATGGATATATGGTGTTTTTATTTCTTGGGAAGTTAGATAAATAGGTTTTGTAGTGGGCTTAGGTAATGATAGTGGATTTAGGTATGATAGAATTAACCAATTATATTGAGAAGAACCAATGGTATTCTCACCCCTTTGATATTTAAAACTTTAAAGTGTGCACTAAGAGAGATTAAAAATAAATAGGTTCTTGAAATATAAAAATAATTTGTAAATGATAAAGTTTAAAAATAGTGTGTGTACACTAGTTTCAATTCATAATAGTTAGGTCATTATATAAAAAATTAATGTTTCATTTTAAAAATTCAATATTTTTCTTTAATATGAAAATAACATTCTAGAACATTAGATTGAATATTTTAAATTACCATATATAAATAATTTGTTATAAATTCCTTACCCTCGTCCTTCATGGGATAGTCTTATAATAGTGGTGTTAATCAAGCTAGGAGAAATAATTCTCAAAACTTATCTTGATAGTCAAATTTTCATACCTTTGTAATCCTTGATGAAACATTCATTAGTTCATATCTCAGAGCTTAGTTTAGTTAGTATCATAAAATCATAATGTTGGAATTCTATAACATTTCCATGAAACAACATGGTTTGTTGTACCATAGCAATTACTTAATTTCATTTTGAAAATTCCATTAAATACTCTAAGTAGACCATCATTATTACCTAAACATATATATAATAATAAACAAAATATACCTAATAATTCTTCATACTATATCACATATACTAGGTATCAATAATTATATAAGTACTCTTACCATTAATAAATCCTATAGGTCTTGCATTTATCTAAAAATCATTATGTCTAACTGAGTGCAACTGTAGGCATTAGGATTTCACATAATATATATTTATGCTAATATATGTCTTAAGATAATTCCTATCTTCTTATCCCATGCTCATTTCATCATAAGTAATTAGTTTCCACTAATTACCATTTTACCCTAAGAAATTATTTTCCACTAATTGCCATTTTACCCTAAGTAATTAGTTTCCTCTATTTAGCATTTTAACCTAAGTAATTAGTTTTCACTAAATACCAACCATTAAATCTATCCAAATCCACCAGAAAACAATAAAAGTAAATGGTTTAACTTCCCAAATAAACTCCCTCATAGAAAAAATTGTATAATATCTTAGATCTTATTGTAACCTACCATTGAAATAATCATAACAAAATTTTGGTAAAAATAGACAGAATCAACAACAATCCCCATGATTGTCATCAATCTGATAGAATCGATGTCAATTTATTCATATATTTACCTTTAGCAAAGGACCATGAATTTTCTCTTGAAGGCTAATAATGATCTCAAATGAATTGCAGATGATTGTTTAGCTCACTGTTGGAAAGATATATCACAACATTAGACCCTCAATATCTATCAAGAGGCTAAAGATCAACACATCAACCTCACAACTTTCATAGACTTGGAGTGCTTTAAATGTAAGTTAAGTTTACCATATTTCATTATTTCTATATATTTATGTTTCTCTATTTTGTTTTATGTTTTTGTTAAACACCTTTATCACCCTTAGATTATCCTAGACCTCACTAAACCATCCTTTAACCTCTTATTTCCAAAGTATTCATTTTTTATCAAAATTGATGTCAATTAATAAAATCAACATCAATCCTATAGGAACAACATCAATCCCTATTTAATCTTATCTTTTAAAAATTTGAGGCTAATTTTTTAACTTATCTACATGATTCTAATTCTTTTTACCTAAACCATGGATTCAGTCTGTAGAAGACACTTCCTATAGCCTCACATGAAGTTATTACCATTCATAATTTACAATTATCCCTTGACCTTTCTTTGTTGATCATAGTGATATCTCCTTTGAATAAGGGATTTGCACCATTATGTTTATGCCTACTATATAAGCTATCTCTAACTAGTTGGAAGTTATACAAGAAGACAAAGATTCCACCAAAGATTATCATCATGATCACTTTGTCAATATCAATGAAATGGACTTAGATTAGTTCATAATAATTCAATATAATATTTATATCATTTTATGCATCTTGTAATTTATTTTATCATTTTTATCCACTTAATTTCTTAAATAATTAGGATGACATCCTTATTAGGAAGTTCATTACTTCTTAGGACTATTCTAACACTAGGCAACCCACTATCCTATCCTATTAATCAAATCTATTCCATGTTTTTTCATATGTACAAGTAGTTCTTCCTAGCCAAAAAGGAGATCCCATAATCATTAGATAAATGAGTTGAAACCTCCTAAATCATAGGTACATTTTAAATCTTATATTTATATTGAGTTTTAAGTAGTCAATTTTATAAAATGCATGAACAAAAAACTACTTAAACATTCTATCATGCCTAGTGGGAGTCTTTTTTGGACTCATTATTATTATTTTATCATTATAGTTATTTGTTTTTAATTAATTTTTATCAAAAACCTTTCTTAATTTTCATTAAAGTATGAAAATAATATATATATATATATATATATATATATATTGCTTTCTTTTTTAAATAAATTGTATTTATCATTTTTCTTGTTTAAGTAATGCACCTAGTGTAATTAGGAGGATTAATTCAACATTTTAATCATATTCCTTTTTCACACACTAACAAACCCCAACAATCTTAAAATAATAAATCAAACAAAACTTACCTAGTTAGACCCACTTATATTTCATCGCCAAGGGGAAAGTTGACTCGATGTTCTAGTTACATATAAATAATTGGTTGGTAGTATAAAGGCTAAGTGCCTGATACCCTTGTTGTTGTGATACCATGAAGTGATGGGGTAAGTCCCAATACCAAACCACATACTATCACCAAAATATATTTATGCCTCATTATAACTTCACCTATATAGAGGATACTGACCTTAGATGGAACTAAAACCAAACTTAGCTTACCTCTTCTCAGGACCTTTATTAATCCAATACTTCATCACATTTTAAAACATATTTATTAAGAAAATTAATAATAATTAAGTACATTTAAGTATATTGTGTGATTTATCCTCACTAAATTGAGATAAATAAAAAAAGTGTATGCTTTTGCATTTGTTATTTGTTTATTTATCTTAGTATTACATGGTTATAATACGATAATAATTATGGAGACAAATAGAGTCACCACCTTCATATTTATCAATGGAACATTAAAAAATCCCTCTGACCTCTCCCAAATCCATTATGAATGGCCTTCCTTAATTTTATCCATAAGTAAATATTTATTTTTCTAATATATTGTATAAAAATCCATTTACCCTAAGTTATTACCTTACTTCATGATCTATATGAATCCCTATTTCCCCTCAAGCCTAATCTTCCTAAATTTTCTATGGCATTTCACTAAAATGTCATATGGATACACAGTATCCATGGGTTCCTCTTCCATCAACCCATCAACACCAATAGGTTTCAATACAATATGAAACCTATAGATACTCAGCCACCATTCATCTCTAGTAATCCCTTCGCAACCATTATCAAAACCCAAAACATTACCATAACACAACTCACATCAAATCAACCACCCTATCCCATACTCTAGAGTTTAGTAGTCTCAATACCTATGAATAATTTATCTAAACACATATAACTTCAAATATCCAACATACCACTCAACCACTACCATCCACACAATAAATCCCCTTGAGTCAAATCTCCGATAACACATCCCTCTAACCATTCAATAACTAATTTCATCACAAACCCTCATAAACACCTATCTTAACCCATCTAAACAACAAAGTCTATCACTCATGTTTCCATAGTATGAAATTACATCTCAATCAACCATTACCACTTTTATTGTTTATCCCCTTTCACATCTATTCACAACTTTGCTTCCCCCTTATCAACATTTTCAACAAAATGTTTTAGGGGGTATGCCTTAATATAATGCTTAGCCTAATATCATGCATAGTCTCAAGGATAGGATGGTGAAATTAGAAGCTTCTCCCTCTGAGCAAAAGAATATGCTCACACACAAATAAATTTATAATGAACTTATTAACCCTGTCACTCCAATTATGTCATATCCAACATAGTGAAAACTTCCCAAGTTTATGAAATTTCAAAACAAGGAGGATCCACAATAGCACACTAGGGTATTTAAGGACACATGTAAACTTATTGCTCATGATGGTGCCCTCATTTTGAGGAATTTTCCCATGTCGCTAGTTAGACCAAATTTATATTGGTACAAATCTATACCCCAAAATTCCTTATTTTCCTTGGAATAATTAGCTCAAATTTTATTAGAGCATTTTTTAATTAATATCATAAGCAAAATAACCATCACTAACCTCTATGCCATTAAACAATTTAAAGATGATTCCATTGTATATTTTGTGTCTAGGTGACAAGGCCTCATAAATTAATTGACATTTTCCCTTCCCTAGCTAGAGTTTATTGATATATTTATGAGGTCATGTGAAAAATATATCTCATCCATACTCCAATTTCAATCATTCAAGACCTTTGAAAAAGAATTTACCATAAACCATAAGCTAAGTTACATAATAATAATATTAAACTTGATCCTTACAAAGGGGCCAACAATCCTAAACCAAAAGGCACAATAAATGTTATTATTCTAAAATCAGCTCCTCCATCAACAACAATCCAACCAAGTTATTCTACTTCCTAGACATAACCACAAAGAACATTAACATGATTTACACCACATAATAAATACCCTTGGTAGAATCTTATATTTCCATCTTGGGAAAACTATTAAAAGTGTTAATTATTGAACTCCACCTAATTATTCTCATTCATGACTCCTATCCTAAACCTAATTGGTATAAATAGATTCAGTTTTGCACCTACCATTGCATACCAGGTCACAAGATTAATAGATGTCATTATTTCAAGATCTTGGTCTAGAACCTTGTCAATTGAGGGGAATGAATCCAAATGTTCCTCCAAACCAATCCCTTGATATCTTTAGACAAGCATTCCATAATAATTCATCTTCATCCAATTATATACAAATAAATATAGGAAGTACCCTAGATCAAGAGGACCATGTAATATATATTATTCACAATTAACTATTACCTAAAGAAGTCAATAGTGCTTCTAAATCATATTCTAAGGTAATAAAAATCCTAGAAATCCTTATAGGAGATATTTTTGAGCCATCTAAATTAGATAAACATATTTCTACCATCTACTCAATCCCCCCAATCTCATTACATGAGATCCTCTATAAGAAGGGTTATCCAAACATGTTAAAAATCACTCACAAAATTGAAGGATAAAAAGGTTAGTCCACCCACATGGGACAAATGCCTTCATATTATTAAGGATAAATCCCTAAAACACCCACCTATAAGTCTTGAACTCCCCCAATCATCCAAAAATGAATACCTTCATAAAGGTACAATTGAAACCTTTAACCATGCTCAAAAAGGGAATATGGATATGCCCCAAGTTTAAACTAAGCCATCCATATTAGGACTACATCCTTATTCTAAAATAAATATCATAATTATATAATCACCTCTCAAAGGATATAAGATAGCTCAAAAACTTCCACCAATATTACAAACACCAATACCCCATATCAAACCCTTGGATTTTTACTACCCCCAAAATTTATATAAGATACCTCTACCACCCATTAAAACTGCTTGTCCAACCATCACAAAAAATGAGAGTGCAAATGTAAGCATGGTACAAAAAATTATTTCTTAAAAATTGATAAAATCTCACCAAGATCCCTTATGAGGATCTTATTCCACCATCCTTGATAAAATTTTGTAGACTTACTTTATCATGTTACCACCTATCAAATAGATTAATCCCCATATCAAAAAAAATAACATGGTACATGAAGAACAAGGTGTGCACTTACCATAGGATACTTAGATATGATACTAAGAATTGTAATGCTCTCAAAGCTATAATCTAGGATCTCTTATATGAAGATGACCTCTTAGTTTAATAGCCTTGTTGTAATCCTCTCTTCAATCAAAAACTAAAAACATACCCATTCTTGAGATTAACATAGTAAATATCTTAAATCATTTACAAGAAAGATGAAAACAAGCATAAAAAATCATGATTAATAGCCTTGACTTTGGCCTTGATCAACTCCATTCCAATATCCCCTTGGGACCTCCAATCATGAATAACTCTAAAACTTTGATAATCCCTCCACTATTTAAAATTGGTATGATAAACATAACCACATGGTCTCAAACACAAACCCCCCAAAACCCAAAATCTAAATAACGTCAAAGTTTCCATTACAAATTCTCCTCCCTCAACTACTGAGACCTCTAAACTCTCCACTTCAAAACCAAAAATATCCATTCTAGGGAAAACATATAGGAATAATTCCTCAAAATTAATATAAATATCAATTCTAAAATAAACTCATCAAACCCCAATCAATATGTCCCTATATGAACTCATTAAGAACTCCCCACAATATCATCAAGCCATGATAGAAGCACTTTAGGAAATTCAAGTGTATCTTGATGAATCCCAACCTCTGACAACATTTATTTAACATTTATAGATGACTTCATCTATCAGTTAATGATTCAAAAATAGTCCCATTACCATCTAAATACCAAGATCTACCCCTATTTATCACTACTAAAATTCATCAAACTTAGATAAAAAGAGTCATGATTGAAAATGCATATATCATCAACATTATATCTTTACACATGTTTAACCAACTCCAACTTTTGGAAATAATTACAGGCCAATCTCCAGCTATCTTGCAAGCATTTAGTGATACAATAGTTCCTACTCTAGGAACTATTATCCTCCCTATATGAATAGGTTTTTATATACTTCAAAGTTATTTTATTTTAAAGAATGTGAATTTCAATATAATATCCCCATAAGAAATCCTTTGATTAACATTATGTGTTATATTTCATCCACCTTGCACTGATGCATCAAATATGAGAATGAGGGCCAAATCCATATCATCCTAGCTAATCCTCATCCATTAAAAACGTAAAAACTAACCTTTTGACCCAATCATGTTCTACTCCCTCTAAAAAACACAAACACATCACCATCATCTAATGAAGCATTAACTAGTTCAACAATCCCTTTATCATGAATCCTTAATAAGGATTCCCTTGACTATGTGTTCTCATAACTCTTGGTAGGAGAGTATATGTTATTGACACTTAATACCCTTATTTCTCCTCAATATTATGGATGCTTAGATAAATAGTGTAGATATCACCCTACTTTGGAGATATTATCCCCTTTATTCTTCTTTGCCTCTGTACTTATTTGGTCTATGTGGGGATCAATCAATCCTCCTTGTATCTTTATATCCAACCTCATACCAAACCATTCTCCTTGAATTTATCACTCCTAGACAAACCACATTTTTCTTAGATGTACTTAAAATTATGTTCTTGGAAAGGTTTTATAATAAGATGTTATGAGTAGGGGCCACCCAATATTATGCATGGGGATTTTATGAAACCCCACAAAAAACATGGCCTTGGGTTTAATAAAACTCTTAAAGATGCTACTGAAGCCACTCCTCTATCCAATCCTAAATAAAATGTCATATTAATACCATCTAACACTCCCTCTTACATTTAGGATGTCATTTGCATTCCCCTCAACTTCTTTTAGTCATTATTGTTGACCTAGGACACCTCACGTATCGCATTAATGGAGAAACTAAATCCATTCCACTTTCCTACCCTAATATGATAGAAAAATGCTCTTCTACCATCCCCATTCTTTAGTTTTAGGATGATTATTCTATCTTGACTTATTTAGGTGCATAAAACTAACACCTACATAGTTATCTTATACCTAAAATGTCTAGTGTTCTTAACAAATCCACTATAAATATTAACATAGGGTCTTAGGAGGTCCTTCAAATTATTAAGGTTAGAAAATATTTAGATCCTTAGGAGCATAAATACTTTACAACATTCCTAGAATACCATAACATGGCCTTTTTTTGGTTATATGGTGACATGCAAGGCATTGACCCTGCTATCATCATTCAGAATATTGTCACCATCCCTAAAGCCAAACTAGTGAAGTAAAAAATGTAGAAAATACACCTTTGCATTGCACTCTTAGTCAAAGAAAAATTACAACATATTTTATTAATTAATTTCATCCAAAAAAATTATTACCCTTATTGAGTGTCCACCATTATGCCTATCACAAATCCTACATGGGGGCTCCACCTTTGTACCAATTTTTTAGACCTCAATCTCACTTTTCCTAAAGATAATTGTACTCTCCCTAACATCAATCGACTAGTAGACCTAAAGGCTGGCCATAAAATTTGATCACTTGTGGATGGATTATCTAGACATAATCAAGTCCTTATGTAGATGACTAACATAATACTTCCCTTATTACCCCTTGGGGGATTTTTTTAATAAAGTTATGCCTTTCATCCTAAAAAATGTAAGAGGAACTTATCAAACATCCATGACTTGTATTTTTCATGATATAATCCGAAAAATCACTAAATATTATGTGGATTACCTTATCATAAATTCAAAAATCTAAAAATATAATTTCTCTATTCGTATAGTAATCTCTAATTACTTAATCTAATTTCACATCTGTCTTAATTCTAAAAAGTGTTTTTTTGGAGTCTTGACAAGTAAGATCTTGGGTTTCATCATCTCCATTCAAGGTATACAATTCAATCCCACTAAAATTATGTATATTATAGATATTACACCTGCATATAGTCTTAATCAATTCTAGATCCTATAAGGAAAATTATAGTCTATTAATCATTTCATCTCTCATATATCTTATCGATGTCAACCATTACATCACCTATTAAGAAAGGATACCCAGTTCATTTAGGAATCTAATTATCAAGAGGCATTTGATGCTCTTAAAAACTATATCCTCTCCCCTTTGGTTCTTATTACTCCTAAGGATAGGAGATATTTCTTCTTATATATATTAGCCATAGATCATGCCCTAAGTGCTATGCTTTCCCTCATGATAAGAAACATAGAGAACATGTAACTTATTACATAAGTCACACTCTCATTGAATATGAGATAAAATATATAAATATGGATACATTATGTTTTTATTTATTCCTTATGGCTTATAATATTCACCATTACCTGCTTAATCACAAAACCTACATAATCATGAACATCAATCCCCTTAAGTTTATATATTTGAATTCTTATCAAAAATAGTGAATGGATAAATGGATCATGATTTTAGATAAGGTTAACCTAGAGTTTATCCATCTAAATTTAGTTAAAGTATATATCATCATTGATTAGTTAGCTTAAGTTCCTCTTGCAAGTGTTCAACGATATAATTTCAAATTCTCTAATAAATCTATCACTTCCACATCCTAGGGAGATCCTATGTATCAGATGACTTTATCCTTTGATGGATCCAACTGCTAGCATGGAGGGGAGATCCAATCATTTTAATGCCTTCAAAGGGAACTCATATACCTTTATCTTTCAAACTCAATTTTGCCTATACCAATAATATGGTAGAATATGAAACCTTAATCATAGGGCTCCAAATTTATTTAAATCTAGGTGTTAAGTCACTTAATATTTATGGGGATTTCAAACTAGTGGTCAATCAAATAAATGGAATGTATCATGTAAGAATGACAACCTACAAAAATATAAAATGTTAGAAGATCAATTACTGGCCAACTTTAAACACTTACAAAATGCTAATCTATTGCACATCCCTAGTCATGCATTACAGGTAGCTAGAGACTTTTAGACATTTTCTTAGTGGGGGATTGACTATATAGAATAAATTAATCTTAAATCTTCCCAGTTGCATGGTTTTATCATTACTATCACCAAATATTTCACTAAGTGGGTGGATGTTATTCCTCTTATTTCAACCAAAGAAGATAGTGTTAGTGATTATTATCTATCAATTTAATGTTACTCATAATATCATTACATATAATGGAAAATTTCTTAAAAAAAATCATTTCCAAAAACTATGTTATTCTTTTAGCATTAAGCTAAGTTTTTATTCATCTTATTATCTGCAAGCCAATGGAAAATCTAAGGAATATAACAATACCCTTATCCAAATTCTAACCAAATTAATCAATTAGGTTAGGAAGAACTATCATCTTCACATTCATTTTTCCTTATTGGCTTATCAAACTAGCACTCAAACCCCTACGAGTGCTACCCCTTTCTCTTTGGTCTATGGCATATAAGTTTTCCTCCCTCTAGAAGTCTAAATTCCTTTTCTTCATATTTATCTTAAAGACATCATTTATGAGGAGGATTATCATCAAGAATGATTAATACAACTTAAACTCTTAGATGAGAATAGATCTATAACCCTCGATCATCTCCATGTATATCAAGAAATAATAAAGCATGCATATAATAAATATTTAAAAGAATAAGAGTTTAATATTGGCTACTTTGTCCTCAAATAAAATCAACATGTCATGAATATGGAAAGAATTAAATGATGAAAATTTTCTCCAAATTAGATTGGACCATACATTATTACTCATAAATATAGATATGGGGCATATCACTTGGCCTCTCTTGAGGGTAAACTAGAAATTGATCCTCTTAAAACTTTGCATCTACATCCTTTATATAGTTAATAATATTTAATAAAATACAATCATCATAGGTTCTCCTCCTTTAGTTTAAAAACAAACTAAAATCATACCTCTTATCATTTAACAATACCCAATAATGATAAATAATCATGTGGTTATCCAGAAGCATACCTATCTTAAACTTTAATGTGAACAACCCATCTCTATTCATAGTATGTTCTAAATGGACAAGATCCACATATAATAGGAATGATCACCAAATAATTATTTCCTAACATTTATCACCTAAATTTTTTATTTTAGGGATAATAATATCATCTTATGCAATAGATTTATCTATAAAAATCATTTTAGGTTGCCTTAATCCAAATTATAATATAAGATAAACATCAAGAAAAGGGAAAAATCATAGATTGTTCCCTTGAAGGATAGTTATTCATAAAAAAACACAAATCACAGACTAATCCCTTGAAGGAAAGTTTCACAAGAATATTTCCTAAATTATAAACCACTGCCTTGAAGGATGGATTTCTAAGTAACAAAATACATTAGAAAATTTCCTACATTTATTTCTTTTCTACAAGCATGCCTCTTAAAAATGCTAAAATAAAAATCAAAATCATCCCAAGAAAGCTTCTCACATTGACCAAGTTTATCAAAAGTCATATAATTTCCACATTGATCAATTTACATGAAGGTCTTAAGGTTAGCCTTAATGCTATAGAACATAAGACAAGACATATATTCATAAAAAGGTAAGCATCAACCTACATCATGTCAAAATTAGATCCATATCAATCACATTATTAAAATAAGGGGTCATGAATGTAGTTGATATAAGGTTGTTAAAAGTACTTATTAATAGTGGATAAAGGGCACCCATGTAGATGCAAAAAAAAATTATCTCTAATTAGGGTGTAAGCCAATGGTAGGTCATAAAACCTCCTTCATTATTTATCAAAATCACTAATAAATCAAATGAATTTAATTAGTTATCCATGATTTTATATCACTATATATCCTCAAATCCCATAAAATTCAATTCATTTAGTCACTAATCATTATAAATTATACCATTATTAATATCTAAAAAACATAAATTAAAGTGTAATACACACCATTTTCCATCATTATATATAATTCATAACCATGTAAAAAGTAAAATAAATCACATATTCTAAATCCATAAAACACATGACATCATCACATAATCTAACAATCTAAATCCACAATCATATAATGCATCACATAAACAGTTAACTCATAATCAAAAAATCATGGATTTGTGTGTGTGTGTGTGTGTGTGTGTGTGTGTGTGTGTGTGTGTGTGTGTGTGTGTGTGTGTGTGTGTGTGTGTGTGTGTGTGTCTGTGTGTGTTTGTGTGTGTGTGTGTCTGTGTGTCTGTGTCTGTGTGTGTGTGTGTGTGTTTGTGTGTGTGTGTGTTGGTGTGTGTGTGTGTGTGCATGTGTACATGTGTGGTGTGTGTGTGTGCGCACATGATGAATATACATCATTTGAGTCTCATAATATAAAAATATACAAATTGGATCTCTAGATAGTACAATAAATAAAACAATAGTACTTGATAAACTAGATGTGACTCAAAATAATCTTCCCACTAACTCCACCACCTCCTCCATCTATACCTCCATCCCCTCCCCTATCTGCCCCTCTATCTCTACCCTATGCCACACTCCCCATACTAGTTGAAGTAGTTTAAGTATGTCATGTCAACCTACCCTATGTGGATACAAAAGTGTCATATGGAAGTACCTCAAGAATATGATTTAGTATAACCTACTCACAATATCATCTCTACTATAATATCTTAATATCTATCTAGGCTCACCATACCTAACTTCCCTATTCTTATCCCTACTCCTCCTATCCCTAGCTTCCCTATAACCCCCATACAACCTCCTTATAGTCTATCCCTCTCCATTGGATACCTATCTTAATCTCAAATTGCCTAATCATGGATCTCTTGTAGTACATATAAAAAGGTCTATATGTTATCATGTCTAGACTATACCATCATCAAATTCCTCTATAGTGTAGTCACATATCCCCTATAAGGAAGTACATTGTGCTCTCAGTGCATATTGCTTTGTGATAATGGCCTATATATTGGTAGGCTATTCATACTCTACATTCTCCATCTCCACATATTCTCCCTCTTAGTTAGGATGCACCACCATCTCCTATCTCCCCCTATCTAGTCTCTCCACCATAAATATTATGCTAGGGTACATCCAACATCATCCACATCTATAGTAACTAGATCCTACTTAGGCCCCACTTATGGATCAACATAGTAAACCTATGCTAGCCTAGTATTAGTATCATCTTGCCTATATACCTATGACACATATAGAATAATCTATATTAGGACAAACTACCTCCTAACTCTCTCAAACTAGAATAACTCTAGGTACTCTATTCTAATCCCATACAACCATCTATCTCATTGTCCACCAATTAACTCTCTCTTTCCAACCCAGACCCTACCATAAACTTCACATATGGCCTATAGATAACATCCCCATATTGAAACTCCCATATATATCATTGATAATAAGCAAAGTCTCATACAACCCCATCCATAAATTACTTCACTAGATCTTCCTTCCATCAAAGGAATCCTATACTGTGCACTTCCTTATGCCATCATATCTGTAGAGTGTTAAGTGGATGAACCCATATAATATTCTCCCAAGCTCAACACTATAATGCAAATGTCATATCCATCCTAGATATTTGATGAGTCTTCCACCCCCACACATCCCTATATACATGTGCCAAAAGGGTGGGGGCCCATATAAATATAGTACAATGTTCTAGCATGTCATCAATAATACCTATCAAGCTCTAGGGAAATCGGCCTCCCCATGAATTCATAAATTCATATCAAGAGATGGAGAGCATCATCATGGTCATCACTAGACTCCCCTCTACATCATTCTCATATAATATCTCAAAAACGAATCTTCCAGATGTAAAATTAATATCCATAACATCCTCTCCATACAATCATGTTAGTGTCATTACATGTCTCCTATCATTTACTTGTATAATAGTTATACCCTACACTAGTAGACATTATATTTGATAGATATCATCTATAATTAAATTAATATCAGTCATAATAAATTAGAAGGTCCTTATCAAAACATCCCACCACTCTAGCAATGCCACCAATAGACCCAAATCCATGTTAACATGGTAATAGTGGTACAACCCTTTGAACCCAATGGCATCCATATGCTCCTAATCCTCATCACTCATCTGGTTACATAATCCTCTAGTAAGGGTGGTTCCTATAATTACATCATCAATAAAGTTTATGCATATAATCATATGTTCCCCATCATACTTTAATTTTATAAATTCCTAGATTACTTAAATTTTAAAATTTCTATCCATTTCTATATAATCCAAACCCTCATCCCTAACTAAAGCAACCAAGAATTCCTAAGAAATTGATGTCAATCCCTAAGTATCATTATCTATTAGATAGTGATCAATCTCAATCTAGGAATATTGTTATCAATTCAATATTAATCCTTATCTATTACCCTATCATTATCATAATCCTAAATTAAACATGAAAATTCAAAATATTAAAGAAACTCAATAAAATTCAAAGTATGCTCATCATGCAACCTCCACCTACTCCTCTACCCACTCTCACTCACATCCATCATTTGCAAATAGTAAATATGTGTAAATAAATGTTAAAATGTTACTCAAACTCACACATCATACATTTCAAATGAGTGCCTACCATGTTCGACTTTATATATATATATATATATATATATATATATATATATATATATATATATATATATATATATATATATATATCCTCCTATAATTAACACTAATCTCTATAGATCAATCTAAATTATTTAGAATTATCATTGATCTATATGTATCAGTGTTAATTTTATCCTTTTGATAATTTTTTCACTTCTTATAAATATTTTTCATACTTATATTCTTAACCCAAGGCCACATAACTTACTTTTTATAAGTATCCTATTATTTATTACACTACATCATCGACTAGTGGACATAGGCCCCATATTTTTCCCACAACCTTTAAAAGTCTTACACTTCCTTAGGAATATATCCACTATATATATTGAGTGTGTACCTCATATTAAGAATAATTATCTCTAGGTAGCACATATGTCCTAAGCACAATAGATGCTTTGGTCATCCCATCCTAGCCTTTGTTATCTTGATTTCCTTTGATTGATCCCACCTATTCAAAGTTGTGACAATCCATTACTTGTTTGCCTTAGGGAATTTATGATTGTAAATCCCACATCTTGTCATTATAAAATTATACTCCATTACTACCTTTGTAGCTTTGGCACTCATTTATTATCTATCATATCCCTATCTTATCCATTACCACATCATTTCAAACCCTTCACTAATTTTTCATCCTATGTCAGCTCCTAATTTAAGGGGGGATAAATCCTCACATAAAAATGGGGCATTGGAACTATACTAGTTTTTGTCTCATGGCATGTTATTATATATCAGCCAATAAAAAGGGCCAAATGTAGGCACTAGGATTTCACACAATATATATTTGTACTAATATATGTCATAGGACCCTTCCTATTTTCTCATCCCATCCTTGTTTCATCCTATGTAATTAGTTGCCAATAATTACCATTTTACCCTTTATAATTAGTTTCCACTAATTACCATTTTACCCTAAGTAATAAGTTTCTACTAATTACCATTTTATCCTAAGTATTTAGTTTTCACTAATTACCAACCACTATAGCTAAATCCACCAAAATATGATAAAATTAAATGTTTTAACCTCCCAAACAACCTACCTCATAGCAAAAAACTATATAATATATTAGATATTAATCCATGGTTGAAATAATCAAAACAAAATTTTGGTAAAAATAAGAAAAATAAATAATGATCCCCATGATAGATGTTAGTTTAATAAAATTAATGTCAATTTAATCCTAGACTTACCTTTGGAAAAGGACTATCAATTTTCTCCCAAAGGCTAAAAAATTCTCCCAGATAACTTGTATATGATTGCTCGTCTCAATGTCTAAAATATATATCACAACATCAGACCCTCATTATACATCAAGAGACCAAAGATCAACATATCAAACTCATAATTATCACAGACTTGGAATGATTTCAAGGTAAGTTAAGTTTAATATATTTTATTATTTATAGCTATTTATGTTTCTATGTTCTGTATTATATTTTTGTTAAGCATATTTATCATCCTTAGACTATCCTAGACCTGACCAAACCATCCTTTAGAATCATGTTTCCAAATTATTATTATTTATATCATAATCAATATCAATTCATAGAATCAACATCGATCTTGTGGGATCAGAATCGATCCCCATCTAGTCTTTTCTATTTTAAATCCGATTCTCATTTTTTTAGCACATCTCAATGATTTTTATTCTCTATTCCTTGAACCATGGATTCTATTTGTAGATGACACTTCCTCAAGCCTAGCATGAATTTATTAATATTTATGATTTTATAATTATCACTTGACCTTTATTTGATGATCAAAGTGATATCACCTTTGATTTAGGGATTTATAACATTGTGTTTTCCCCTAGTGTATAAGTTATCTCTAACCAATTAGAAGTTATACAAGAAGATGAAGATTCTATCGAAGCCTATTGGTGTGATCACATTTACAATATTAATGAAATTGACGTATATTAGTTCATTATATTTCAATATCATATATATATTATTATATACATATTTTAATTTATTTTATCATTTTTTATCTTCTTAATTGCTTAAATAAGTCAGCTGACATATTTTGTTAGGAAGTTTATTACTTCTTTAGACTAGTTTAGCACTAAGTAGTCCACTATCCTATCCTATTTATCAAATATTTTCCAAATTTTATCATATGTGTAGGCAGTCATTCCTAGAAAATAAGGATTTCCCACAATCATTGTATCAATGGTGCATAAGATTATAAATCACAGGTATGCTTTAAACCCTACATTTCTATTTAATTTTTAAGTAGTCAATTTTATAAAAAGAATTAATGAAAAACTAATTAAACACCAACATATAAAACACAAAAAATGAAGATTTACGGATATAAAAGATAACATCACATTTTCCCAAGATAGCTTACAGTAGACTCTAACATTAAATATCCACTAAACCACCAAAGGTAACATTAACAATTCATGCCTCATGGATTGAATTACTAGTGATATTCCAAAACAAGTCATTTATTCTCACCTTAATTGGTGCTCTAGGATTAAATCATACCCCTAGTCTTCCCAATATCCTCATGCCCTAATAATCATATAATTACTCACCCATGTAAGTTATTAATAAATATTGGGAAAGTACCCTTAATTATAAGAGTGAAGTTTTTATCACTTTGCCTCTTATTTACCTACCCATATAGGCCAATGGTAAAAACATGATGTTTCACCTAACACAAAAATTAAATAAGGGTTGAACTATCCAAGGTTATGGGTGAACATTGCATTTTTACTAAGTAAAAATGTAGTTTTTGTTTCCAACATACTTTAGATCAAAAGAAATTTTATTGACTCTCTGCATCTCAGAGTCAAGAAAATTCATTGTCTTGTTTATCTCTACAGAGGATACATATCCTTTGTAGGATCACATCATATTTTTGACACACTTAAATAATCACACTAATTAATATAAATGATTTTATTCTCTAAGAGATACCTACGATTGAAACCTAGTCTCTGATACCAATGTAAGACCTCAATATGGACCCATAAAATCTTGGCCTTTAATACACACTTATTAATCTTACCATACCAATCCATGTGCATGCATCACTAATTTTTAAAAAATCAATATATTTTTGTATGAAATAGTTCCTAACCTCTTTTTTTAGTTGTGGGAAAGTTTAATAATCCAAAATATTAAGTGCTTAATATGAACTCCAAAAAATAACCTTAGGGCTAAAAAACTATGAATGATAATGTCATAATTATTTAACACTTAGGCATTTATAATTATATAAAATATGTAGAACAATAGTTAATACATTTGAATATATCATATCATAACCATCATGTTAGATTAAGACATATTTTTTCTAGTCTTTGATTGGGTCTATTATATCTTTTCAACATAAACTTAGTATCTTTATTTAATGTCATTAATAGATATTAGATCCATAAATAATGCAATATTTTCATTGAATAATGATGGGTACATTAAGTAAATATTCCTAATATTTAGGCATGATCACATTGTTTATATTCCTATCTAACCTAATGATACAACACTTAGTCATAATTATTCAACTATTAGTGAAAACTAAGTTCATAATTATCATCAATGAAAATATATATTATAATTTATTACTAGGAAGTGTGTATCCATTTATCTTAATTTATACTTATAATTATAGCATAAACATTCTTTCCATCAAATAAAAATTCATAAGATAATTTCATACACTTATGTTTTCATACCCAAACATTCTTATATACAATGCATCTTATCTGATTCATCTAACATTATTATTTAGTTGCGACTAAGTCACTAAATAGAGAAGGAATCTTAAGTATGTATTTAATAAACATTAAAATAACATAAGTAATCAGTATATGTATTTAATTTCATTTCTCAATACCTTAGGATACAAGAGGTCATTTCCTTATCAGACAAGAATTATTATACACCTCACAACTCAAAGCCAATGTTTAATCTACCTATAGGTAGGCCATTATCTAATTTTATCCTAGGTATTATTAAGACTTATTTTATGATATAAAATTAAAATTTTGAATTTTCATTCCTTTATATGACATGACAATCAACATTCATGGTTTGGGTTGAAGATTGATGTACCAACATTTCATAAATAATAATAACATGGGGAAATATATTTCCTTGTTCACTAGGTAAATTATTCATTACCATCTCATAAAAAAAACTTTATAACTCATTCAATCCTTATTTAATCTTTTATACTCCATAGTCTCCCAGTAATTTGTTATGACTATAGTTGATCAATCCATTGTGTCATTATTCCAAAATTACATTGAAGTCTTCATACAAATTCCATATTTTCCAATAATAATGACACATGTTCAACCATAATTAATAATATTAATCTCATTTTAATAGTTTAATTAACATGAAATATCTAACTTTATCTTAACAACTCCCAACATTTCCACTATTGACTCAGTAATCAATATCAATTTTGTCTCAATTTTTTTTATTAGATTGGGTAAATAAGGTTTGTTTTACAAGGACCAATAAATATCAAGTTCAAAAAAAATAATTCCCAAGGTCAATAAACTAAGACACTCCATGCATCAATGCAAATGAGTCGATCAACAAAAATAATATAAACTAGAAAACTATAAACTAGTAGTAAAAAGAAATAGCAAGACTAATAACTAAATAGAAAAAGAGAGTTCTCTAGAGCTCACCTTCTCTTTTAACTTCAACACATCCTGTGTCTTCCTTATATATGTTATCTTACTTGATCCTTAAAAAGGGACCATTTTGGTCTTTTGTTTCTTCAGATGGCTCTTTTTAGCCTTTAGTGTAATTAGAAGGTCTTCATTCACATCTAGTTCATTTTATTGGTTGGCTTCCTTCTTGATCAAGGGAATTTAAACTTCCTTTCCCTTGTCCATTCCTACTTGAGTTGATTGTTCTCATATTTAATTTAATTTAATTTAATTCCTTAATCATATTTGACATATTCCTTCTCATATCCATCAATTTTGATTTAAAGGCTTCCTACTTTCTTTTACGGTCCCAATCTGGATCCTCTTTATTGTAGACATTTTTGTTTCTATTTCCTTTTTACTTATGCATGGTTTTTGGTTTTTTGGTTATGGAGGATAGAGTTATGGTTATAAAAAAATTTGTGGGGGATTTGGTGTGGGTTTTGTTAGAAGGGGAGGTGCAAAGGGAAATGATAGGGATTGGGAGTCATTCTTCCAATTCCAAAAGCCTTAACTCCTCATAAAGGTATTTCAATGGGAGGCTATGGATGGATTTTTTGTGTAAACCTTTTATGGATTGGAAAATTAGGAAGATCAATCCTTAATGGATTATGTTATTATTTTTACTAATATGAAAGGTAAGAACTATACTTTCTATAGAATTGAGGAGGTAATAGAATAAACTTATTTTATTCCCATGAAAGTGATTAAGAAACCAAAAAAGGGTGAGATAATATGAGTGGGAACTTACCTTCAAGTGTTTAATACTTCATGATTTTCAAGTAAATATTTAGATAATGGTGAAGAAATTCTTGCATTTGGAATCCCTTATTCTTTGTCTTCATAATTTTTTTAGTGCATAATTTTTTTTACATCAGTACTAATTTGTGGCTTTTGTCCTTAGAGGCATTTTATCCTTCACATCTCATTATAGGAATCTCCCATATATGTTATTCAATCAAAATATTCTTGGTGCCTTTTATTATGACCATTTTCTAGTTCTATACCATCATGATTTACTTTGATATCTATTTGTTATGTCTTGAGATTCATTGTATATACTCTATAAGTCCACACTTACGTAGTTTTTTCCACACCATTTTATTTTCCTTGACCTCTATGAGAGAGATTATATCTAAATGGTCTCTATATCTTCTCATTTTTTCACTAAATGATTTCTTCCCATTCTATGTGATAAATACTAATTTCTTCTCCTCTAACTTATACTTTTAAGAATTTTTTAAAATTCTATCACTTTTGGTTTATTACAAGGCATGTAATAATAATTATGTAGGGAGGGATGAATACTTCACACAACCAAGTATATAATTCCCATGTGTGACCAACTTATATAGTTATGCTGATGTGTTGGATAAATCATTGTTGATTGAGTCTAATAAATATGCTAAGATATTATGGGATCCCTCATATGTGACCAACATGAGATATTCCACATCAAAATTTACTAGGTAGTCCATAGTAGAATTGACTTCACAAAACACATGTTAAATAGAGACCTCTCTAAAGGATGAAAGGAACCACATAGAATCATTGATGATATATTTAATATTATGTGATGGGGTGGTTTTTCCTAAAAGAGAATTGATAATGATTAGTGATTCCCCCTCGATGAATAAGTTGACAAAATTAAGCCTAAAGGCAAGATGAATACCCCAAAATGTGCCCATTAATTTAGCTACATGATTAGATTGAACCACAAGGGGACCCACATAAACTAATACCACCATACCATCATGAGCTCTGATAACCCCCATCTAGCCTTACATGGTTTACCTTTTAATTATCCATCAAAGTTGATCTTTAACTATTCTTGTGGTGGCTTTAACCACCTGGTAAAATGCCTAGTAGCTAAAAATTTAGGAACACTCAACACCTGTTTAATGTTCCAATTATGAATAATGGACAACTCAAAGGGAGACCTAGGAGACTTGTCATTAAGAAGGAAAACCTGTTGATTCTCTAAAATAGTTGAGCATAAATTTTGTAATACTAAGCTAATGTTACTCTTTTTTTTAGCAAAAATTATATCATTCATTTCCTTCCAAATAGACCAAAATAGATGGGAGATAGTAAGGTGCCACAAGAAATAAAGGGAGGCTAAAACCCAAGGATTTTTCCATTGAATAATCAAATCCAACAATAAACTTGTGCATACTCATGATACCAATTTTTTTAGAGGATAAGATACATGCATTAGTCTCATTGTAAGAAACAACCCATGCATTAGTTTCATATTCATTTCTAACAATTTCTTGCACCATGTTATTATAATGAAATACTAATAACTTATAAATTACCTAACTACTAATATAACTAAACATAAAGATCACTAAAATAATTTAACATAATTTACAAGGTAAATAAAACTTGTATGCATTTAAACAACAATCCATCATATAGTTTCTTGAATAGAACATCCCTTGTTTCTTCACTAACATTTAGTAAGGCATGTTTATGAATCAGTTTTGGTTAAGTATGCCATATTTAAAGCATTATATATCAATAATAAATTTAATCTAAAAAAAATAAAATGCACAATGTTTCTATCTCACTAAGAATCCTTTGACAAGATTAAATAGGGCATATTATTATTGCAACCCTTGTTTTTGTAAAGAAGGAAACAAGAGAATAGAATAGTGCAAAAGATAGTTTACCACTATGGAAAAATAACTCCAATCTAAAATTATTCGTACAATCCTTTAAAATGAAGTAAAAATATTTCCCTTGCACTAGTTTACCTACCTAAAATTAGTAATATTACTAGAATCAACACAATACACCACCACAAGTTCATTTCATGCATGACTAAATAACTTGACTGGCATACTCTCATTAATATCATATTTTGGTGGCAATGTCATTTCACAAACTAATAATTAAAAATATTTTTGGAATTCATATTATCTCTATAGTTTAAAAAAATATAAAACATATAACTAATAATATTCCATCTTGTCTATTAGTTATAGGAATGTCAAGGTAGTGTCAATACTTACACAATCTCAACTAGTAAAAAAAAAACTTTTGGTAACTCAAGCAAAGCATACATAGTAATAAAAACCATAGGTTTTTGACATTATAATAATTCATGTTTTGAAATCTAAGGTAACCATAAGGTATTCAATGGTAAATTATCACCACAAAAACCAACCATGCTTTACCAAGTAATTGTGAAATGAAGATAAATTATCCATATTACCCTATTTATATTACAAGATACACTGTAAAAATCAAATAAAACATGCCCATATTTATTCCATTGAATACTTTATTAAAACAATAAAATCATTCAAATTAATTTTTAATACCATATCAAGTTTTCTAAATACAAAATTACGAAAAGACACCATCTATGGGATTTGAACCAAATTCATATTCCTATAAGAAGAAAGGACTATTATTAGTTCTTCAAAAGTTATATTGCTAAACATAGGCATAATGACACCCTTTAATACAGTCATAATCATCATAATAAATGATCATATTTTGTCCAAATCAAGGTGGAAATTAGTAGTATTTTGAATAGAGATACACTCAAAAAAGAGGGGCAATAATAGTGATTTTGATAATTGTATAAGATCAATTTATATTGAGGAATTCAAACATAATAAATAAATTTATTAAATATTTCCTTAATAGGTTTATGAAAAATGAAGATAACCAAACAAGAGTTATAATATTACAATAAGATTACCCTTTATAACCAAGATAGATGACTTAACATGAATGACATTATCTAAATTCAACAAGAATAGGTCAGCTTAAATCTAACAATTATTTTTCATTAAACACTAAATCATTTATTTGAGATTTTTAGTCATATAAAATGTCTAAATTGGTATTTTGAGTATGGATTTCAACACCCCATCCATAAGTCTTTTTTACATTATCTTATGAACCTTCTAGACACCTTTTTTCTCATTTATAGTAATCTAGAACCTTCTAAATGATCATTTCACCTCAGCCAAACAATATTTCATGTGCCAATCCTATTCCCCTAGGTCTCAAGCCTATAGAATAGGAGTGCCCCATTTGAACTATAGTGTCAGACACCAAAGTGTCCCATTTTTGGTGGTCTTATCCATTTTTACTTTGAGCCCTAATGCTCATTTTCATTCAGTCCTTATCCTCAATTAGGTTGGACTCGTATGAATACATCTGACCCTTGACCAATTGTTCCCTATAAAATCCCACTCAAATCTCATTTACAAGGGAGGTGACCAATCTTACAAAGCAATCAAGAGTACAAAAAAATCACTATGGAAAACTTCCCTATTCTTTTTACATAGTCACCCATTATAGCTACAAACATACTCAAATCCTCACACCAATCCCTAACTACCTCAAATACTATCATCTTGGCATTTGCATCCACATCACACCATTTCAAAAAGCACACTAGGTGGGAGAACTACATATGGCTTAATCCCTCTTCAGAGTATTGGTATGTAGGCAACATGCCCACACAAGTGTTGTGGATTGTACATTCAGTACATCTTACACACTAACCTCCCCTCTTTCTCAAGTGACTCAAATATCATTTTATCAATCATGATGAAGGATTAGGGGTTTAAGAAAAAATAAGCTCCAAAAAAAATTCATCAACAACTAGTGATTAATTTTTCATATGCACACTCACACAGGCATAGTGCAACTACCCAAAAAGTTTTAGGTCTCTATGATCAGTTTGGACAATAGCGGTAAGAATGGACAACAATATCAGACACCAAAGCATCCAATTTTTAGTGCTCCTATCCTTCTGTCAAATGAAATCCAAGTTTAGGTTTAGAAAACCTTCCTAGTCTTGTATAGCCAATTTAAACCTCTGTATCAACTATCTCAATCTATTTTATAGCAAAGTTATATTTCTTCATTTTTATTTTTATTTTTAGAAAGGTAAAAAGGATTAATAATTACACAAATTATGAATGTATTTATTGATATATTTTGTATTAATTTATTAATCCAGACCATTAACTAAAATAGGAATAAAACTCCATTATTCCCAAATAAGTTAAATCATTTGGTGAACCCAACTTATTTCATTTGTGCACAAAAACCATAGAAACCATAGGGAAAATTCCTTGATAATTTTAAAAATATTATTCTAATTTTTTCATACATATATAAATCAAAATTTCACATTTTTTTAAAAATTCACCATAGTAATTTTAAACACCATTTCTTTCAAACCCTGGTAGAATATACTAGGTCCCTATGATTTTGATGTATCACCTTACATGTTAGTGATCTTCATATCCTTTTTATTTATATTCCAGTTTGTTATTTTAATTAAATTAGATTTCATATAAAATTAAAAAAGGATCTCACTTATTTCAAAACATTTATTGAAAACAATAATGAGTCCATACTCAGTCCTATCATGTATATGAATGATGAATTACTATATGTTAATGCAAATCTTCATTCTTTCCCTTTCATGATTACTTTTTATAATATGGGATGATATTAACAAATTTATTGCTAAACATGTTAAGATCCCTTTCCTTCAAAGAAATGTTTACTTTTCTTTATTACAAGGTTTCATTATTTTTTTTACATACTCTCTCTCTCTCATATAGAATAATTTCAACCCTATCTTGCTAAACATGTTAGAAATTTCATGTTACAAGTCAAAAAAATTTATGAATTAGTGAAAAGTTATATGCTCTTTATCCCTTGTTTGTTATCTCTCATGTGGAATGTTCTTTATAATCATATTGATATATAAATTATAACTCCAATTACATGCATTTCATCCCACATACATGTTTTCTACCTAGATGTATCAAACTCTTTGGCTAATTTTGAGTATCTCCTTATCACTACTAGACATAAGAAAACACCAGAGGTTACATCTATTCCTCCTCCCTTAAAACTTGGTTCACCTAGCTCTTATCCCACACCTACTACCAGCTCTATGCCTATAGTAGATCATGTGGTACATGCTATCACACAATTTTATGAAGATAGACATGTTGATTACACCCATGTATATAGCTTTGTCACTCATTTTAGTACCCCTTGTGATATATTTTTAGCTCCTCCACTAGTTATAGTTCTTACAGTTAATATTTAAACATAGTTGAGGCTTCTCTCACCAACATAGAGAGTTCATACACTTTGATAGAGGTCTCTATTAGATCGACCACTACATCAATGATATTTTTAGGACTCTAGACAATTTCTAGCTATAATATTCATACCTAGAATATCATTGAGGTTTTATGCCTCTACACATAGAGCACATTTTTAGAGATATTTTTACACTACTAGATGGGTCCCTAAGAGCCCCATAGTTGCATCCACTTTTCAAAGTTATAGGGGGACCCCCATAGTCAATCTTCACTATAGATATTTTAGATCACTTGAAAACATACATAACATTCAAAGTCATAGTCACAACCCTTCCATCATGCTTAACAATCATGCACAATCCCTCTACTTGATACAAGACACCATGATAGGTAATATCTTATTAGAATCATCAGTTAGTATTGTTTCTTCTCAATCTTTCTTTTACATTATTTTTTATCTTATATAATTTCTTAGCTTACTTGTACATAATTTATTTTCACTTTCTTGTACATAGTTTCTTTATGATTTCTTATACATAGATTATTTTAGAATACCAAAAATAATACAATATTTCAAAATACAAAAAATAGTATAACATGTCAAAACACAAAAACATTCAAATAACTCAAAACACCAAAAAACTTTTCAATTATATGCATTATCCATGCTTTGCATTTTTACTACCATGCCGGAATTACATTTTTTGTTCTATGTTATTATTTGTCAATTTATCTACATTACCATGCTTCACTTTATAATATTTGAGTGTGTGAAGTGACACCTAGATCCTTGATTGCTTCACTCTACCCATTGAGGGGACATCCTACTTCTCAATTTGAGACATACATTAACATATCTACCCACTAGGGGCATTTTATACATGACTAAACCATCCAAGTTATTTCATTCCTAAACCATAAAATTTATTTATCATGTTGGTGTACATTAATTACTAGCTTACATATATTATTCTATTGACACTCACTAGTTTATAACACTTGTGTATTTCTTAGCATTTACCTAGTATTGTACTACATGTTTTGCATACATTCACTTCTTGCTTTGATCATTTAGATGCAATATTATTTCCATAATTTACATGCCTTAATTTATTTCTTTGAGTATATATATGTTATTGCATTTCTTATTTCTTATTTTGTTACTTGTGTGTGCCTTAGGACATTTGCCAATGTCCTTTACTTGTACTCTTGTATGTGCTTGTGGACCTTATGCCAATCTTGCTTGTTTACAATTATATGTGTATGTGGGAATTTAAAAATTCCTTGTATGATTCATTTCCTAGTCTAAGTGACATGTGACAATGTCCCTTATTTGCTTTTCCCCTTTGTCTTTTTTGTATGCTTCTTGCCTTGCCTGCTTGTTTACTTGTTTGCTTCTCATTTATTTAGAATGCCATGATCCACATCATTAATTATATTTCCTTATTGGATGCCATGATGGACATCATGATCCATCCTTCCTTAAAAAATAAACTAATTTCTATTTTTAGTTCAGTATACTACACATGTTATTACATTGTTACATATATCTAGGCATACCCCTGTTGATCTAACAATCTCAAATACAAACTATGTTATATCTTGAGACATAAATTTCAATTATCATTGGTATATAATGTATTTCATATCATAACACACTTGTAGGGATATTTATTCTAAGGGTAGTCATTGTAGGGTCTTCATTCCTATCCTCAAAAGAGGAGCTAACAAATAGGGGTTTTGTCACAGAGATCAGAACCCTATACTGGTAAAAAAATAGTTTTCAAAACACTTAGAACAATAATAAAATTTTAAAACACATATAATAGACCATAAAAATAGTGAGTAACATATAAAATTCATAAAAAATAGTAAAGGACAAGAGCACCTCATTTGGACTATAGTAATAGACACCTAAGTGTCCACTTTTTGATGCTCCTATCTAAACAACCAAAAACATAAATTTTTACAAATAAATAGAAAGGTAAGGTCAATTATAGTTTTTTAGCTATAGTTTAGTTTATATTGGATAGTTTTAGTATATTTTTACTTATATTATCTAGATATATGGGGCATCATGCATGACATGATGGATCTCACTTCTAGTTTTAGATTGGGTAGTTGGTACAACTTCTAGATCAAAATCCATGTTATAGACACTAGTGATTGAGGGTGATGTGTATGACACACTTTCCTTATTTTATTTCAAGTTCATTATATTACCTAGGTATTCTCATAAATTAGGTTCCTTATTCCATCTATAGGTGGTTAGCATCATTTTAGACTATCTTTCATATAAGCTTAGTTCTTAGTTTCAGACTAGCTTTCATACAAGCCTAATCTCCACCTTTAGGAATGGCCAAGATTGGCCTAGTTCTCATTACACATTTGGATATCAATTACACATTGTCATATTATATATCATTCATGGTATTTTTGATCCATCTCATACAAAACACATTCATACTAGTATCAGATCATAGTTCACACTTAGTGGGTAATGATGGAGTGAAAGGACTAGTTAGCCTTTGCATTCTTGATCCACCTACTTAGAGGGATTGGACACACAATCCAAACATTTATTAACACATTCATGACCACATATCTTTATTACATAGTAGGTAATGATGGATCCAAAGGGCCATCCTTTATATTCTTGATCCACCCTCAGGGTACAACACATACCTAACTTCATTCACATCATAACATGTTTTGTATTGGTTTGTATACCTAGTGAGGTATATTCATTCCTTTATCTTCCTCTCTCTTTTACCCAACCTTTTTACATTCTTATTTTAGACATAGCATGTATATTATGAAATGATCTACTCCTTGTTTTCTCTTTCAGATTTATGCTTCACGATGTGCTATCTCTATGATCACTCAAAATAACACATCTTCATGGGCTTCACCCTTGTAATTAAGCTTAGTTATGCTATCTATTTTTTCTTTATCTTATAATTTTTCTTTGCTAATTCACTAGAATAGAGGGGGGCCACATATAGTCATATAAAATATCTAAATTGGTAGTTTGAGTGTGGCTTGTGAAACCCCATCCATAGGTCCTTTTTGTATGCTCTTGTGACCCTTATAAATTCCTTTTTTCTCATTACCAGTCATCCAAAACCTTTTGAATGATCAATCCACCTTAGCCAGATAGTATTCCCCATGTCGATCTTATTTTCCTAGGTCATGAGCCTATAAGATAGGAGCACCCCATTTAGACTATAACACTAGACACAAAAGTGTCACATTTTTTGTAGTCATATCCATTTTAAATATAAACCCTAATAGTCATTTTAATTTTGTCCTTATCCTTAATTAGGTTAGCCTAACATGAATACATATGACCCATGACCAATTTTTCCTTATAAAATCCCACTCAAAGCTCATTTATAAGGGAGGTGAGAAAAATTACAAAGTAATAATATAAACAAATAAATAAGGAAAACTTCCCTATTATTTGCACATATTCACCCAATATAGCTAAAAACATACTCAAATCCTCATACCAACCCCTATCCACCTCAAACACTATCAAATTGGTATTTGCATCTACATCACACTATTACACAAAACACACTAGGTGGGATAACTACATATGGCTTGATCCCTCTTTGAAGTATTAGTATGTAGGAAGTGTACCCACATAAGGGTTGTAGATTACACATTTATTAAATCTTACACACTAACCCCCTCTCTTTCTCAAGTGAATCAAATATTGTTTTATTAAGCATGATGGAGGATTAGGGTTTTAAGAGAAAATCAGCTCCATAATGAATTATATCAACAACCATCACTTGATTTTTCACAAGTACTCTCACACAGGCATAATGTAATTACCCAAAAAGTTTCAACTCTCTATGATTAGTTTAGACAATATTAGTAGGAATAGAAAATAACATCAAACGCTAAAGCATCCACTTTTTGATGCTCCTATCCTTTTAATAAATGAAAGATAGATTTAGGTTTATGACACCTTCTTAGTCTAGCATAGCCATTTTCAACCTTTGTATCAACCATCTTATTCTATTTTCTAGATAAGTTATATTTCTTCTTATTTATTTCTATTTTTAGAAAGGTTAAAAAGATAAACAATTACACAAATCAAGATTTTATTTATTTCTATATTTTGTATAGATTTATTCATCTAGACCCTTAACCAAAATAGGAATAAAACTCCATTATTCCCAAATAATTTAAATCAAGATTACAAAAAAATTACCATATAATAATTGTGTAGTTTATTTTTGTTAGCATCCTGAGAACCCAAACAAAGAAATACCAAATTCATATATAATATAATATATCTAGGCTTATTTTTATCTTTCCATAAATAGGATAAAAATAGCATAAACAAGTCAACATAAAAATTTGTAAAAGAATCAAAACATATATTATAGTTGATATTACTGGATTCCTAATAATACATAAGGCCATCCAAGAATCCTAATTATTTCTTACTCATGCTACCAAATCAAAATATTATAAATATGGTTAAAACATTAGTATATATCAAATAAAAAACATGAATACTGATACCCTTTAAATAATTGTTTATAAATATTTATATCAAACATAGTAGTATTGGATAGATTTAGCAACTCACCTCTAAAAAACCCAAAATTAAGTTCATGTTAGTAACTTTAAGGAATATTTCCAAAATAAAAAAAGAAACTGAAATATGGGTAAGTGCACAGAGTTGGAGAACAATTTCATGGACATTTTAGGTAACATGATCATGTTAATAAATAACATGATCATGTTATTGAAATTATGGATTGATAATTATCAATACATAATATGATCATGTCAATGTATAATGTTATCACTTTAATAGATAATGTGATCATGTTATTGTAAAAAATAATAATGTGATCATGTTACTATTATTTTCCACATTAAAACAACTAACATGTAGATGGAATGAATGTTGGTTAATATATAACATAATCTTGTTATTAATAATGTGATCACATTATTGATAACACAATTGCATTCCTATTATTTTGCACATAAAAGCATGTGGTAATTTCACATGAAGGCAACTTTGGCTAGAAATTTATATTTACAACTCTAAATGTTAATTATAAGAAAATAAATGTAACAATATAAATCTAAACTTAGACTTTAAATTTATTTTAGTAAATATAAGAAATTAGAGTTACTCAGCATCTAATAAAGTTGGTCTCACAGCTGTATGCCTTATGATGTGGAAAATAGTTTTTCAAAATCTAATTTAGTCAGTACTTAGGCATTTTTAGGGTCTAAGTATTAAACCTAGGGATTTTAGGACATGATTTTTGTAATTTGTATCCATTTTTGGTAAACATATAGTCATTTTTTAGGTTTTTATGCCTTTTAGATTGATTCCTAGTGTTTTTAGGAGTCTTAAGTTTGTCAAAATTGAAGTTTTCAAACTAGTCACTTTGAAATTGATGTAAAGTGGTATGATTTGGGTAGCATATTTTACATTGATGACCTACACACATAAAATTACCACTTTTTGTTAATTTCACTTATTCATCATCCCTCCCTCATCTTTGATCACTTCTTACTCATGCATCATCACCCCTAATCACTATCTCATCATTCTTCAATGTACCTAATCACTGCATCATTAAACCTCACTATCCATATTTATCTCTAATCACTCCCTCATCATCCTTTATTATTCCCTCATTGACCCTCACTATCCCTCATCATCCATAATCACTCACTCCTCATCCCTCATCATCCCTCATCACTCCTTTATTGACCCTCACCATCCCTCATCATCATTAATCACTCCTTCATTATCTCTCACCATCATTCATCATTCATAATCACTCCCTTATTAGCTCTCACCATCCCTAATCACTCCCTCCTTATCCCTCATCATCCCTAATAACCCCCTTATTGACCCTCACCATTCCTCATCATTTATAATCACTCTTGTATAATCCCTAATCACTCCTTCATTAACCCTCACCATCCCTCATCATCTCTAATTAATGATTCATCATACATCACCATCTATAATCACGGATTCCTTATCCATCAACATGCCTAATTACTCCCTCATTAATTCTCACTATCCCTCATCATCCCTAATCACTCCCTCATCCTCCTTAATCACTCTCTCATTTACCCTCACTATCCTTCATCATCCTTATTGATTCCCTTATCATCTTTGATAAATTCCTCCTCATCCTTCCTCATCCTTAATGACTCTATCCAATACCTTGATGGTGGTATTTTATTTGGGTTTAACAATGTTAGGAGATATAAGTGGAGAGTTGAATTCTAGCAAATATATAAGACACAGTGATCAAAATTATGTGAATGTAAATTTGAAACATAAATATTTATCACCTATGAAAAAATATGGGCTTAATATAAATGATGTAATTCACAATTCAAGATATGCCTAAAAAATAAAAGCAAGTAAAACCACCATAGCACCAAAAATTGGGTAGTAAATACATGAAGATCACCAAGCTATGTGATTTCTTAAAAACAATCAAGTGCTTTCCATATGAGGAAATTTTATGATCCAAATAATTATATTTAAGGCCTTCTATTTGTATATATATAGATTGAGTCATCATACCAGAGAGTGGAAAATAATTTTCAAATGATTAGAACAAGTAGTCCAAGATTGGAAAGTCGTGCTTAATTCATAACTTAAATATTAAATCCAATGAAGAGTGTCACACTATGATCTCTCTACTTTCACATATTGAGAAGTGGGTATAATTTATCTAACACTATAAAAAGTTAATTAGATAATAGATTATGAACCCAATGATATGGTTGGTACTAAAAATATCACTACTTTCCCCAATAAGAAATTATATGAATTAAAAATATTGATTTATTAACAAATGTAGATCAATGGTGAGCCAATGAACTTCATCAATTCCAATGGAAGTCAAAATTTAATTTATCTTAAAGCATATTTTCAAAAATTTATCTTGAAATTTATACATCATCCATAACCATACACTAGTGTATGGTCTAGTGTAGGCCTTGATAAATGGATCACCTAGTAGTGTCACTTGGTGTACAAACTCAAAATTTTTAAAGATGAAATAATTTGTGACATCTCACCATTAGAGGTATGTCATGTTTTACATGTGTTCAAAAATATATTTACCATTGACATGTAGTCTATGAATTAAATCCTTGAAATGTTGTGATAGATTGTCATGATCTGAAATACCATATACCATAGTTAGTATGTCATGTTTTACAAGAATGCTATCAGTTCTACTAAGAAGAATACTCTTAATGGTAGGAAATAAATGTAATAACATCATTATTCCACCATATCATATTGTGATTTATCCAACAATAACAAAGATAAAATAAATGAACCATAAACTAGATGAATACAAGGTTATCTTTTAATCACCTAAATAAGTTCATACATACTGTACACTAAAAAATACTATTGATTTTATCATTTAACTACCTCTACCTCAAACCTATTTATAAAACATATCATTTATAGAGAATGAATATATCAAGTGGTAGATCCATGAAATCATGGATAATAAACACATCATGCCTAAATCATTACCTTGCAGAAGCTCAATAGTGTTTGTGCCAAAGTTGTGAATCAATTAAAAAAAATCTTAACAAGATTAAAGTGAATAGATTTTATCCTCATTTAAATATTAAGGAATTTTTATACCATATACATGGTTTATAAGTATTTTCCAAAATTTATCTTAATTTTAGGCATCATCATATTCATGTTAAACCTCTAAACATTTGGAATATAGTCTTAAAAATAAAGGAATGATTGATTGACTAGTTGGTTATGACTTTTAGGTTAACTCATGTAATGAATTCATTCATTTCAATATGTTGAATGAATCCTTATGAAATTTACATGTGTCATTTTTTAATCTACCTTAATGACATCTTAATCTTTAGAAAACATGGGATGAACATCTACACCATGATGAACTAGTGTTTCACATTTTGTAGAAACATAGTTTTATGATAACATGAATAATAGTTCATTTTTAATGCAAGAGATAAAATATTTTGGACACATTCCACACACAAGGAGTGCATGTGTGAACTTAACCAAGATTCAAGTCATATAGGAATGTGAAACACTAATTAACTTTGCATCTAATTTAAATCTTCTCAAAATTAGAAAATTAAACAAGAGATTTGTGTTTAATTTTTATCTTTTGAAACAAACTAACAAAGGTATAACTGAATAAAGTTTCATCTATTCATCTGCAAAACAAAGATAATTTGATGAAATAAAATTTAGACTCTATTTTGTGTTAGTACTTATGTTACTTGACTATAAATTTGGAAGATCATCCAATTCATTCAGTAATAAAATTGACTATCATAAATGGGTATTGATAACACCATTCCTAAAAAATATCTAATTTCTATTATAATGTATTAAATGAAATATTATTTGAATCAAATATATATTTAGGATATATACTTATGTTAGATGATGACGGAGTGATTGATAATGGTGAGGGATGGTGAGGGTTAATGATGGAGTGATAAGGGTCAATGAGGGAGTGATTAGTTATGATGAGTTATGAAGAAATATTGATTAGGGATTATGAGGGATGATGAGGGAGTGATTAGAGATTATAATGGATGGTGGTAATTAATGGAGTGATTAAGGATGATAAGCTTGAGTGATTAGATGATGAAAGATAATGAAGGTCAATAAGGGAGTGATTAGGGATGAGGAGGGATGAGGAAGGGGTGAATAGAGATGAGAAAGTGAATAGGGATGAGTAAATATTGATTATAGATTACTAAGGATGGGTATGGAGTGATTAGGTATGATGAGGGATAGTGAAGGTCAATGGAAGAGTGATTAGAGATGACTAGGGATACTGAAGGTCAATGAGGGAGTGATTAAGGACAATGAGGAATGATGAAATAGTGATTAAGGGTAATGAGGGATGACTAAGAAGTGATCAAATATGAGGGAGGAATGATGAAAATTTTAAATTAACACAAAGTGTTCATTTGGTGTGTGTATGTCATCAATATGACCTGCACTACCCAATCACACCACTTCAGATCAATTTCAAAGTGAGTAGTTTTCAAACTTTAATTTTGACAAACCTAGGACTCCTATAAATGCTAGTAATCAATCCAAAAGGCACACAAAACTAAAAAATTAATATATGTTTACCAAAAATGGATTTTAATTGCAAAATTTGTGTACTTAAATCCTTAGGTTTAATACCTATACCCTGAAAATATCTAAGTACTGACTAGATTAGATTTTAAAAAACTATTTTCCATGTCGTAAGGCATGCAGTTGTGAGATCAAGTCTATCAAATATTGAGTGACCCTAATTTATTATATTTACTAAAATAAATTTAAATTATAATAATATAAATGTTAACTTATACTTACATTTATATTATTACATTTAATTTATTATACTTAACATTTAGAGTAGTAAATATAGGCTTTTGACCAAAGTTGCCTTCATGTGCAACTCCCACATGATTTTATGTGAAAAATAATAGGAATGTGATCACATTATCAATAAATTGGTCATTTTATTAATAACATAATTACATTACTTGTTAGCCAATATTCACTCCATATACATGTTCATTACTTTAATGTGCAAAATAATAGTGACACGATCACATTATTGTTTTTACAATAACATGATCATGTTATTATTTTTATAATAACATGATTTCATTATCTATTAATATTATAATTTTATGCATTAACACAATCATTCTATTTGAATTTTAATTCAATTCTTGTGCCTTTTGGTTTGACAATAGCTTGGATTCCCAAGTCAAAGGCTTGGGCTGTCAATATGCAGTTGAGTTTTGATTAAAAACAAAAAAATTCAACTCTTATTACCAAATACACTATTAATTTAAATTTTAAAATTAAAAAACTTAATACCATAACAATGAGCATGCTCTCCTCTTTCCAAAAATATGATTTTTATAAATTTTGGACTAATTTAAGGTTTCAACCTAAGTTGATTTCTAACCATACCTTTTTTAGGACACTACATGCCACAAACATAGATGCCTATATATGTCAATGTAATTTTTATTTCATTGATCCAAGTGAAAAAAAGTTATATGGTCACAGACTAGACCTAATTCTACACATATGTTTAAAAAATGATTTTTTTAGGTAATTAGGCACACTACATAGATGACTATCCATTTTTTGTTAGTTTCAAGGATATATTTATTTTTAAACTTCATTTAAAAAATTATTCATTGAAAAAATATAAAAATATATAGGTCAAAAAATATAATATCTTATATAAATTTTCCCCAAAGGGTTTTAAATAATATTAAACTCTACTAAAAAATTGGTGTGCTGTAAGACCATCTATCTATTATGTTTTCTAAAAAATAGGATTTCCTCTTCAAATTTTAGATATTTGACCTAGTTAAAATTAATAATTTGTTTTTTAAATAGTTTGTTGAAAACTAGACTCAAATTCTACATTTCATGTTCTTACACCATATTCAAAGTTGAAGTGTAGATATCTCAAAATAACTAAAGAAGTTTAGTTTTCTAAAAATTTATGAAAATCATGTCCACAAGTAGGCCAATTTTTTCCCCCAAACTTTGTGTACTTACCCATATGCTTAAGAAAAATAAATTATTCCTTTATCATATTAATATGATCATATATAAATAAATACATAATCAAAAATATTTCTACATAAATAAATAAATACATAATCAAAAATATTTCTAAGTAATTTGTATACAGCTTCACATAGATTTTAATCTAATATTAATCATGTTTATAAAATCATGTTGGTAGGTTAATTACATGATATAGGGTCACTTTGTTACTTAAAAAATCACCATTACTTACACTTATTAGTGTTATTACCATATTACATTAATTTTACTCAACTAGCTAAATTTATTACCAAATTTTGATATACCTTTTTACAAATGATTAATGGCTTATGTCAATGTGAAATATCCTTAAATAGATTCATTATCCAACTCTATAAATTTTATGTTTATATCAAATTGACTATTATATAACTATAATTAATAATAACACATCCATCCAAACCCTGTAGGGTTTGATTAGCTAGGGCATAAACAAGGGAAAATATCCATAGCATATTCTTAAAGAATATCACCAACAAACCCTCTCTTCTCATTGATCCATATAATTTAATAATGTAAACTTAAAATACATATAATTAAATCCTCAACCAATGATTATTAATCATAATAAAGTGTATAATAAAATAATTTTAAATAAATATATATTCTTGACATATGTTCACATATCATCAAGTATATATATGCATGAGTATGCATATATTTTGATATCCATACACATGAATATTAAAAGACTTAATATAGATAAATTAAGGAAAGCCATTCAAAAAAATAGTTTTAAGCTCAAAATATAAAAAATAAAGTCTAATATAGAATACTTATTTTATTAATTTCATTTCAAACTTCACTTTTCACCCTCTTCTTACTTCTTATAGACCAAAATTATACCCTAGGTCAAATTCAGTCAACCCATGCATTTTTAAACTTTCCATAAGTTCCCCTAGGTTTAAAAATAGTCACCATGGTCATAAATGAGGTCAAGTAATATGTTCTAACCTTTTTCTTACTTGTTCATTTGTCTTAATATCCTTTTATGCCTATTTTTTGGTCATATTAAGAAATTTTATGATTTTCCACAAAAGACAAATTTTACAAGAAGAAAGATAATGTACCACATGTTAAATAAAAGTTATAAAAGGCTTTGAAACTAAATTTTTATAGGTTTAACATAAAAAATAAGAAGATCATCTGCAAAAGGTCATTTTCAAAAGGTTGTACAAATTGGTGTGACTAATTTTTAGGTGTAAGTGCTTTATGAAGGTTTCATGGGATCCCTATAGGCCATTTTTAGGTTAAAGTGGCTTCAAAAGATTTTATTTTTATGAAAACCAATTTATCTCTCCTATTGCTTCCTTGGATAACTCAGAAAATGGTCAACATTTTTCACTTGGTACAAATTGGAGAAGATGAGTTGGAGTAAGTGCACTTGGTGGATTTTAGGGGTCCTTATGAGCTTCCATTTCATGGTCATAATTAATAGATTAGTGTTCTATTCTATATGAACAATCATTAATATTTTTATTACCTCCAAACTAATTTTGCAATCCTAATGGCTCAATTTTTCTCATCCAGTTGTATTATGGATATTGGTCTATGTGAACCAAGTGATGTATGTGGACATGCAGAGACTATACATTCATGTAATGTTATCTCTAACCTAGTTTGGCATGTGTGATCATGGAAGGATAGGCATAATCATCTCTTTGTGATATAAGTGAATACCAATGGTCTGTAGAATAGTGTTTTTATAGTTATAGTGTTTTGATCTTCTATGAGTGGTTGTAAGTTAAAGGTAACACACTTATTTTCAACACCTTAGAGAATGGACTATGATATTCCCCATTGAAGTTTTGTATTGAAGAGGATAATGGATGGAAAGTAATATCTAAGATACCTGATACAGTCAAGCAGCCCTCAAATAGACACCTATAGGTTGCTACTAGAAATATATTTATGTCTAGACCTAAAAGAGGGACCAAATCATGTTTGGAATCATTTAAGCCTATTTTGGCATCTCAAACAAATTTATGGATCAAGAGAAGGTAACTGTGTGAGTGGTTACACCATTACTTATAGTAAAACCTAGAGGGAAAAGTACAAAGTTGAATAAAGTTACAAATGAGAAAGTTTACCTTAATTTCTCCAAAATGAGATTCTACTCCACATAGTGTCATTTCATGGTAAAGGTCTATAAGGTCTAAGCAATCCTAATAGCTTCATTCTTGTAGCTTAGGCCTAGGTGTATTATCTTAACATAAGAGGAGATTCTTAGGTTAATAAAATATGATGGTAGAAAAGGTTTTCAACTCAGTAAAAATCCTAATGGAAACACTTAGAAAAATACATTGCCATTAGGCCAAAATGAACCTAGAATAATGTAACTTGTAAGTAACACCTAGTATATTGATGGTAAAGGGATGATTCTAGGGCCTCAAGGTATAAATGAGTTTATTTAGGTATGAAATGGTCATAGTAACCTTAGGAGGAACCAAAAGTGTGAATTAAAGTGTTTAAATGTATATCATCACTTACATAGATCCCTTGATTTCCCTAATGAACACCTATAATTTGAATCATACTCAAACTAGCCTCAAGCAAATAGAAGATACAAGTTTGGAAGGTTGGAAAAAGTTTAAGATGGATGAACATGTATAAATAACTCTTATAGTGACAATATCACACTTCCATCTGATTTTTAGAGACAATCATAGCTAAAGGTTCTTAAGCCCTATCAAAAACCTACACACAGTCACAGGCCTAGAAGCTAGTCTTGAGAATTTGAATTATTAATGCCTCTAGAAGCATGGTTAGGGCTTTAAAATTGGTAAAAAAAGTCATAAATACTTTATAAATACCTCTATTATATATTTTAGGTCTTACTAATAATGTAATTACTCATCATTTTATCTCAGACCTAAGGCACGCCACAAGCAATACAACATATAGACCTAATGAATTAATGATAAATAGATGAAATGGAGAGTATTAAAGAATTAACATAAGATGTGTAGGTTTTACTTAAATTTTAATAATTTTTGGAAATCTCCTATAGCCACTGTGACCATTCATAGGTGGTCATATAATCAAAAACCCAGTTTATGCTTATGAGACCTAGAACTATGCATGAACCATCAGCCTTCTAATGTCACTCCTATGATAATGTGATATTCCAAATAAATTTAATATTTTTAATGGGATATTGGATGGTTGATGATACTCATTATTTTGTAGATAAAAACTCAAATTGGTGATTTTTTGCCTGAATTTGTCTCAAGTGTGTCCAGAATGCATAGTAAGAACTTGAGAGCCAAATTCTTTCATTCACATCTATAAAAATGAGATACATGGGGTATAAATCACTTATGGATAGTTTATGGAGGTCATGAACTTGAAACTAGTTGTATTGGTTCAAAGGTTAAGGGATTAACCTTTATGAATCATTGTTAAGAACCTAAATGATCTAAAACCGTCATAAGAGCCTAATAAGAAAAATATGAATATTAATGCATCCAAGAGGGGTAAATTTTCTTGAAAAGTGATTTTTACCTACTTGTGACCCTCTCAGGGTACTTAACACTCAATTTTTAATACCATCATTTATGCAAATGGGTCAAATTCTATGTTCTCATCAAGAATTGAGGTGATTCGAGGGTATAAAAGGGAAAATATGAGTGAAAACCATGGTAAAAGGTGTATGGAGACATGTTATATCTCCTAATACACCATTTCACCTCAATCATGAATGAAAACCCCTCTGCTAAACTAATTATTGTAGGCAGTCTTTGACAAAATAGTGAGAAGTAAGGTGATTGACAAATTGGAGATGAGAAGTGTTGTTTTGAAATTTACTAAGGTCTATATGATATAATAGAATATAAAGGTTCTGATGATGTGTCTCAAATATCTACAAAAAACTTCTGGAGTGTGTGCAGGTCACCACAACAAAAAATGTGATAATTTAGGCTCGGAGGGCTAATAAGTGGATGTAAAGAAGTGAAAAATAAGTGGTAAGGAAAAGATCATCGATTGGAAGGGTGAATAATGACCTGTACCAATCATGTTTTCACGTTCTCAATTTAGTATACATTTTTCAATGACTTTCATGATAGTTTAAGAAAGACAAGTGGACTCCTTATAAATAAAATAGTTTTAAGAAAGACAATGAAGTGTCCCTACACCAACTTCAAAAAGATGTCATGTTTAAAATAGAAATTTTTCCAAGAGTTCCTCATGACCTATTTTTTAACTCCTTATCTTACATTTTAAATAGTATTCAATACTTGACACTTGGCACTATGACTCTCCAGCTTCACTCCTATCTCTTTTCCTATTGCTCTATATATTGAAGCTATTTTGGAATTGTAAAGGATCCACAATTGGCATGGAAAATCCATTCTAGTTTGACATCTTGTTTTGAATTTGAATAAAGTTTTCTCAAGTTTATTCTCTAAAATTCATTTCCTAAGTATTTCAACTAGTCTATTTGAATGACAAGTAATTATTGTTTCTCCTTGCTTCCATTCTTCTCTTATATGCATTGTGTGAGTAATACTTCTTCTAATAGGTCTCATGAAGTGTAACTATTTGTTAGGTGTTTTTGAAGTTAGAAGAGAAATTAATAGTGTCTAATATTAGACATCCTATTAACACACCTTTGAAA
This sequence comes from Torreya grandis, assembly GCA_037957365.1. Classification (NCBI taxonomy): domain Eukaryota; kingdom Viridiplantae; phylum Streptophyta; class Pinopsida; order Cupressales; family Taxaceae; genus Torreya; species Torreya grandis. The sequence continues at coordinate 1,426,760 of JARHVA010002164.1, forward strand.
ATCATATCAATCTACCTCCATGTAAACACTTATGCTAGAAGAACCTTGAGTTGAGATCAATTTTAGCAATCTACCTTCATAGTGAAAGTTTAAAGTATGTTTATGGAGATATCCTTATTATATAACCTCTATTAGTATAGGTTAATTTTATGTTTCCTTATTTCCTTTTCACCCCAACAAGTGATTATCCTAGTGTAGTGTGTGAACCTAAATAGATAAATCAAGGGAGCTAGCTTATAATCTAGAGATCTATCTCTTGTAGCAATCTGCATATACTCAATGGTATTTCCATGTTATCTTAAATTTGAGAAGGTTTTATTTACTTATATAGTTTTAAAATTTGGGATACAATAGTTTTGTCATACCCAATGGGACATGTGGTCTAATAATTTTATTCAATGTGGTTGTTGGTCTTGACAACAAAGACCCTGTAATAGTCTACTTCTTACAGTATCTAGCAACTCTAAAAATTGAATCTTGGTGGAAGACTAGTGAATTGTTTCATGCCTAAGGTAATCACAAGATCTCATACCAAATTCATTATTTTTTATTTCAAAGAGATTCATTATTATTAAGTCAAAACATATAAATTTGTTAACACCCATCCTTACCCAAGAAGATCATACCTTTCTCATAGACCTATAAGAAATATTTTTATTGGCCCAATCTTAAAAAATCATAAATCCATCATGAAAAGGAACCTACCTTTTTTTTATTTCAAAGAATATAGTCCTATAATACCTTCCCATTATGATGGCATTCCCATATCTACCCTTAAAAATATCCCTTGATATATAGGTTAGACTGCCATTACTCCTATTGAGTATATTATAAACATTGCTAACTTATGAAATATACATCACATCATTGAGGACAACATAAAAATTAGGCTACTGGTTATATCTTTCAAAGGAAAATATATTGATTGGTATGACACTTTGGCTCCTAAATCTATCACCACATGGGATGAATTGGGAGATGCTTTTAGGAGAAGGTTTGAGGACAAGAGTGACAAATTGTCATTAACTAAAAAGCTAACCAACATAAGGATATCACCTCAAGAAACTATTCAAGACTTCAAGAAAAGGTTTTATAAGAAATGGGATATGATTCCAATCTTGGTAAGACTTAATGTACATCATGTTTTCCTTTATTATCTTAAGGTTTTTGATAGTGGTATTTCTATGATGGTGCAATATATGGGAACACATTGTTGGGAGAAAAGTAAACCGGAAGCACACAATTGATTACCAATACCAAGCAACTTAATATGCGAAAATTAACCAGATTCACCAAGTAACTAGAATTCAGAATAACACAAGATATGAGAGACAATACACAAATTGTATTAACACTTTATACAGAAAAGAATACAATAAAGAAGATGCCACTTCTTCTCCACCACCTTACAGAGGTTTCCCACACCTCAAGTGAACAGTAATTCTCCTCCCCAAAGCTCTCCCTCTCAGGTCCCAACACCAAACTCAAAATACAGAGTTGGTGTTCACCTCCTGTGCTCCACGCACACCACAAGTGCTACACACACTCCACAAGCACTCCACGTGCTCCAAAAGTACTCAAGGTACTTCAAGTAGATCTCCCATGAACCTGCAACAACCTGCAATTCAATAGACCATACTTATGGAAGGAACTCCCTTGCCTTCCTCTCTGCTCTATCCGAGTACACACCTGTACTCCAAGTAGATCCTGCCTGATACTGCTCCCTGTTGTGTTGCTTTCTATATGACCTTGCACACCTGCAAATCAAACAACGGTTCTGCTCACCTGTGAACCTTGACCTTGCACACACATACACCTACAGATCAACGATCTTACTTACCATGTAGATCACTCTACACCCTGAAGAACCCTTGTCCTTGCCTCACCAAGTCCTTATGATTCTCCAACCAGTACCAAGCTTGGCACTGATAGGGAACTAGGAGGAGCACCCTTACTCACTTCACACACAGAAGGAGCAAGCTTTGCTCAACTCAAACTAGAACACTTTTCCAATACAACCATGAGTCTATTATATAGATCTCATCCAAACAATGATTAGACATCTAATTACCATAATTAGATCCGCAGCTCTCAGTCTAAAAATAGCTCTCTTCATGCAAACACTTGGTTCGTTAGCTAACTGCCCGTAACAAGCGCAGTTCGAACCACACAGGCGACCGACGTCGGTCCCTGTCCACCTGGGGGTCACCGACGCCGGCCGATATATGACTGACATCGGTTGCCTTCCTGTCTTACCCTGCCGACGCCGGTTGGCCAGACCAATGCCAAACACTTCTGACACTTCTGCAACTCTCTTGCAACCTCCTCCATGCCTGCATCAGTGAAGCTTTTAGCTCCACAATCCTAACAATCTCCCACTTGGATATAAATAGCTGCACTGTACCTGTACCTATACCCCGTCTAATCTATTTCCTGGTTTGTATCCCTCTTCAAGATCAATCCTGAAGATAACCCACCACACAATCTGTGATGTACCACCTGTCATCCGAGTACCCTGCCACATCCGAACCTACAAACACATGTAGTGAAGTCCTGACCCTGCATAGCATGAATCCCTGCTGCCGGTCCCTCTCAAATACCTGAGAACTCACTTCCCCGAATTGGCTCCTAACTCTCTAACAGCTCCCACTGCATGGGAATACTCAGGTCTATACCAGACCTCATGTGATTTCAGACACTATACCTGTCCAGCCCTTAGTGTGCTCCGGCTCTGCAACCTGAACCTCACCAACACCTGATTCACATCAGCTCCCACTCGAGACAAAATCAACCTGTGATCTCCATGTCTCCCATGTCAAAGAATTCCACTGCTCCAAACTCTTCCTGACATGCCACTAAACTAATCTTACCCTTAGCTCAGCAAAACCCTGTATGTACAATCCTGCTAGCAAAACATACCATCCACATACAAAAATAGAATGATGTCATGACTCATCATCCTCCTGGTAAGACAAACCACAGTAGTTACCTGACACTGACTGAAGCCATGCTTCGTCCTCCACCTGTCAAAACCTGTACCACTGTCCTGCAGCTCCTCAAGACCATATACCTGATATTCCGTCTCACGTATCCGTTCTCTCTATTCTTCTACTAAGGTATCCATTCATCTCTGTGCTTTCATACCTGCTGGCAACCCTACCAAGAAACCCCTGTTTGGTTCTCCTCCAAGGAATCACATCCTCATCCATGCCAAACTCACACCTGTTTCCTGGATCCTTCCTGCTCTACAATTAGCAACATGTATAAAGAAGAGGAACAACGAATTTGAGGGCCTACTTACGCCTTCAGTCCTCTGTATGGGTGTTTGAGACTCCTTGACAGCGTGCTGTCCACCCAAAATCCATTACAGTGACCGACCTCAGTCACCCCACAGTCTGCATCCAATCGACGTCGGTTCCCATGTGTCTGTCCCTTACTACCAACATGCCTAGCGCTGGTGTCCCTGATGCCGACGTCGGTCCTCTGACCGACATCGGTCTTACATACTACCAACATCGGTTTCATGACCGACGTCGGTCTTACTCTGCCCGACATCACCGGCTTTGGTCTGCACATGATCGACATCGGCACCTGTCTGTTCGACGCCGGTTCCTCCTGACCAACATCGGTACCTGTGTTCGCCTGTGAGTGATGACTTTTTACCCGCGAGCTCCTTTGAATCAAAACCCATGTCCAAATTGCCCTGCTCAGAAGTATCCAGCCACATCCACTGGGTTCTATCCGCCATCTCCTCCATAAACACCAAGGCTTTCCAGTTCTTAAGCCTGTCAAATATATCTGTCTTCTGCTTAAGAACATGCATCTCCTTCCTGCTCATGTGACCAAGCCTACGAAGCCACGTCTCCGCAACAGAAGAAAAATCAGTAATATAAACAAGTAGATAAAGGGTACCTATTTTCTTACCACCAGCTAATTCAAGTGCATCTGCTGTGAGAGTTCTTGTGCATCTCTCATCACCCAATATTTCTAAAGAAATTAGCCATATCTCCAAACCTGGGACCTGCATGACCTTCATCAACACCTGTGTGTTGGCCGCCTGCAATTTCAGCTTCACTTCCCCTTTGCCAATTCTTTGGCAAGGCTTACTAGCTCCTCTACCTAGGGCTGCATGGAAAGAGGCAACCGAATCTTTTATCCAAGATTAAACTTTATCCAAGAAACCTCCAAGAACATCCTATGCAATAACACCTGCAACATCTGCTTCTTTAGTTTCTTCATGCTGATCTACTACCAACCAACAATAATCTTTTACCTGCTCTTTCTTTCCATAGGACCGTGAGTGACCATCTGTGCTTTTCAACTCCTCCATTCTTAGCTTACTTTGATCTGCTGTTGCTCTACTCCCACTCAATCAAAAACCCCTGAGAGTGCCCTGTAACCAAACACAAAACCTGCTTCCTCCAATCTTAGCTCTAATACCACTTGTTGGTATCAAGCTATGAGCCAACAACCTTGCTCTGATACCACTTGTTGGGAGAAAAGTAAACCGGAAACACACAATTGATTACCAATACCAAGCAACTTAATATGCGGAAATTAACCAGATTCACCAAGTAACTAGAATTCAGAATAACACAAGATATGAGAGACAATACACAAATTGTATTAACACTTTATACAGAAAAGAATACAATAAAGAAGATGCCACTTCTTCTCCACCACCTTACAGAGGTTTCCCACACCTCAAGTGAACAGTAATTCTCCTCCCCAAATCTCTCCCTCTCAGGTCCCAACACCCAACTCAAAATATAGAGTTGGTGTTCACCTCCTGTGCTCCACGCACACCACAAGTGCTACACGCACTCCACAAGCACTCCACGTGCTCCACAAGTACTCAAGGTACTTCAAGTAGATCTCCCATGAACCTGCAACAACCTGCAATTCAACAGACCATACTTATGGAAGGAACTCCCTTGCCTTCCTCTCTGCTCTATCCGAGTACACACCTGTACTCCAAGTAGATCCTGCCTGATACTGCTCCCTGTTGTGTTGCTGTATATATGACATTGCACACCTGCAAATCAAACAACGGTTCTGCTCACCTGTGAACCTTGACCTTGCACACACATACACCTGCAGATCAATGATCTTACTTACCATGTAGATCACTCTACACCCTAAAGAACCCTTGTCCTTGCCTCACCAAGTCCTTATGATTCTCCAACCAATACCAAGCTTGGCACTGATAGGGAACTAGGAGGAGCACCCTTACTCACTTCACACATAGAAGGAGCAAGCTTTGCTCAACTCAAACTAGAACACTTTTCCAATACAACCATGAGTCTATTATATAGATCTCATCCAAACAATGATTAGACATCTAATTACCATAATTAGATCCGCAGCTCTCAGTCTAAAAATAGCTCTCTTCATGCAAACACTTGGTTCGTTAGCTAACTGCCCGTAACAAGCGCAGTTCGAACCACACAGGCGACCGACGTCGGTCCCTGTCCGCCTGGGGGTCACCGACGCCGGCCGATATATGACCGACGTCGGTTGCCTTCCTGTCTTACCCTGCCGATGCCGGTTGGCCAGACCAATGCCAAACACTTCTGACACTTCTGCAACTCTCCTGCAACCTCCTCCATGCCTGCATCAGTGAAGCTTTTAGCTCCACAATCCTAACAATCTCCCACTTGGATATAAACAGCTGCACTGTACCTGTACCTATACCCCATCTAATCTATTTCCTAGTTTGTATCCCTCTTCAAGATCAATCCTGAAGACAACCCACCACACAATCTGTGATGTACCACCTGTCATCCGAGTACCCTGCCACATCCGAACCTACAAACACATGTAGTGAAGTCCTGACCCTGCATAGCATGAATCCCTGCTGCCGGTCCCTCTCAAATACCTGAGAACTCACTTCCCCGAATTGGCTCCTAACTCTCTGACAGCTCCCACTGCATGGGAATACTCAGGTCTATACCAGACCTCATGTGATTTCAGACACTATACCTGTCCAGCCCTTAGTGTGCTCCGGCTCTGCAACCTGAACCTCGCCAACACCTGATTCACATCAGCTCCCACTCGAGACAAAATCAACCTGTGATCTCCATGTCTCCCATGTCAAAGAATTCCACTGCTCCAAACTCTTCCTGACATGCCACTGAACTAATCTTACCCTTAGCTCAGCAAAACCCTGTATGTACAATCCTGCTAGCAAAACATACCATCCACATACAACAACAGAATGATGTCATGACTCATCATCCTCCTGGTAAGACAAACCACAGTAGTTACCTGACATTGACTGAAGCCATGCTTCGTCCTCCACCTGTCAAAACCTGTACCACTGTCCTGCAGCTCCTCAAGACCATATACCTGATATTCCGTCTCACGTATCCGTTCTCTCTATTCTTCTACTAAGGTATCCATTCGTCTCTGTGCTTTCATACCTGCTGGCAACCCTACCAAGAAACCCCTGTTTGGTTCTCCTCCAAGGAATCACATCCTCATCCATGCCAAGCTCACACCTGTTTCTTGGATCCTTCCTGCTCTACAATTAGCAACATGTATAAAGAAGAGGAACAACGAATTTGAGGGCCTACTTACGCCTTCAGTCCTCCGTATGGGTGTTTGAGACTCCTTGACAGCGTGCTGTCCACCCAAAATCCGTTACAGTGACCGACCTCGGTCACCCCACAGTCTGCATCCGACCGACGTCAGTTCCCATGCATCTGTCCCTGACTACCAACCTGCCTAGCGCTGGTGTCCCTGCTGCCGACGTCGGTCCTCTGACCGACATCGGTCTTACATACTACCAACATCGGTTTCATGACCGACGTCGATCTTACTCTGCCCGACATCGGCACCTGTCTGTTCGACGCCGGTTCCTCCTGACCAACATCGGTACCTGTGTTCGCCTGTGAGTGATGACTTTTTACCCGCGAGCTCCTTTGAATCAAAACCCATGTCCAAATTGCCCTGCTCAGAAGTATCCAGCCACATCCACTGGGTTCTATCCGCCATCTCCTCCATAAACACCAAGGCTTTCCAGTTCTTAAGCCTGTCAAATATATCTGTCTTCTGCTTAAGAACATGCATCTCCTTCCTGCTCATGTGACCAAGTCTACGAAGCCACGTCTCCGCAATAGAAGAAAAATCAGTAATATAAAGAAGTAGATAAAGGGTACCTATTTTCTTACCACCAGCTAATTCAAGTGCATCTGCTATGAGAGTTCTTGTGCATCTCTCATCACCCAATCTTTCTAAAGAAATTAGCCATATCTCCAAACCTGGGACCTGCATGACCTTCATCAACACCTGTGTGTTGGCCGCCTGCAATTTCAGCTTCACTTCCCCTTTGCCAATTCTTTGGCAAGGCTTACCAGCTCCTCTACCTAGGGCTGCATGGAAAGAGGCAACCGAATCTTTTATCCAAGATTCAACTTTATCCAAGAAACCTCCAAGAACATCCTATGCAATAACACCTACAACATCTGCTTCTTTAGTTTCTTCATGCTGATCTACTACCAACCAACAATAATCTTTTACCTGCTCTTTCTTTCCATAGGACCGTGAGTGACCATCTGTGCTTTTCAACTCCTCCATTCTTAGCTTACTTTGATCTGCTGTTGCTCTACTCCCACTCAATCAAAAACCCCTGAGAGTGCCCTGTAACCAAACACAAAACCTGCTTCCTCCAATCTTAGCTCTGATACCACTTGTTGGTATCAAGCTATGAGCCAACAACCTTGCTCTGATACCACTTGTTGGGAGAAAAGTAAACTGGAAGCACACAATTGATTACCAATACCAAGCAACTTAATATGCGGAAATTAACCAGATTCACCAAGTAACTAGAATTCAGAATAACACAAGATATGAGAGACAATACACAAATTGTAATAACACTTTATACAGAAAAGAATACAATAAAGAAGATGCCACTTCTTCTCCACCACCTTACAGAGGTTTCCCACACCTCAAGTGAATAGTAATTCTCCTCCCCAAAGCTCTCCCTCTCAGGTCCCAACACCCAACTCAAAATATAGAGTTGGTGTTCACCTCCTGTGCTCCATGCACACCACAAGTGCTACACGCACTCCACAAGCACTCCACGTGCTCCACAAGTACTCAAGGTACTTCAAGTAGATCTCCCATGAACCTGCAACAACCTGCAATTCAACAGACCATACTTATGGAAGGAACTCCCTTGCCTTCCTCTCTGCTCTATCCGAGTACACACCTATACTCCAAGTAGATCCTGCCTGATACTGCTCCCTGTTGTGTTGCTGTCTATATGACCTTGCACACCTGCAAATCAAACAACAGTTCTGCTCACCTATGAACCTTGACCTTACACACACATACACCTGCAGATCAACGATCTTACTTACCATGTAGATCACTCTACACCCTAAAGAACCCTTGTCCTTGCCTCACCAAGTCCTTATGATTCTCCAACCAGTACCAAGCTTGGCACTGATAGGGAACTAGGAGGAGCACCCTTACTCACTTCACACACAGAAGGAGCAAGCTTTGCTCAACTCAAACTAGAACACTTTTCCAATACAACCATGAGTCTATTATATAGATCTCATCCAAACAATGATTAGACATCTAATTACCATAATTAGATCTGCAGCTCTTAGTCTAAAAATAGCTCTCTTCATGCAAACACTTGGTTCGTTAGCTAACTGCCCGTAACAAGCACAGTCCGAACCACACAGGCGACCGACGTCAGTCCCTGTCCACCTGGGGGTCGCCGACGCCGGCCGATATATGACCGATGTCAGTTGCCTTCCTGTCTTACCCTACCGACGCCGGTTGGCTAGACCAATGCCAAACACTTCTGACACTTCTGCAACTCTCCTGCAACCTCCTCCATGCCTGCATCAGTGAAGCTTTTAGCTCCACAATCCTAACACACATTACTTAATGCCTATGAACTGGAAATTACGGATGAGAATCCTTTGATTCAAGTTGGGAAGATTGACCCAGGACCCCATTTGCCTATATTACTTGATTTATAAACTCCTACACTTATTTTTTACCCCATCCCTATACCAAAACATAAGCTAGTTGCCCCTAGTTAGTCAATTAAATTTAATGAGGTAGAAAGAGTGAAGGTTCTTGAGAAATAAATGTTAGATATAAAAGCGGATATACAATAGTATCAAGAGATAACTTTCCAAATCCACTATCAAAACAATAATTCTTATCTAAATTGTCAAGGTAATAGACCACCCTTTCAAGGTCATCTTCAATGTCAAGGATAACTAGCTCAAGCAAAGTCATATAATGGTTATAATCCCAATTCTCCCTCCACCTCAAGAGAATTAGTGCATAATAAAAATAACCTTGATCAATAGCATGAGGGTTAACCCTCATGGGATCAACCTCATGATCCATCCACCTATGCCAATGAGTCCTTTAATCAAGTTTTCATGGCAAATTTGGGAGCAATACCAACCATGACTCAAGATGAGGTAAATAATAGAGGTTAAAAAAATGAAAAGATTGCTAAATTGGGGTATAATTTAGTTAATTGTAATAAATATGACTCATGCTATGAATTACCAAGGTCAATCAAGCAAAAACTCAAGTCTTATAACTACAAACACAAGGGAAAATATAAAGGCAATTGAAGATGTTCAAAGGGTTAGTAATGGTTAATTAATGAGTGTTAAAACATCCCAAAGGGTAGGTATGTCTAATTAAATCCCAAATTCACAAATAAATTAAAGAATTTAGAATGCTAAGAGTTATTTCACACCTCAAAATTCTCAAGGTATAGGAAGAACTATTCCTATTAGTGGACAAGCTAAGATTAGTGTCTCTTTCACTAACATTGTAGAGCAAATGAATAAGGATCACGTGAATTTATCAATGTGGGATACATTAACAATACTTATACAAGTAGACATACTCCAAGAAGAGTTATCCAAACTCAACATAGCAACCAAGCAGCCTAGTGGGATAGAGACAAACTTGACAAACACATTGAAGCATAGTGAGGGATAACCAAATAAAATTGAGAAATTATAAAAACCTCCTCATCATCATTGGGGATACCTTGGTCCACAATTATTTTATTGATAATGGATTAAGTACTTTATTTATGCCTAAGAAAGTGGTTGATAACTTGAATTTGAATTATGATCCTAATTCCAAAGGAGTGTTATAATTAGATGGGTCAGTTGCCAAAACTATTAGCATAATCAAAGGTTTGAAACTTGTTGTCCATGATTTTCATACGTTCACTATTCCTCAAGATGTTGTGGCTATGGATGTGCCACCTCACTTTTCTCTTTACTTGCCAAGAGATTTTATTACTAATATTAGAATATATTTAAATTTAGATTGGTAATATATGGCATTTAGGACTAGGTATGGTGCTAAAGTGTCTATCAAATTAAAACCTATAACTTTCATGTAGATCCATATGTTCCTTATACATCAAAGATGAATTGCAATATCAGTGATGAAGAAGATCATTCTAGTAATCAAAAACCTCTAACACTTATTGATAACATAGTTGACTTGTACCTTGAGGAATGGGGAGTTTAGTAGTATGTATTTGATGCATATGATCATATTTAGGAAACTATTCTTGGTAAATACATCCTCAATGAATAATGTGATGGGTCTCTTGAGGAAATTTTTAATGACACTCTAGAACATGTTGCATGGGGTAGTTACATTTTGCACATGGATGATGATGTTCATATCCTAGTTATAATAAACCATGATAGTCCTAGTGAACATTTAGTTATACTTGCCAAAGAAGATAATATTCATGAGCATGAACCACAAGAAAGGTTAGATGAAATGTGGCAATAATTCAATGCCATGGTGCATGATTTTGAGGAGGTAACCAAGTATATAACTCTACAAAAGGAATGTGGACCTGATAATGAGGTAAATCATGTATATAATGATCACAAAAAAGATAACCTTGATGAATCCCAACAACACACATATCATGATTCAAATGAATTTGAATTTAGGAAAGGTTTAATGACTTAAAATGATTAGATTGAGGAGTTCTAGTGGACATGATAAAGTTCAAGTAAGTTACAAAGTAAAATAAGCCTCTAGGAGAGCTAGATGGGGTCTTCATGAGAGTTCCAAGTGACACACTTATTGTTAGTAGAAGCTCCAAAGATTGTAATCCATTTGAATATATCCATAAGTAATTTTTCATTGACAAATATTCATTCCATGATGGTTTATTTTCATTGAGCAACATTGATTCTATAAGCATTATCTTTGACCCCGATTGAATCAATGAAGAAGTTATCTTTCACCTTAAGTGTTTTGAGGTCTTATGTATATTATTATAGGTGTGTTTTTTCCATAATTTTTTGTCACATTATGTATACACATAATATTTTCAACTTTTATCAAATACTAAAACTTTACATCTTGCAAGAACCCATCGAGACTCAATCTCTTTGAGTGCACGCCCTACGGGTGAATTGAGAAAGGGGTGGGTAGATCTTTGGTGCTTTACAAGACCATTTTACCTTATTTTCACATTATTACCAATCTAACTAGATCTTAAAACTATTACCTAAGCTATTACTTCTCCCTTGCACACTTCTCCAGTCTTTTTCCTCTTTCCATCCCTCTTTTCCTCACCTTGATCCACTTTAGCCAATAGACTATACTAGGTCAACTAGGTCAAACCTATATATTTTTCAGCCTCTAATTATATATAGGGTTGACTAGGTTAACCCTATACTATTTAGGGTATTTTTCACTTTGATTTTTGTCAATATTTTCACTGACCTAGCTTGGGACCTAGTGATTTATCTCCTAAAAACATATAGGGTCAACTGGGTTGACCCCATACAACTAACATATTTAGAAGGATTTATGGTGAGATCCACCTATAAATACAAGATAAATTTGTCATTATTTCAATATGAAATCAATATTTATTATTCTTTCACACTTCTTTACAATCTACTCTTCCACCATTCTAATTGAGGAGTCTTATCTTAGGGTTTATACTTGGAGAATCTAGTCTTGTGGATAAGTCTTAGATGTTTCTGCCTTTATTAGCTATCCTTACAAACCACAACAAACTCTTATGAATACCCATTGGCCAAGGGAGATATTGAGTCTCAATAGGTTCACATTTAGGTAAGTATATTCTAATTTTATTCTCATCTCTTTAGTAGATATAAGGAGCATAAGTATTGACTCAAATAATATTACTCTTCATATTCTATGTAGTAGGGTCTTACTCATACTTAGATTAATTGAGAATCTACTATACATGTTTTTATTTATTTACTAACCCCTTTATTTCCACATAAGCTTTGATGTGCACTATATTAGATTTACTTTCTTATTTATTAGATATAGAGTGAACATTAAACTTAAGACTCTTTTAGGATTGTTACATGATTGTGTTAGACTATAGGCTTTGGAACCCTTCCTATCATGGTGTATTGTGACAAGTGATCCCATAATTAGGTCTATTATATCCTCATATTTGTCATTCCCATGCTTTAAAAAATTATTCCCAATTAGAAGTGTAGGTATGCTCTATCTTATTTGAGCTAGGATTGATGTATAAACATGATGCCTTTTTTATTGCATATATTCTGGTGAACCTGACATGAACTAACCCTTGCAAGATTTTTTCATCTTATTTAATTATTTCATCATTATTTTTATCATATATTTTCCACTCTATTGACCTATTATCTAACTTTTGTGCATAATTTTTCAAGTATAGGCTACTAGATCAACCCTATCAACCTAGTATAGGTTTTTATCTTTCTAAACATCTAGTCCAAACTACTAGGTTTACCTAGTCAATCCTATACTTTTTTAGACATTAGGTCCAAAATACAAGGTTGATCTAGTTGACCCTATACATTTTGAGTACTTAGAAACAAGTTTTTATAAATCTTGACTGACCCAGTCAACCTAATTAACAAAAATTGTAAGCATATATCAAGGTTCTTGAGAAACAAACTTCATTCTCTACATCTCTAATTTGCCAAGTTTATTTTTTATCTATCTATATATTTCTTTAAAGTATTTCCAATCATAGTTTGTATTCTTTAAAACCACCCTTTCATAGTTAACTAGATCAACCCTATGACCCAGTTCTATGTTTTATGTGATTTTTAGATAACTGGGTCAACTCTGTTGACTTTATTCATTTTCAGACCTTGCTTCCATAATATAGGTTTGACCCTGTCGACCCTATTCTATATTTTGTATATACATTGTTGATTATATCAACATTATACCCTATTTTAATGTTGTAATTAACCTTATATAGAAGTAATTAGGTCACACTTTATTTTATTTTTACTTGCATGCTTAGAATAAATCACATAGCTTAATTAGGTGGTTTTCAATTAATCATTTAATTTCACCATTTTATATTTTATGCACACATTTCCAAATCACAAAATATAAATAATATTTTTAACATTTGTCTACCCAAGGCCAACATACTTGGATTTCATCACCAAGGGGGAAGCTGACTTGATACTCTAGTCAAGTTAAAGTATGGTTAATAGTATATTCTAGCTAATCACCCAACACACTTATCATTGTGTTGTGTAAAGTGAGGGGGTAGTCCCCAATACCAATATTTCATCATTTCTACTATAGTCCTTTTCAACCCAAACTATCTGAAACCATCCTTAGATTGCCATTTTAGTTCCTTACTTACAACCAACTTCCCATCATATTTAAAATCATATCTTAATTATCTAATAAGCATTCAATTTGACCAATTAGTTAGTTCTTTACTTTCCAAGTCAATTTATTTCTCTTTTATAAATTTTGTTTTGTATTACAAAAACTTGTATTAGCTAGTGTTGGTACAAGGTTTTGTGTTGTGTGATTTAATTATATTAACCAATGTTAATCCAATTGACCATTTATTTCCTTTCAGCTATTTCTTTTCTAAATTGCTTGAAAAAATTATCTTGTTTCATTTCACAACCTCTTTTAAGCCTCTTAATTTCCCTATCTACTATAATGAGTTAACCCAGTTAACCTATTTTTTAGCCCCTATTCACTATACTAGATCAACCCAATTGACCATGTATTATTTTTAGACCCTAATTTATATGCTAGTTCAACCCATTTACCCTATACTTCTTTTTACCTTTTTTATAAATCTAGTTCTCTATTTACCCTTATTTGCATTCTATTCATTTCTCTTCAATCATAATGAAGCCTCCCATCAGAATCTTCTTAGATAGCTTGAATCCATTTAGATATTATATGGGATGTTCATTTCTTTCTCTCTTTTCCTGCTAAGAGCACCATCACTTGTGTGGAACCTCTTCACCTCCATCTATGACTTGTAATATGGTGAAAATAACACCTCAAGATGAAGTTGATGGATTTAATCCTTTCTATACTTACCAATAAAATTATCATCTTCAAAATATTGAAACTAATGTGGGAGTAATCGATACAATTTTACTTAACAATCCCACTAATAATCCTTCTTCTAGTAATCCTCCCCCTAACACCAATTTGGGGAGCATTCCTACCAACACTAACCCACCTCCTGATATAACTCAACTTTTATCCCAAGTTATCAAATAAATGAACTTAATGAAAAATTCTAATATCAAATAATTGATATAACTTCAACAACATCTAATCAATGTGGATAATGAATCTCCAACTATGTATCCTCAATATAATCCCAATTTCATTCCTCCACCTCTTTAAAATGCCTCAGGTAATGTTATTCCTCAACCCATAATGAATAACAAGATGCTTCAAACCATTCAAAATGAGCCTTTATATCCCTTCATTATATATATTGATATTGGTAACATATATCCAACTATCAAATATGATGGGACTAAAGACCCCATCTCATTTCTCAAATCCATTTGTAACCTTTACAAAGAGTGGATCCAAAATAATACCTTCACCACAAATAACTCTTAGTAAAAACATTCACTAGTGATGTATTATAATGGTATAGTCAACTTTCCCAACATTCTATTTGGAAACTTGAATATTTTGTCAATCCTTTAGTTAAAGAGTTTCAACATAATGATCTTCCCAAAAATTGTCTTAGCCACTTCATCAATGCTAAGCAATATCCCATTGAATCAGCTCATGAATTTATCAAAAGATGTAAATCATTGGCCCATAAAGTTGACAATAACATGACTAATGGTAGCTTATTCAAACTCTTTATCAATGCTTTAACTCCCATTCTTAAAAATAAGGTTCAAACCTTTGCTCCCCAAACATTTAATGAAGCTCTTTTCAATCTAAATGTCAATACTTTATTATGAAGCAATTTGAACCTAATCCTAAAATTAATAAAGGATATTCCCAAATATCCAATGCTATCACTATTAATAATACACAAACCAAACTAGGAGTTGCCAAAACCAATGTTCCTTCACCTTCTCATACACCACTTTCAGTTTAACAAATGAAATAGTTTTTTTTCCCTCAAAACTTTTCATCTATCCTAATGCTCCTCCTAAGTGGTATGATCCCAATATATTTTTTTGGTTCCATGCTAACATTTGGCATTCTCATGAAAATTGTAGAGGGATAACTAAATTTGTTGTATCCTATATGCTTGGTGATTCATTCAATCATGAATCTATGATCAATCTTCATCGTCAAGAATACATCATTACTTTTCAAAAATAAAAAACATCTAAAAATTCTACTTCAAATAACCAAAAATCTTCTTCCAATAATCAATTAAATGCCAAGGATATTTGTGCCATTGATGTTGATTATGACCAATATTTTAACAATTCTCAATATGTCAATAACGTTAAGGTTAATTATCATCATAAATTGGCTCACAAAGATGTTGTTACCAAACCTAAAAATCCATCTTTATAGGAAAAACTTTTTTAAGATACTACCACTACTAATCTTGCTTTGAAATCTCAAGAGGAACCATCTCCTCCTTCTGATCCCCCAACCACATGTATTTGTCTAAAGCCTAATTTACCTCCTAAACCTCATGTTGGTTATATGCCTAAGTCTCATTAGATTTTTCTCGAAGAACTCAACTCTATGCCTTATAATTTTCAACTTATGGAGTTGGTTCATATATCTCCCTATCATCATAAATTCCTTATGCAACAACTTTAAGAAATTTAAGATCTATCCTCCATAAATGAAGAACCACCTTTTATCGATTCTAAACCTACCAACATAAATACCATTGAAACTACATGTCCTTCCAAGCCTGATATCGAATTCCTTGAAGAGGACATGATCAATGATGAAATTACTTTTTGTGTTGATGAACCACCACTTTTAATCAACGTATCCATTAATACCACTCTTATTCATAAATTTCTAGTTGATGAAGGTTCTATTATTAATGTAACATCTTTATGTCTCATCCAACAACTTGGTTATAATAAGGATCATCTCAAGCAAATGCATCTTATCTTTCATGATTTTGATAAGACTAATCAAAATCCACTTAGTTTTATTTGAATTCCATTAACCATTACACTTAAGACTATTCAAACCAAGCCTATGGTCCTTGATCTTCCTTTATCTTATAACATACTCCTTGGTCATCATGGACTCATCAAATGAGGGCCATTGCTTCTTCTGGTAGTCAATGTATTAAATTATTACATAATGGAAAATGGTATAAGAATGAAGCTAATCCCAACCCATAGAATATTAAACTTCCTAATCCTAAATCATAATATCATATTCCTACCATTCTTAAGATTAACATTACTCCTTTACCCAAGTTCACCAACATGAATCCTGATTTATAAGTTATTCTTGTGGATTGTGATGATCAGGAGATGAATGAATTACAACATACCTGAAATACTACCAAGTTACCTCCCTACATTTTATAATGGATTCATCCTTCTCTATTACCTAGGGATCATAATTTTACTCTTATTGATGAGATTAATGATTTTCCCCCTCCATGCAGTGCTCAGGAGCCTTCTTTATGTGAAGATTCCTTCACTTACAATGATTTTAGAGTGGAAAAATTATTTTAGGATCCTCTCATCATGTCTCCTCATACATTTAATAATATTAGGATTTCACCCTCTAAAAATCCCTCTGATTCTCTAACATGTATAATTTTTCCAACATATGATGATAACTATATAATATCCCAAGCTCAATCAAGATACTTGCATGTCTAGAACTATTAGAAAACCTTAACCCAAATTAATGATTTTAACTAGGATGTTCATATCATTTCTAAGGATCATAACTTATATTTTGAAGGTTATATGCCTCCTACCATTTCCCCTCTTATTGATACTCCTTGGGTGGTAGAGCAACGTATACCTTCTAAACCTCCAAAATTTTCTACATATCTTTTACCACCTATCGATCTTATCATTACGTCTAATCCTTATCCCATCATTCAACCCACCAATACTCCAATCTATTATACTCCATCTACTTCTTATACTCCTAAAATTACACTAGATGTGAAGGCATCCACTGTTCATCAGATACATTCTGAGTATGATCACTATGGAAATCAAATTCTACATCTTAAAGTAGATGTCGAGTATTATGGTCCTCTTTCTACCTTGCCTAGTGATGAAGCTGTCCTTGAGTTACTTTATGCTTGAGAATCTCAACTTCATTGACAACATCATAAACTTGGAAATTTCAAGACTAAAACTCCTTACTTAAACAACTTCATTTCTAGCATTGATCCTAAAATAAATCTCAGTTTTTCCTAACCTAATGCACCATACCACTTTCAATATGGAAATTGAATATGGTACACCATATTTTCCTTGACCAATTACTATCTCTCATGAGCTTTCACCTACTGAACATGATAATTTTACCTTATTATTTAATAAATATCATGAGGCTTTTACTTAGTCTTATGAAGATAAGCCTGACATTGACCCTAGCATTATGGTACATAAAATCATTACTTATCTTGATGTCAAGCCTATGCATAAAAAACAAATAAAATTTATACCTAAAGTTTCCACTTTATGTCATAAGGAAATCATCAAACTACTCGATGCTAAATTTATCAAACTAGTGGATAATTTTGAATGGGTCCCAACATTTTCCCCATTCAAAGGAAGGTCACTATGGTCATTCATATTTATATTGATTTTCCATAATCTTAATATTTCTTATCCCAAGGAAAACTTCCCTTTACCTTCAATAGATACCATTGTTGATTCCATGACTAGTTACAAAATGTTATCTCTTATGCATGGCTTCTTAGGATATAATCAGATTCATATTACCACTAAGGAACAACATAAGACTACTTTCACCATATAATGGTACACTTATTGTTATTTCAAAATTCCTTTTGGTATCAAACATGCTAGAGCCAACTATCAATGAGTGATGACTCACATCTTTCATGATCTCATTCACAAAATTGTTGAAACCTATGTTTATGATCTTATTGCTAAATCTAAACATTATAAAAATCATCTTTTTGACCTTTCTATCATCTTTGACTATCTCCTTAAAATAAATTTATACTTAATCCTTATAAATTTGTCTTTAGAGTCATATCTATAAAATTGTTAGGATTCTTAGTCTCTCTTTGCAACATCTATATTGACCCTAAAAAAATTAGTGCTATCATCAACATGCCTATTCCTCATTCTATTGCTGACATTCATACATATTTAGGTAAACATGGGGAAATTAGATGATATATCCCCAAAATGTCATATTAAATTCACTCTGTCAATTCCTTTCATAAGAAAGGTACTGCTTTAGAATGGATGGATCCATGTCAAAAAGCCTTTGATAACATGAAAGATTCATTACTTCATCCACCTACACTTAATCCTCCTTCTAATGATAAACCTTTGATTCTATATACTTCTTCCACACCTATTTCATTTAGGGAAATGCTTTCCTAAAAATATTAAATGGGAAGAGAATATGTTATCTACTACATTAGTCAAGGCCTCATCGATTATGAAACACCTTATACCAAAATTGAGTGTGATTACCTCACCATCTATCTTATAACTAAAAAGATTTGCCACTACATGTTTTACTAAACTACTTATGTCATTGTTCATTCCTATCCCCTTCATCACTTATTCTCCAAAGCATTTCTTCTTAGAGATAGAATTAGTAAATAGATGGTCTTCCTTATAGAATTTTATCTCTACATCTTCAGTCAAAAAGTTGTCAAAAGGTGAATCATAGATGATAAACTTGTTGTAGCTCCCATTCCAGCTACTTCTTCTCTTCAAGATAATATTCCAAATGATATTATTTTTTATATCTAAGGTCTTAGTCAAGATATTTCTCTCAAAGATTAATTTCATAGCTTTAATAATGATCTTGAAGAAAATAATATTGATGACTCCATCACTCCCTCTATTACTACTAAACCAAATGTAGGTATCATGGAGCTTCATAAAATTAATGTCAACTTACATGAGGATATTTAGACCCTTAATTTTGATGGTGTTAAATGACATCAAGGAGCCAAGGTAGGTTGTATTCTCACAAGTCCTCTTGGCAAGATCATTCCCTTAGCTTTTAACTTCACCTTTGATGTCACCAACAATATGGCTGAATATGAAGCTCTCATTTTAGGCATGCAAGCTTCTCTTGACTTAGACATTCAATAGCTTCATGATTTAGGTGACTCTCAACTTATTTACCATCAAGTCAGTGGTGATTATCAATGTAAAGGTGTGAACCTCATCACCTATCATCAAATTAAAACCACTCTTTCTAAGGATTTTATCTCTTTCTCTATTAAGCCTATTCTACGAGATCAAAATTCCATTATTGATTCTCTTACTTCTTCAACATCCCTCTTTCATCCACACCAAATCCTTTTTGATCTTACTTTTTTTATACAAATAAGAAAATATCCATCCTCTACTCAACCATTGGATAAGCTTATATGTCATATCAAGGCTATTACCATTTAACAAATATCATCATATCAAGACATCATTCAATTCTAATAACATCAAACTTATCCTCTTAACTTAGACTCTCATGAAAAAACATGTATTTGTAAACAAGCTTTCAAGTATGTATTTCAACACAACATCTTTTATTATCACAATGCTAAAGTTACCTTGCTCCATTACATTATGCAAGAAGAGGTCCCTCCTCTTCTTAAACAATCACATGGGGGAATTTGTAGTGGCCATTATAGTGGACATTCTACAACATGAAAATACCTACGTATGGGTTACTTTTGGCCTACTTTTGAAAAGGATGCAATTGACTATACTAAAAAATGTAATCCTTGTTAACTTCATAATGATCTAATCCATTTACCTCTAGCCAAACTTAAAACTATCAACTCTCCTTGGATATTTCCCACATGGGAATTTAGTCTCATTGGTAGACTACCTCACTCCCAAGATGGGCATATCTCTATCATCACTGCTAATAAATATTTTACCAAGTGGGTAAAAGCCATGCCCCTTGTTAATGTCACCAGTCCTACCATTTCCAAAGTTATTCTTATCAAATAATTTTACATTTTGGTATTATTCATACCATCATTTTAGACAATGGTGGTAACGTAAAAAACAAACATGTTAAATAACTTTGAAATAAATTCAAGATTAATCACAAATTTTCTATGCCTTATCATCTATAATGTAATGGCCAAGCTGAGGCCACTAATAAAATTCTACAAAATATAATTTATAAAACCCACATGGATTGGCACCTTCATCTTTACCATGCACTTTGGGCTTATTATACTAGCATACACACTTCTACTAGGGTAACTCCATTCTTTCTAGTCTATGGTTTTGATTCAATTATTCATTTAGAAGTTGAGATTTATTCTCTTCATATATATCTTCATGGTATTATTCCTGATGATTAATTATATGAAGCTCATCTTCATGCCCCTAATCTATTTGATGAACATCATCTTTATACCTTACACCATAACTACCAATACAAGGCTTGCATTGCTAGACATCATAATAAATGTGCTAAATTTCACAAATTTAATTTTGGTGATCTTGTCCTTAAATTAGACTACACCCATGACAAAGAATGTAAATACATCCAAAAAAGGTGGGGCCCAAATTTATTTAAATATATTCTTGTTCCAAGCACCTATTGTCTTCAAACAAATGAATTCCATTTTTTCAAAGAGCCCATGAATACATAATTCCTTAAAAAGTACTTTGCCTAAAAATATTTCCTTCTTTTCATGATTTTTATCTATATCTATCTAACACTTTTTGTAGGTTACTTACATGGGTCTCTCCCTCTGCAGCAAGTTCCTTCCTTTCATATAAATTTAGTCCTTCCTTTTAGGTCTTTTTTTTCTTAATGTACCATAGTCTTCTTTATATTCTTAAATTTTCTCTTGTTTTGTCACCCCTTGGGTTTTTATTTTGTGAGTTGCATTATAAGACCATGGATAAGACCTGGCATTCCTCACAAAATTACCATCTTTTTTGTTACCTTGCTTTATCTTTCACTTACTTGTTGGCACCCTCGTGGGTTTCTCTTTTATGAAGTTACAGTGTAAGACCATGGATAGGACCAGGACCTCCTCGTAAAATTACCATATTTTCATGTTTTTATATGATAATTATTCTCAAATTTAGCTTTTTTATTATTTTATTAGATGGAATTTGCATAAATAATTTGTGTTAACATATTTTCCTCCATTTCCTTCATTTTTATGATAAGGAATCACACTTTAATATCATTATATCCCCCCCCCCAATTTTTCTCCCTTTGTCACATTTTTTGTGATTTGAAGTAATTAAAATTGTTCCATGTGTCATTACTCTTGATTTCCCATTTCCTTTCACTCCACATTGGATAAAACAAGGTCAAAGTCAAGATAGAAATTTTATTTCACCTAGATTTATGAGATTCTTAGACCCCATGTTCTTTGAATTTTTGTCTCTTAGAAACCTTATCCCAAATATTCAAATGAAAGTCATCTTTAGCACCCATTTTGGTTTTCAAAATCCATATGGAGGAGGAATATAAAAATCCATCAAGAAATTTAAAATCCAACTCATTTGAATCAAAAGGAAATGATATCTAAAAGGCAACATACAAATCTCAAAACTCAGCATCACACCACAAGACATTATTTAAAGCACATCTCATATCTCCAATTGAAGCTCAAAATCTATAGTTGGACTCACATAGAGCTGAGGTACTTTGGGGTGTGGTAAGATATTATATTAGAATATGGGAATACTTAAAACTATATGGTGATACCTACTTTTTCATGTAAGTACCCAGTATTCATAGTAGGTCAATGACTCTATAAGGGGTCTTGAGGAATGGGGAACACATTATGGAAAGGCAGGTCCATTTTAATTTTCATGCATATAGCCTTCATGGGATGACCTATATACTCCATTTTTTTACCTAAGATTTTTTTAGCTAAGAGAATTTATTCATAGTCCTTAAGGTCTAAAGTTCTCTTATTTTGACAAACCTAATTCAAGTGTATTAAATTTGATAAAGAGTTCCTCTACCTTGGTTTTTCCTTCATTCTCCCCTCCACCCATTTCATTTCCCCCTTTGATAGTAAAATTTTGATTCAAAATATTTTCCCTCTTCTCTAATTCCTTCTTCTACACATCTTAGAAACATGCTAACACTACTTTGTTTTAGTTTTGTCTATCCCTAGAGAAAAATAACATGTTTGAGCAACTACAGATTATTTCTTTCTTTTTCACCATAAAATCACATTTATAGACTTATCTTACTTTCATTTTACCATTTTTCATTTATTTTACTATCTTTCTATGATGGACACCTGAGTTTGTAACAAACCAACCTCACTCAACAATATTGTTTTCCATTTTTATGCACCTTTTTCGATTGTTGAGTGAGATAAGGATTGTTACTGCTCATTCATCAATGTTGTTTTACTATTTTGTTTCTTTTTTTTTTACCATTAACTTATTTTATTACCATCCTATTTTACATGTATCCTTGGTTTGACTTGGTGATTTTTCCTTTCTTACATAAGGATAGTTTGTTTGAGTTTTTTGGTTTTTAGTAGCCTTGGCCTTTCAGTTACCTGATTTACTCTTATTATTTAACTTGGTCATTTGGTCTAACATAGCATTTGTCACCCCATCTTTCCAAATTTCCCAAGTACACCCCATCCTCATAATACTATCTATCTTGAATTTTCTTACTTTTATTTATTTTTGCTCTTTAGTTGTGTATTATTGGGTTTGTTGAAAGTAGTCTATGTGCCCTCCATAATCAAAACTAAGAACATAGAATACAACCATCCTATGATAAATGTAATTCAAGGTACACATAATTTAATTTTTATTATTTTTACTTTTTATGCATTTGATTTTAGTTATTTTTTCTTTAAAATACTGTAATTTTTTTTAGCATCAACATTGTGTGTTACTATATTCTTTCTCGAAGCACCATTACCTATTACACCTTGGAGACATGTGATGATATTTGAGTGGGGAATATGTATACACAAAATATTTTCAACTCTTATCAAATATTTATGCTTTACATCTTTCAATAACCCATCGAGACTCAATCTCTTTGAGTGCATACCCTAAGGGGTGCACCAAGAAAGGGTGGGCAAACCTTTGGTGTTTTGTAGGATTGTTGTCCCTTATTATAAAATTATTACCAATCCAACCAAATTTTAAAACCATTCCCTAAGATATTACTCCTCCCTTTCACACTTTTCTAGTATTTTTCCTCTTTCCATCCCTCTTTTCCTCACCTTGATCCACTTTATCTAGTTGACTATACTAGGTCGACTAGGTCAGCTCTATATAGTTTTTAGCCTCCAATTACTATACAGGGTTAATTGGGTTAACCCTATACTTTTTAGGTTATTTTGAACTTTGATTTTCATTAGCCCTTTGGTTAACCTAGCTTGGGACCTAGTGATTTATCTCTCAAAAACATATTGGGTCGACCAGGTCAACCCCATATAGCTGACATATATAAAAGGATTTAGGGTGAGATCTACCAATAAATACAAGATCAATTCATCATTATTTTAATATGCAATCAAGATTTATTAGTTATTCATGATTATTTTCAATCTACTCTTCCACCATTTTACTTGAGGAGTATTATCTTAGGGTTTTTATTTGGAGAATATAGACTTGTGGATGAGTCTTGGATGCTTTAGCCTTTCTTAGTTATCCTTAAAAACCACAAAAAACTCTTATAAAGCCCCATTGTCTAATAGAGAGATTGAGTCTTGGCGGGTTCACATTCAGGTAAGTATATTCTAACTTTGTTCTTCTCTCCATAGTAGATATAATTAGCATAAGTATTGGCTCAAATAATATTACTCTTCATATTCCATGTATTAGGGTCTTACTCATACATAGCTTAATTGAGATTCTCCTATACATGTTTTGATTGCTTTACTAACCCATTTATTGTGCCACAAGATTTGGTGTGCACTATATTAAATTTACTTTAATGTTTATTAGATATAGATTGAACATTAAACCTAAGACTAATTTAGGGTTGTTTCACGATTATGTTAGACTATAGGATTTAAAACCCTTCTTAGCATGGTGTATTGTGACAAATGATCCCCTAATCGGGTCTAGTGGTTCCCCATATTGGTCATGCCCCTGCTTAACAAATGTCTTCCCAATCGAAAGTGTAGTTATGCTCTATCTTCTCTAAGCTAGGATTTATTTATAAACATGATGCATTTCTAATTACATACATATTATTTGGTATGATTTATTTATATGTTTTCCCTAAATGCTTGAAGATCACATGTTTTTTGTCTTGGTGTCTTTTTTATGTGTTTATTTATAATTGTGTTTGGTGTGAATTAAAATATTTTAAAAGGCATATAAATGTTAATTGTAGTATATGAGTGACTCCATTTCCCAATGGGAGGTCAAGGTAATTGGTCCTTAGCATAACATGCATGTTACCCCTATAAATCACCAAAATATTGACCAAAATTGTACCCTAGGTCAAATTGGATCAACCCCTATATTTTTAAACTTTCCATAAGGTCCCCTAGGTTTGAAAATGGTCACCATGATTAGGAATGAGTTCAAGTAATACCTTATAACTTATATCATACTTGTTCATTTGTCTTAATGTCCTTTTATGCCACCTTTTTGGTGATATTAATAAATTGTAAGGTTTTCCACAAAATACAAATATTCTAAGAAGTATGTTAACATGCCACATGTTAGAGAAAATTTGACGAATGCTTTGAAACTAAAATCTTTTAGGTTTAATGGAAAAAAGAAGATCATCTATAAAAGGTTAGTTTTAGATGGTTGTACAGATTGGTTTAACTCATTTATAGGTGTAAGTGATTCAAGAAGGTGTCATGGAATTCTCATAGGTCATTTTTAGGTTCATGTGTCTTTAATGGATAAAAAATTGATGAAAACTATTTTCTCTATCCTATTACTTCCTTGGAAAACTTAGAAAGGGTTAACAGTTTTCACGTTATATAAATTGGAGAAGAAGATTTGGAGTGAGTGAACTTGGTAGATGTTAGGGGTCCTTATGAGATTCCATTTCATGGACATAGTTTTTATATTATTGGTCTATGATATATGAACACTCATTAATATTTTTATTACCTCCAAACTATTTATGAAATCTAATTGACTCATTTTTTGTCATTTGGTCTCACTATGGAGATTGGTTTGTGTGAACCAAGTGATGAATGTGGACTTTCAAATCATATCCATTCACGTCATGTTGGATCCAACCTAGTATGGCATGTTTGATTATGGAAGGATAAGAAAAACCATCTCCTTGTGATAGAAGTGAATGCCAATGGTCTACAAAATAATGTTTTAAAAGTTATAGTGTTTTGAACTTCTATGAGTGGCTATAATTCATAGGAAAAACACTTGTTTTCATCCCCTTAAATCATGGTTGGTCATATTCCCCAGTGAAGGTTTATATACAAGAGGATCATGAATGGAAAGTAAGGTCTCAAATACTTGATACAATAAAGTAGCCCTAAAACAAACACCTATAGGTTGTTTCCAAAAAAATAATTATGTAAAAACCTAAAAGAGGGACCAAAGCATGTTTGAAAACATTTGAGCCTATTTTGGCATCTGAAACAAATTCATGGATTAGGAGAAGATAATTATGTGAGTGGTGAGATCATTACCTATAGTCAAACCTATATGTAAAATTAAAAATTTGAAGAAAATTGAAAATGATAAAGTTTACCTTAATTTATCTAAAAAGAGATTCTGCTCCACATAGTGTCATTTTATGGTGAAGGTCTATGAGGTTTAGGCAAGCCTAATAGATTCATTCTTGCAGCCTAAGCCTAAGGGTAATATATTAACATAAGAGGAGATGATTATGTTAATAAAATATGATGATAGGATTTGTTTTAAACTCAATAAAAATCATGATGGAAACACTTAGAGAACTAAAGTGCCATTAGGCCAAAATGAACCTGAAACAATAAAACTTATAAGTAACACCTAATGCATTGATGGTAAAAGGATGATTGTAAGATTTAAAGGTATAAATATTTTTTTACAAGAATTAAATGGTCCTAGTGACCTAAATAATAAAAAAAGTGTGAATTATAGATTTAAAACATGCATCATCACCTATATAGATCCCTTGATTTCCCTAATGAACACCTACAATTTGACTCATACTTAGACTAGCCTCAAGCAAATGAAGGATGCATGTTTGAAAGGTTAGCAGAGGTATAATATGGATAAACACATATAAATAAATATTATAGTGAAAATATAAAACTTACATGTGATTCTTGTAGATAAATATGAATAGAGATAGTCATAGCTAAAGGTTCTTAAGCCCTATCAAAACCCTACACATAGTCATAGGCCTAAAAGCTAGTCTTGAGAATTTGTAGTATTAAGGCCTCCATAAGTAAGGTAGTAGATTAAAAATTGGTAAATAATGTCATCATGACTTTATAAATACATAAATTTTATCTTTTAGGTCATACTAATAGTTTAAGTGCTTACTATTTAGTCTTAGACCTGAGGCACTCCATAAACAATACAACCTACAAACCTAGTGCATTAATGTTAAAAGGATTAAATGGAGAGTATTAAATAATTATGGGATGATTTTTAGGGTTTAATTTAATGGTAATAACCTTTTAGGATATCTTAAAACCACTTTTACCTTTCATAGGTGGTCATATACTAAGAATCCCAGTATATGCCTATGAGACCTAAAACTAAACATGAACCATGAAACTTCTAATATCACTCCTCCTATCATGTGATATTCAAAAAAAATGTAATATATTTAATGTGATATTTGAGGGTAAATGAGACTCATAATTTTTTAGATAACAATTTAATTTGGCCATTTTTGGCCTCAATTTGTCTTAGGGGTGTCCAGAATGCATAGTAAGAACACGAGAGCCAACTTCTTTCACTCACATCTATACAAATGAGATTCATGGGGTCTATTAAATTGAAACCAATTTCATTTGTTCAAATTCTAAGGTCTTAACCTCTATGAATCATTGTTAAGAACCTAAATGACCTAAAACCCTCCTAAAACCCTCATAAGAGGCTAATGAGAAAGATATGAATATTAATGCATCGAAGATGGGTAAATCGGAATATAAAGTTATTTGTACCTACTTATAACTCTCTTAATATATTTTCCACTCAGTTTTTACATACCATCACATATATAGATGGGTCAAATTCTTTGTTTTCTACAAGAATTAGGGTGATTTGAAGGTACATAAGGGAACAAATGAGTAAAAACCATTGTATAAGGTGTGTTAATATTTTTTATAACTCATCATACACTATTATCACCTCATTAATTCATGAAAACCCCACTTTTAAAATGATTATTGTAGGTAGTCTTGGATAAAATAGTGAGAAGCAAGGTGACTACCAAATTGGAGATGAGAAGTATTATTTTGAATTTTCAAAAGGCCTATATGATAAAATAGTATATAAAGGTTTTTATTGTGTCTAAAATATCTAAAATGAACTATATTGAGTTTGTGTACGTCACCATAGTGACAAATGTGAGAATTCATACCTAAAGGGCTAATGAGTGGCTGTAAGGAAGTGAACAACAAGTGTCAAAGAGAAGACCATCAGTTAGAGGGGTGCATAATGACCTACACCAATCATATTTTCACATTATAAAGTCATTACACATGTTTAAATTACTTCTAAGGTAGTTTAAGATATATATGTGGACTCCTCATCAAGAAAATAGTTTCAATAAGGACAAGGAAGTGTCCCTATGCCAAATTCAAGAAGATGTCATGTTTCAAATAGACACTTGTCTAAGAGGTCCTCATGACCTATTTTATAACCCTTTTGTTTCATTATAACTGGTCGTAAATACTTGACACTTGGCATTGTGACTCTACAACGCTAATCCTCTCTATTCTCCTATTTCTCTATACATTAAAGTCATTTTAGCATTAGAAAGGATCCACAATTAGTATGGTAAAGCCCTAATGGTTTGAAATCTTTTTTATTTTTAATAAAGTTTTCTAAATCTGGTTTAGTCTCAAAAATTTCTTGCCTAAGTATGTCAAGTAGTTTATTTTAATGAAAATTGATGATTATTTCTCCTTGCTTCCATTCTTCTCTTGTATGTATTATGTGAGCAATACTTCTTCTAACCAGTGTCATGAAGTGTAACTATTTGTTATGTGTTTTTTAAGTGTGAAGAGAGATTAGTAATGTCTAGGATTAGACCTCCTATTCACCCACATTTTCAAATACAAATTAATATACCTTAATGTAGAAACACTTATGTTATAAGAACCTTGAGTTTATATAAATTTTAGTAATATACCTTCATAATGAAAGTTTAAAGAATGTCTATGGAGATATCCTTGGTGTATCACCTCCATTAATATAGGTTAATTTAATCTTTATTTCTTACCTTTTCACCCCAATAAGTGATTATTCTAGTGTAGTGTGTGAGCCTAAAAAGATAAATCAAGGGAGCTAGCCTATAATCGAGAGATCTATCTCTTGTATAAATATACATATACTTAGAGGTAGTTCCATATTATCCCAAATTTGAGAAGTTTTTATTGACTTATCTAGGGTGAAAATTTGAGCTATAACATTTCGCTTCATGTATGTTTCATATTTATGGTTACTTTTAACACACATTGAGTAGTTATATGGTAGTGATTATTAATGCATCCTATCTATTACCAAGAAATGTTACAACCCTAATGGTATAGTCACAATGATTATATCTCAATTTCCTTCATTAACTCATCCCATTAGTTTTCTATTAAACCTCCAAATTCACCCACCAAGGTCAAAAGATATAATTTTATAGTTTATCATAACTATATGGGGACCAAGATTTAATCCATCCTTAAAAAGTTTAGTAATAATTGAAACTAAACAAATATAGTACCAATTTATAGATTACTACGTAATGATTGTAATGAAATTACTTCAAAAATAAAGTAGAATAGTAGAAATATATCCAAATATGACTGAAATATATCAGATTATATGATAATAGACAAGCCACTTCGAGGGGGCAACCTAAAAAAGCTTTAATAAGAGTAGAATTCATAATATGATGTTAAATAATTACCCTCTACCTCCTATATATAGTCTATCTAGGCCATGGTTACTCCATAGGCCAACCTACTAACCAAATGAATGCATAGAGAAATGTGATATAGCATCAAAGAGGGATAAGTAATCCACAAGTTAGCTATTCCTATCCTCATACATGTGATAGGTTAGGGCCGAAGCATACCCTTCCCCTTAAAACCAATGTTGTCCTCAATGTTGAACAAATTTGGATGTTATTGCAAAAAATCTTCACCTTCCAAAGTTGCATCTTCACTTCTCAAGTTCTTCCACTTGATCAGATATTCCCTAATCTCTCTATCTCTCAACCTCTTAGTACAAGTTTAGAGGATCTTCTCTAGTTCAAAAATGACTCATCCTTCTTCATCTAGTTCTGTGAGTTCTGTTTGGGTTGAAACTGTCTGTCTAATGACCTTATTCAAACATGAAACATGAAATACTAGGTGTATATGAGATGAATGAGGTAACTCAAGCTTATAAGCCACACTTCCAATTTTCTATACAACCTGATAAGGGCCATAATACTTAGGAGCAAGTTTGTTGTCCTTTTTCTATTGCTTCAAGGACATCTGCTTATAAGGATGCAAACAAACAAATACCCAGTCACCCACCTCAAAATTTATCTCTCTATGGTGTTAATCTAGTTGTTGTTTTATCCTATTTTGTGCCAAGGTCAAATTATCTCTCAAACTAGCCAAAACCTCTTGTTGATGTTGAATGTGCTCCACATTTCAAACCTTGGTTTGCACCTTTAATGAAGAAGTGATCAAAGGTAGATGGTAACCATATAGTGCTAGAAATGGAGACATTTTAGAAGAGGTATGGAAAGATGTGTTATACCACCATTCTACAAGTGGTAGCCATTTAACCTAATGTTCCTATTTATCTGATACAAAAAAATAGAGATACCCCTCTAAACATTTTTTAACCACTTCTATTTGTCCATCAGATTGGGGGTGGTAAGATGAGCTATGAGCTAGTTGACTACCCAAATAATAAAATAGTTCAATCCAAAAATTACTAGTGAAAATAGGATCATGATCACTTAAAATTATTTTGGGGGTTCCATGTAATTTGAGAACTACTTCCAGAAAAATAATTGCTATTGTACTTGCTAAAAATGGGTGTGAGAGAGCACAAAAATGGGCATATTTTGTAAGCCTATCCACAATGACCAAGATAACATTCTTACCTTTAGAACAAGGCAATCCTATGATGAAATCCATGGAAACCTCCTCCCACCTTTGACTAGGAATTACTAATGGTTGTAACAAACTTGGGGTCTTAATTGCCTCACCTTTATTCTATTGGCATATCAATCATTCTACCACAAACTTTTGTACATCTCCCTTGAGTCCTTCCCAAAATAAATCTTTCTTAATTCTATGATATGTTTTCAATAACCCTGAGTGTCCCCCAATTATAGATGCATGCAACTTTGCAAGAATCTTATGCTTAAGCTCAAAGTTTTTACACAAGTATAACCTACCCTTATAGCATAGGACATTACCTTTCCATTCAAATTTTATAGAGGCTAAATTAACTTTATGGAGATTTTGAATCAAAACCTATGTACCCTTGTCTTGCTTCCATTCTAATCTAGCTTCATCCACCCAATCTGCTTGCAATATGGATATTGTATAAAGTAATGCTTCTATGGATGTATCTCGTCTAGATAGTGCATCTACTACTGCATTATCTTTACCCTTCTTATAGATGATTTCAAAATCATAACCCAACATTTTGGTTACCCATTTTTGTTGTTCCTTAGATGATAATTTTGCTCCAAAAAGTATTTGAGACTGTCATGATCAATTTTCACCTTAAAGTGTCTACCCATCAGATAGGGCCTCCATTGTTTAACTGCATAAAGAATAGCCATCATTTCTTTCTCATAAATAGGTTTTCGTAGATTCTTAACTTTGAATTGATGACTCTCAAATGCAATGGGTCTTTCTTCCTGCATTAGTACCACTCCCAACCCAAATCTAGAAGCATCACATTCAACAGTGAATGTCTTTGAGAAGTCTGGAGTAGCCAAAACTAGAGTGGTACACATATCTACTTTTAGTTTCTCAAATTCTTTGATGGCAGCATCATTCCAATAGAAGGCATCCTTATTTAGCAATGTAGTGAGTGGAACTACTATGCTACCACAACCTTTCACAAATCTTTGGTAGTAACATGTTAAACCTAGGAACCCTCTGAGGTTTTTGAGAGTTTTTGGTATGAGCCATTCCATCATAGCTTTGATCTTCAGTGGATCAACTTTGACACCTTCATGGGAAACAATGTGACCTAGGTACTCTACCTCTTGTACTCCAAAATCACATTTGGATGGCTTCACATAAAGCTAATGCTTCTCCAAAACTATCAACACATGTTACAGATGTGCTTCCCATGTTTGACTATAAATCAATATGTCATCAAAGAAAACCAACACAAACATCCTTTAAAAAGGCCTAAAAATAGTGTTCATCAAGCTTTGAAAAGTAGATGGTGCATTTTTTAGACCAAAGGGCATTACCAAAAACTCATAATGGCCCTCATACATTCTAAAATTAGTTTTATGAACATCTACATCCTTGATTCTAATTTGATGGTACCCCGAGTGGTCTAATTTTGTGAAATAATTAGCACCATGCAACTCATCAGGAAAAAGGTCAATTACTAGAATAGGAAACTTATCTTTGATGGTGTACTTGTTGAGTTCCCTATAATCTAGGCACATCCTCCATGTGTCATCCTTCTTTTGCACCATGACCACTAGTGATAAATATGCACTTTAGCTATACCTGATGATCCCTGCCTCCAACATCTCATGGACCATTTTTTTGATTTCACTCTTTCATGCATATGGATATCTATATGGTCTGATATTTGGTGGTTGACTCCCTGGAAGTAGTTGAATGGCATGATCATGTTCTCTTATTAGTGGTAGTCCTTTTGGTATAGCCCCAAAAATAGATGGGTGGTCATCAAGAATCATCTGTAGATCAAGATGTGTAGATGCTTGTGTGGATTGAACTTCTATGGAACACAATCATGCAATAATTCCCTCTACCCCCTTGTTTAGTATCTTGCTTATCTAATGTGAACTAACCAATTGTGGAGATTTTTCTTGTAATCCACATAGTTCAATTTTCCTACCTTCAGAATGAAAGCACATGAATAGTTCTTGGAAGTTCATCTCAATGGTACCCAAGGTTTTGAGCCATTGGACTCCCAAAACAATGTATATGTTACCCATGGGAATAACAAACATAGGAGAATCAATATTGTACTCACCCATAGCAAGCTTAATATTATGGCATTTTCTTGAATAATTAATTGTGCCACCATTTGTAATCATGACTTGAAATTCTGGTCTAGGTAGATGAAACAATTAAATCAAGTGGTTAACTTATGGTTGATGAAGTTATATGTGCTCCCTAAATCAATCAACACTATCACCTTCTATTTCTTGAGGAAACCCACCACCTTAAGAGTTTGTGGAGTGTTAATACCTATAAGTACATGACAAGAGATTGTAGGTTGGGAATTTTTAGGTACCTCCTCTATCTCTTCCTCATCATCATTGGAGGCATCATCTTCTTCTTCATCTTCATTGGATCCCTTAATGTAGAATAACTTCTTCTTAGCACATCTATGTCCTTTGCTCCACTTGCTATCACAATCGAAACATAATCCTTTTGCACACTTCTCTTCAATTTTTTGGGGGGTCAATTTGGTAGGTGGAGGAAATATTGGTGTCGGTATGCTACGATCTTTGAAGTGAGTGAATGGCTACTTCTTATTGGCTATGAATTTTTCCTCAGCTCTGCATGCCATGATAATAGAATCAAAAATATTAAGTGGATTAAACATGTGTAGCTCATGTTGAATGTGGTCCTTAAGTCCACCCAAAAATAGGTCATTCAAGTTCACCTCAAAAATTGTCTCCACCCATAAGGATAGGTTCTGAAAATGATGAATATAATCCTTGATGGAGCCAATTTGTCACAATTTTCTCTATTTGGCTGAAGTAATTCTCTGTCACACTATTTCCATAGTGTAATTGTAACTCCTCTATAAAAACTGACCAAGTGACATTGAGAGTCATCTTTTTATTTTGAGCACACAACCATCGATACCAAATGAATTGATTAGGTTAAAGATCCAAGGATGCCATGGTAACCTTCTTTCCACTTGGGATCTGATGTAGATAAAAAAAAATCTCCATTTGGTTAATCTAATTGAGTGGATCTTTTCCATCAAATTTGTGCATATCCACCTTTGGTAACAGGTTCCTTTGTGGCATTGTAGTTAGATTTGAAGTAGACTGGTTGGGAGAACCAACCTAGTGGGGTTGTGTAATAGTGTTAGCTGGATGATTTGACTAATTATTTTTCAAATTTGTTATGATATCTACCAAACTATCTTGTATGGATTTCATATTAGATTGCATGCCTTGCACCTCACTCTGAATGCCTTGCACACCATAGTCAAGTTGGCTCACTTTATGATCTATGTCAGAGACCCCTGGTACAAAGGGTCTAGTACATCCCCCTTCTAACTCCATCTCTTTCTTGTTAGGATTTTTACCTAGAGTTTCAGCACCCTTTCCTTGGCCCTGAGTTTGTGGACCTACCATAAAAAGGCTTTATGATGTCGACCCTGATTGGCACTTTTTGACCCAACATTGACCAAGTGATTTTAGAATTATGTCAGCCTCAAATCAAAACATACAAATAACATACCATAGCCAAATTTTTCTAATCTTTCCAAAAATGTAAATAACTCTAAAAAATTATTTGAATTATGCACTATAGAGCAATTTTATTAAAAACACTAAAATAGAGATAACTTTTGTAAAATAGATCCAAATAATCTAAAATTTTAATGGAAGCTTAATTTAATTATTTATCAACTCCATTAAAAAAAATCAGATAATTTCACAACCATTTTTTAGATATAGCCAAATTTAAAAAATTAGGTTTTTGCCCACAAGATTGCCCAAATCATAGCTCTGATACCACTTGTAATGAAATTACTTCAACAATAAAGTATAATAGTAGAAATATATCCAAATATGACTAAAATATATTAGAATATATGATAATAGACAAGCCACTTCGAAGGGGAAACCTCCACAAGCTTCAATAAGAGCAAAATTCACAATATGATGTTAAACAAGTACCCTCTACCTCCTATATATAGTCTATTTAGGCCATGGTTACTCCATAAGACGACCTACTAACCAAATTAATGCATAGATAAATGTTATATAGCATCAAAGAGGGATAATTAATCCATAATTTGACTAATCCTATCCTCATACATGCAATAGGTTAGGGATGTAGCAATGATACTAAAATTTATTTGCATGTCATAGCTTTCAATAATCTTGGCTTGCCAAACACAACTTTTCAAGACTATGCAGACACTAGACCTTCCTTAGTTTTAATGTTACCAACCAAACTCAACTTATCACTACTAGGTGTGATATAATTATTAACATAATGATTGAATCAATTAATTATAGGGAGGTTTCATTGTTTAATTAATACTTTGTAGAGATCAACAATTTCCTAGATTACCATGAATGTTAGTCCCTAGTAAATCCTACAACAAAACTAATAGACCTTATCGAAACAAAAAATATATGATAAATCACATTAATATATTGGTAAGGCCAAGAGTGACTTTAATTCATCAATTATTTTCTAATAAATCACTTATAAGTATTAAATCATGATAAAAAAATTATCATGGTGTTTAATACAACATGTATAATCGGATAATTGTTGATGACGAATAGTAGAATATAAAATAACAATTTTTAAATCTAATAAAACATATCAATTTGGTGTCATGAGACATAAATTCAATTAATTTAGATAATAAACAACAATATAAACACCATATAATTCTAATTCATTGAAGTTTTTAGGTTATAGAAACAAAATAAATTAGTCCCATGATTTGAGTATTATAGCAATGTTTCCTATGCTAATTAGGTTAGGTTTCAACCATGTGACCTTATGACCATTAACTAGTAAATGGTACTTATAAAATTCTAAGGTAAACCATTATATTAATTGTTTTAGCCTCAAAATACTTGATATATGACACAATCATATAGGTAAATGATGACCTAAAATTTCATGAGTTAAACAGTTGTGTAATAATACTTGCGAATTAGTTAAATCAATTGATTTATAAGAATATTTATCTAAT